>CM045562.1:2889824-3489824 GCA_024721245.1 Mitragyna speciosa
AAAAATATGTGTGTTACTTTATTTTAGGGGGTATTTTTTCATTTTTCGGGGGTCGAGTACAATTTTCGCATATTATGTCTAATTCGTCACATCAGGGGCAAAATGGTAATTTCGCCATCTAAATATTAATTTATTTTATCTTATTTCCTAAATACATAATTTTACTATTTTTATCATTATTTATGACTTCAATGATTTTTGGGAGTCATTCATTATTTATTTAAAATTTTAGTATTTTTTTTTAATTCAACGGTACGCTTTCCAATGCACTATTTTTTACGATAATTTTCAAGTGAAAAATTTTATATTTGCATTTTTGTATACTCATAAATTTTTTGTAAAAATCTCATAATTTTTAGATGTCGTTTAGTATTTATTTAATTTTGTCTTTTTATTTATCAATGGCACGTTTCCCAAGAATTGCGTTAATCTTAAAAATTTTGAGTGAAAATTTCAGTATATGTGTTGCATGTGATAATATATTATGTGTGAAATTGTTGTGATTTTTAAGAGTCATTTAGTATTTTTGTGATTTTTATAATGTCACACTTTCCAATGCAGTTTTATTTAAAGAATTTTGTGTGTAAAATATTTTATATGTGCATCTAACATGTATGGTTTTATGTAAAAATATATCTATATAAAATAATTTTTAAACACTATTTGGTACTTATTTCAAATTATGTTTTTTCTATCTATGACATATTTTCTTTAATGGTGAATTAATTTTAAAATTGTGATTTTATTATTATTAAATCTTCTTTTTACAGTAATGCTAATTTTGGGTTTAGTTCTATTTTATTTATTTATTTTATTTATTTTCAATCCTAGGGAGGGTTTTATTTTTATTCCATTTTCTTACAATTTTATCTTTCTAAAATTCTTCAAAAAAAAAAAAAAAAGAAAGAAAGAAAAAGACAAAAAAAAAAAAAAAAAAGAGTTGAACAGTAGCAGCGTTGCTGCTGCTACTGTTGCATCTGCTAATGGTAAGCAGCACCAGTTTTTACAGTTCTACCTAAACCACCAAACTCCATACTTAATCACATCACTTGCACTCATTGTTTTAGCAGATTTTTGGGGATTTTACTTACATTTCACTCTTTTCTCCCTGCATTTTCTTTCCCCTCCCTCTCTGCAAAAACACAAACACACTGCACACACAGGCACAACTCCACTCTCTGCTTCTTCATCACTCACGACCTGCAGCTCACACCCCAGAGCACCCAACCTCACCTGCTCACAAGAAGACCAGCACAAACACAGACCTCTCCATCACCCTCAGCTCTCTGCACTCACTTACACAGACACACATTCAAACACACACCTGCATTTTTCCCACACAACCACACTCACAAATCACTCTCTCTCGGTCTCCCTCACTCTCTCAGCCCCCTTCCCTTGCACAAGCATACAACACTCACACAACCATTCTCTCCTCTCGGCACACACCCCTCCCTCTCAATTCTCACGACATACACTCATTTTGCACACAAGCACAGAGCTCACAGAACACAAAAGACACTCACCATCACTCTCAATCTGAGCTCCCAATTCACACACAGAGAGCTCACAGAAATACACACTTCACTTCACCTCTCTCTCGGCGCCCTTCTTCTTCACCTGCACACACTCACACACACGCACAACACTCACAACTCACACAGGCTCGCAATTCACACAGACACACAAACACAACACTCACAACTCACACAGGCTCACAACTCACACAGACACACAAACACACAGTCACAACTCACATAGACACACAATTCGCACACACAAACGTTCAGAATCATTTCCAATTTATCTGCACAAACGTATACACCATCACAAAAGAGACTCCATTCACCTCTCTCCCTCCCGGCTCTCACAGCCACATTCACACACAACTCACACATCCCTGCACCATCTCCACACACCAACTTCATTCACTCCACAAACACACACTTCACAACCATCGAATTCACAACCTCACCTCACAACACAAAACACACAATACAAATTCACATACAACAGCACTAAACACAAAGATACACACGCAGCAACAAAACCATAACACACACACGCATCAGTTTCACCCACACGCATAGTCAAATAGCCATTAGCAGACATACACAATCACACCTGCACAAAAATCAGCAAAAAAAAAAAAAAAAAAAAAAAAGGGGGAAAGAAGCCAACAACAACAGCAACAACACCACCGGCGCGCCTCCACCGCCGACCAGCGCACCACCGTCGGACCCACCGCCCCTTTGTCCAGGTAAAAAGCTCTCCATCCCTCTCTCTTTTTTGTACAAATTATTTGGTGAATTTCAATGGGTAATTTAGGGATTGTCGAACTAGGATAGAGAAAGAGAATTCACGAGAGAGAGAGAGACCTGTGGGAGAGAGAAAAGTCCGGCGAGAGGTGGAGAGCAGATCGGGGAAGGGGGAATCGGGGAAGAAGAAGGGAGAAAAAGAAAAGAGGGAAAAGAAAGAAAAGGAAAGAAGAAAAGAGAGAAAAGAAAAAGAGAGAAAAGAAAAAAGAGAGAGAAAAAGGAAAGAAAAAAAAATAAAAGGAAATCTGAAAAAAAAAAAAAAAAAAAAACCGGAATCAGCCGAAAAAAAAAAATATATATATATATATATATTTTTTGGTGAAACTACGTCGTTTTGACGTAGTTTCACTCAAAACTACGTCGTTTTGATTAGTTTAGTTTTTTAATTTATTTTTAATTAATAATAGTTATTTATTTTATAGTCCTTGTACTTTCATTAATGCTACTGTGGCCCCGATAATTTTTGATTTGTGCATTTAAATTTCTGTTTATTGTAGATTGGCCCCCATAATTTAATTTTCTTTGCAATTAGGTCCCGATTAATTGCATTTAGGTCCCTCAACTTTTAGATAATTATAATTTTGCCCCCTAAGTTTTTTTAATTTTTCATTTTGACCCCTATATTTGTCGGTAATTACATTTTGACCCCTATAATTTTTCTGGAATTGCAATTTTGCCCTCTGATATTTATGGAAATCGCAATTTTGCCTCCCAAACTTTCTTTTATTATATTTTAGGCTTTAAATGTTACTAAAAATTACATTTTGGCCCTTATACATTGCTGGAAATTCCATTTTTGTCATAAAATGTTGCTGGAATTCTATTATAGTCTTTGAATATGGCTGGAATTTGCAATTTGGTCCATCATGTTGCTGGAATTTTGCATTTTTGCCCCTAAACCTTGCTGGAATTTCATTTTGCCATTATATTTTTGTTGGAATTACTCTATTGTCCTCCAATGTTGCTGGAATTTATATTTTTGCTCTCCAAATAGCTAAAACTTGAAATTTTGCCTTTAAATGTTTGCTGAAAATTGTGTGTTATCTAATAAGCTTGCTGAAATTGTGTTCTTGGCTTTAAATATTGCTGGAATTTTTTGTTTTTGGGCATTATACTTGTTGAAAATTACATTTTAGCTTTTAAATTTGTTGTAAACTATGTCATTATCTTAATTAGGGTTTGAAATTATAATTTTACCTTTTTGTTCCTCATAAATTACATTTTTCACTTTAGAATATTGCTTAAATTTTCACTTTTAATCCAAATCTTATAATATTTTATTTTTGTAAAAAAAAAAAGTATTAATTAAGATTAGTTAAGTCTTCAAAGCTTTAAATTATTTCTTTTTACATTTTCCTTATTTATTTTTATCAAACTTATAATTAATGTTCTAGAATGGGGTCTTGTTAGTCTAATTAATGTTCAAATTAGTCTCTCTATTTCCCTTTTAGTTATTTTAATAATTCTTATTTGAGGTGTTAAAATTTCAATGTATGTATTATTGTATTTTATCCTCTATTATTATTATTAGTATTATTATTAGTTTTATTTTATTTTATCTTTGTTGTTTTGCTTTATTTATTTATTTATTTACTAATTTATTTTTACTTAAACAATTTTCATTTTTCTCCTAAATGATTAATTATTGTCATCATTATTTTTCTTTCTCTTATTTTGTTTATTATTGCTATAATTGTTTGAATTATCATAGCATGTTCATAGTGATCGGTAGAAAATTATTCAATTAGTGATTGATTTATTAAATAGTGATAATTTTGACATGTTTGTTCATTTTAGTAGCCATTTATACCGGGTTTACGAATGAGAGGTACCTCGATTACCCTTCCAATATTTCTTTTTATGTGCTCCTACGTGCTCCTATGTGTTTTTCTACGTGTTTTTGTGCTTATAATTTTTATCCATGTGAGAGTTTTTATTTATTTATGTCATATTATTTATTCGAATTTAATTTTTGATTATTTAAAGAAATGTAATAGATAGGTAATATTCTATTTAGCAAAATTTTGTATTTAGATAGAAAATGTAATAGATAGGCTAGATAGGTTACCTTTTTATTTTTAGATTGTAATTAGGCTTTTTCGGTGTAATAGTTAGGGCTTTTTGTGTGCTATGTGTGTTATGTGCTTGTGTGTTTTATTCGCTTTCCTTAGGAACTTGCATCTAGAATACCATGCTTATGTGCTATGTGCTCCTATTTGCTATTACTTGCTTTTATGTGATTTATTGCTTTAATACATGCTTTATTTATTTACTTGCTTTAATTATATATGTGTATCGTCGCCACACTAGTCCAACGCTAGTTGTGGTTAATCCCGGTTTCTTCGCTAGTCCAACGCTAGCGGAGAATTTTTAGAAAATAGGCTAGTCCAATGCTAGGCCTTTAGATCATTTTAGTATTAGGATCATTTCTCGCGTGTTCATGATATTTCACACACATTTTTATCTTTTAGGCCTTTTTCATTTTTGTATAATTTTTATATACTTTATCATTTATTATCTATTTTTAACATCTACCTAGTGCATAACATTTAGATTCCACTACACATAGACTTTTAGGTCATTTGTGTGATTTGACTAGAAATAGTCAATCTACTCACGTGGGAAGCGATGGCGTACATGTCGTTCCCCCCTCCGTGAGTAGAAACAGTTAGTCACGAGTTTATTAGTCCCCCGTACCCGTTATGTTGCATTCCTACTCTCTTTGATCATTTATTATCTATACTACTATTTTCCTTTCCTTTTGCATTTCATTTTGCATCTACACTCGTGACTCCATCGGGGTCTAGATTCGGGTTTCGCAATTAATGCGATAATTCCGACCAAACCTCAATGGAATATTTCGTCCCTTATCGATATCCATTTTTTAGGATTAGATTTGCATTCATATAGTTGCATCCAAATGTGATAAAATCTTAGGGTTATATTAGGAAAATTTAGACTAAACCTCGCAACTAGTTTCGGCTAGGTTGAAAGGGTGCCTTAGGCACGAGCCTTTGCCTTCCCTTTCTTCAACTGTGACTCCCGAACCTTTTTCTCTTGTTTTCAAAGACCTGGAGTCGTCTAAAAGGGTTTTTCTTGTTTTTCCTACATTTTGCCAAAATCATTTCTTTAAATGAATCATTCTTAATTTTCTTACCTTTTATAAAATATTTTCGGGTGACTTGGTACACCCAAAACTCAATACCAAGTGGCGACTCCTTTTTCACTAAAGAACCCTTTTTTAGACTCTATTTTCGGGCCCAAAAATCGTCGCATTTCAAAAGTCCCATTTTAGGCCCTTTTTCTTTTATTTTTTAAAGTAAAGCATTTGTTTTGTCACATTTTTATCGAATCATCTTTTACAAAGCATTTTCAAAAAATTAGTTTTTACAAAAAAATTTTACACGTTTTTTTTTAATAACCACAACATTACATTTAATACTTCCTTTTCCCTTTTCCCGACATCATCTTTACACTCTCTATTTATTTTCGAAAAATGGGGCGCGACAATAGCTCAGTTCTTTTACAGCCTGACTCTATATGTCTTTCAAGAATATATGTGCTTGGTGTGTGGATACAATTTTGGCACATTCAAACTAATTTAACTAATGGTTTATGAAACACTAAATTGTGCACATCTTAAATTAACTCGATTTTCATATCGATGACATGCTAAATTGCGTATGTTTCAAATTAATTATCACCAATTCATTGTGTTTACGTCAAGGAGAAGATAATGAACGACAAGAGTCGATTAGAAAGCTCAACATATAATCATGCTTTCTTTCTTGTTCAGTTTTCTATTTTATTTCGTTCTTCTTGGATTCTAGTGGAGTACTGATTTGGACAAGTTTCAATGACTTCTCATGTCCGCAATATCGATGATGGCGATTTTAATATAAAAAACCTTTGTTCCTGATATAAGCCTTTTCGGAAGATTTATCCACTGTGTCGTTCGAATGATTTCATCGGAGGAAAGATGCACATTCCCGTCCTTTCCCTTGTCGCTTAAAATTTATAAATCCCATATGGATTTTTGCCAAATTCTGTATATGTCCTCTCTTAGGGAAGTTTTATTTAAAATTAAGAAATAAAACAGATCTTATTTTATTTTATTTTATTTTAACATAAAATAGATAACATTACTTATTTTTGGAATGAGACACACTTATTTATTATTTATTTTGGGATAATACATCAATTCAGTTTTTTGTTCCAAAATTCACGAAGTACTCAGATTTTACAACGCCTTATCTTTCAAAAAAAAAAAAACAAGGGACAGGCGATAGGTTGGCTGAATTTGGTAGTGTACAAAATTAAGGCAATAAAGGGCCTTCAACGACCTTTTTTTTTTTTTTTTGACAATTGGGGGAAAGGGGAAAGGGAACTCACCCACTCAACTCCAATTGAAAGGAGGAATGGAGACTAAGTATAAACTTAACCCCACAAACCCACTCCAAAAGCCATGGTAACTTTTAGAGAGGCCGAAGGAGCTTATACATAGAAACCTAACAATCAAATCTCCCGATGTGGGGGACTTCAACGACCTAGACTATTTTTTGGTGCCCAAGCCTAGTTTATGCATGTAATTCATTCAAGAAGCAATCACAAAATGGAATTGCTTGACAAAATGCATATTGTAAATGGATCTTATTTCTTAACTATTTTTAAACAAGGTAAGTCTAATTTAGACCTTGACCCGTATATCTGAGTTAATTTTTACAATTACTTTGTTTTAATCTGATGCTTCTTTTTTTTTTTTTTTAACATGGAATTCAAGATAGACCTTTGTTCCACATTATCTTCAAGTGATTTCTCTCCATACACTTATCCTGATTTCTTTTAGTTTCATATACACTTTCGTTTATCATGTTCCAGCGGCTCCCAATTCAAATGTTCTCATGTTGTTCAACTAAATTCTCAATTTTTAAGTCTTGTACATGTCAATGCTTCGTGTCCTTTACCTATATAGAATTCTATGTATATGGCTGTGGAAACTTTCATATTTGACTTCAAAACTTTTCAACATTTGCGGAGAATACATGAGAGGAAGTGCGAAAATAAAAGATGGGATTTCATGTTACCGAAGGGACCTTTAAACAGACGAATAATGATACTCAGATATTATTCTTTTGTCATTGATTAACTATGAGCTTGAATATTCATCATGATGTGAGATACCTGGAAAAAAAGGGGAGAAGATATACAAGGGAATTGCAGTAGGAGAAAATCTTAGATACAAGACATTATATGCGATACTTAACTTCGAATGGACATACCAAAACTTTATAAAATATGCTACGAGTGATCTCTTTTAACATAGTTATAAATGTCTCTGAAATTGAAATACAGTAAAATTTGGTGCTGAATATGTCAAGGATTTTTGTCATATGTTTACTATTTGATAAATTTTGAGAAGCATATAATTACATGAAGAAGGGGGAAAGGAAAGCTATAATAACGAAGTTGATGGGTGGACCGTAACATACATGAATTAAAGAATAACATCAACTTAGCTTTCCCTCTTCTGTCTTCATTCATAAAAATTCAAAATAAATGAATAAACAAATTTTGCTGGTGGTTTATCTTTGCAAGAATATGATAAGATCTGTCTAACTATAACTACAATTAAGCAATCTGTTTAATCAAGGAATAACCTTTTAGCATCTTCAAAAATAAACAGAAAAAGAAAAAGAAAAAGAGGTGTAATCTTGTTTCCACAATTTCAGGTCCCGATTAGCATGGAAATGTAAACCATATTTCAAGTAGAATATCTAAATACAACACCTGAATTTCAGCTCCAAAAAGACTTGGCCCCAAACCTTAGATAGTCTCCTGATTTAACAACCAAACCTGGTCTTTCTCCCCCTATTCTCTCCCTCTCTCCATCTCTTTCCCTCTTTTGTTTTCTCCCTCTCATGGAATTTCTCCATTGCTGGTTTATGACAAGCCGGTGATGGGGGAGCCAAGACTTAGCACCAGCTCTCAATCATCAACATCTTCAAAGCCAACTCCGCCTCCACCTCCTCCACCATTGTCCCTTGTTCAGCCTTCAACCAAGAAAAAACACAAGCCTAAAGTTTTTCGTGTTTTTCGTTCGGTTTTTCGATCGTTTCCCATCATATCACCAGCATGCAGATTCCCTACCCTTCCAGGAGGCAAATTACCGGATGGAAAGAACGCTGCCGGCTCGCGAATCACCGGCACGTTGTTCGGATACAGGAAAGGCCGTGTAAGCTTTTCCATACAAGAAAACCCCAGGACTCTTCCCACTCTGGTAGTCGAGCTGGCCATGCAAACCAATGTTTTGCAAAGGGAAATGAGCATTGGGATGGTGAGAATCGCCCTGGAATGCGAAAAGAGGCCCGAAAAGGACAAGACAAAAGTCCTGGAGGAGCCATTGTGGACAATGTTTTGTAATGGGAAAAAGACTGGTTATGGGGTCAGGAGGGAGGCCTCTGAAGAAGACTTGTATGTCATGGAAGTCCTCAAGGCGATCTCGATGGGGGCCGGTGTCTTGCCAGGGAAATCGGAGGTGGAGGGAGCTGAAGGTGAATTGGCATACATTCGCGCCCATTTTGAACGTGTGGTTGGGTCAAAGGATTCGGAGACATTGTATATGTTGAGTCCTGATGGGAATAATGGACCTGAATTGAGTATTTTCTTTGTGAGGGTATGATGATTTTTAGGTCACATTTCTTGTTGGTTCCAAATTTCCATCTCTCATTCATAAGGTTATTAGTGTATGTAGATATATTAGGCCTAGAAAATGCGTGTAGGGAGAATGAATTGAAATTTGATTTATCGAATGGTAAGCAAAAACTATGAGATGTAATGTGACAGATCATAAAGGCAAGTGATGTGTTTGTTGTCATCCTTTCAAATTTATGTACTGAGCATTTGTTTTCATGTGATCTTTGACTTCATTTCATTTCAGATCATGTGTCCATAAATCTATTTCCTCTACTTATGTGTTTTATTATGGCTTGGACTATAGAAAATGGAATTGTAAACATTGTATTATGCTAATTTTCTTCCACAACCATTTTGCAGAAATTGATAAAGTATCAGAATTTTAATAAGCACACAACTTGAGGTGACAATTGGTGTATCTATAAAATGTTTCTGTAAAGCATTAAAACTTCAGTACGCACAGGACTTGAGAACATGTAAATCGTTCGTGGGATAGTGTAGTTACTGCAGAAATTGTTCTATGTTAATTTTCTTCCAGGACCATTTTGCAGAATTGATAAAGCATTGAAATTTTGATATGCACAAAAAACTTGAGGTGATAACAGGTGTATCTGTAAGATGTTTCTTTAAACCATTAAAACTTCAGTATGCATAGGACTTGAGAAAATGTAAACTCATTCATGCGATAGTGTAGTTATTGCATCTAGTCCTCAATGAAGTCTAGGACAGATTCAGCGAAAATAACAGCCAAAGATGGCTAAATATTTATTTACGCCCATCTTATTGTTGAGATTATGCAACAGATCTGTTAAAGCTGTTCTTCACATTTTTATGTTGCAGTTTGTCATGATCAAATAGTATGTGATAATTTGGTTAAAATAGACAATTAACATTTGTAAGTTGTAATATCAATTTGGCACTGTTTTATAAAAGAAATAACGAATAAGGACAGGACAATGCTATGTTCACAAGGCGGACAATGCTACGTTTCCACAATTTCAGGTCCCGAATAGCATGGAAATGTAAACCAAATTTCAAGTGGAATAACGGCCAAAGATGATCAGTGGCTGAATATTTATTTATGCCCACCTTATTGCAACAGGATTTCTCTGTGCTGTTAAGCTGTTCTTCACATTTTTATGTTGCAGTTTTTCATGATCAAAAAGTATGTGGTGATTTGGTTAAAATGGACAATTAACATTTGTAAGTTGTAATATCAATTTGGCACTGTTCCATAAAAGAAATAACAAATAACGGACAATGCTATGTTAATGAAGCGTTACTATTATTTTTATAACAAGACATATCACTTTTCTATTAAAACTTACCATTATTTTTAAGTGTTCGACATGGCAGCATTTTTGCAAATAATGATAGTCCTCGTGTAGTAAATGTTGTGTATTCATTTTCAATTATGACTTAATTTTCAACCTTTGTTGGTTTTTCTTATCAACTGAAGCAAGTTGCACTCATTTACTACGGACACGGATCAGGAGTTCAAGACCACTTATTCAGTTATTAATTCCTTCCTCAGGCAGCAACTTCATGGACATAAATTGGTGTCTAAAATTGTTCTTCATCTTATCTTTAGCTAATTTCATTTGAACAACTACTTATTGGTGTATTTGAGAATGAAACGTTTTGAAAAGTGAAGACTCAGAAAACGGGACAAACAGATGCAGAGTTGGACCAGTTCTTGAATTCGGCTTATTTAAGGTTTGCTTCTATATAATTTTGTCAAACCCAATTCAATTAGCTTATTATTATCCATCAATGCTTCCTAACTTCTCAATGGGAGGAATGGGAGGGTCAGGTGCTATCTGCTATAATGGGCCTTCCATTTAGCGGTAGTTTTAATTGCATTGCTGGGCTCAAGGGCAAGATATATAAACTGTCCTCTATTCAAGAAATCTTCAGTGATGGGCTTTACATAGCCAGGAAAAGCTGCTAGTTTGGGATTTGATTGAGGGGTGATTGAGGCATGGAGCCTCTGCTGCTGCAGCTCATCCGCATATGTGCCGAGATAATTATCCAAGAAGACACTGGAAAGGAAACTGGACGCAACCATCTGTCAACGTCCCAGGATGCTTCTTGCTTCTGGCGGGGCCGTGAGTCCATCACTACTTATCCATCCTTGTCGGTCCTTGTATTGAAAATTTTATGCCTTATGACTGGTTCAACACCACTTAAAAGAATGAGTTAAAAAAATTAAAGTACTCTACTATTATTTGAAGTATACTGCCATTATTTAACGGCATATACTTTAGTGATAACATACTGCAAGTTTAATATAAGAAAATAATAAAAAATAAAACAAACGATATGATATTTAAGGCAGGGTGTTCAAGGGAAGACATAAACTCTTTTTCCATCCCCTAACCGGATTCTAATTCTAGGTGCCATCAATTCAACCCCTACGAGGTCTCATTCACATGGTGTTAAAGCGTGTATTAAAAATTTATTTACTTACTGAATCATTTTTATTTGTGACGGTTATTCATAAACTTTTAATAAACGTAATAGTGCCATGTGAATGAGATCTAGTAAGGATTCAATTAATGAGGCTGAGGATTAGGATCCCCAACCATAATGGGATCGATACTAGAATGCTTGAGTGGCTGCTTTTCTTGACATTGTACACTTTGTTTTGTCCGCGTATAATCAAGTTAAAATATACAGTTATTGTGAAGCATTGATATATTGTCTATCACTCTATTTTAGTCAATATGATTGTAGTACATTTTAACGATCAAGTTAAAATATACAGTTATTGTGAAGCATTGATATATTGTCTATCACTCTATTTTAGTCAATATGATTGTAGTACATTTTAACGATGAGAATGTACACGCATTGGAAATGGAACATATTTACATGGACCGGATCCATGTGGACCCTGTGGTCCAGAACGAGCCACCAAGGCTCACCAAGCCCTGGTGAGCCTTGGTGGCTCGTTCTGGACCACAGGGTCCACATGAACCCGATCCATTCAAAAATAATCCCATTGGAAATGCACATTATTTATTATTAGAAGTTATATAACTATTGATAATATGGAAAATATTTGTTCAATTACATAATGACACGTGAGATAGACCGTATGGATCCAATTAACCATTGATGATAAACAAAATATTTTTTTAATTACAAAATGACACATGGCGTGGATCGTGTGGTTTCCATGCACAAATCAAAACCTATGATTGGACTCAAAATTTGTCAACAAGACCATTTAATTTCACTAAAAGGTCTATAGGAAACCAATAAAAGATCTACAAATAGGTCATTGAAGTAACATTTATTTTAGAAAAAGAATTTAGCAAATTTCCCTTAGAGTTAAAACACTCTTATTTCTTTTTATTAATGCTGACTTAAGTATTAGAGTTTAATGGGAAGGAAAATTACACTCTTATTTTCTTCCTACTGACTTAGACATTTGAGTGTAATTGAGGGAAAACTCCACATCTGCTTGTAGGACAAGAAGTAAGGGAAGAGTACGTGTTAGACTCCAATCAAGGAGCACAAGATACAAGAGATGCTGGTTCAATTGTCTCTTATACTTAATATTTTTGCCATCAAAGTCTAAATTAATATAAACAAATTGTAAAACTATTACTTGTAAACATTGTGCATTATGAGTTTTGATTTACACTACGAAATCCGGACAGTACGTTTTCTATTCTATACTTTCGTAACCAAATAAAGCCATAAGCTGCATGAGACAGTATCTGAATCAAAAGTCCTGGGACGCCCCTTCTCCATGGAAAACGGGAACTGGATTCCAGAAAATTTGTTTCTTGAACCATTGAGGAAAAGGATATTCTGGTCTATTTAGACGTCCTTTTCTGTGGCCAAATTATGTAAAATTTTGGAAGAAAAGTGACAGACATTTTTTCAGATGAATCTATTACATAAAAATATGTTGAGTAAAAACTAGTAATTTTTTTTGCATTGTAATTATGACAAACTTCAAAGAACATTAAACAATGTAGTACTCTATCCAATACTAATATTAGGTTACATGCTTATTGAGCTCTGCAACGAGTATTTAAAGTTTAGGTACAAGTACTTCTCTAATTTTTTTAAGACTAGGCTTTTGACACAAGTATAAATTTCAATTTCACTCATAGAGTACGAAAAGTGAAAAAATATGTAAAAACAAAAAAAGAAAAAATTAAAAATAAAAATAACACAAGAGGTTTTCCCGAGAATCTCACAATGATTGATTACAAATTTTAACAAAATTCCTTAATTTTCTAAATCTTGACATTACTGGCGGCTCTAAAGTCATGACATCACTTTTCCATGAAAACGTGCCAATTCAATTCAACAACCACTCCCATCATCAATCTACTCAAAAGTTCCATTGACAGCAACGCTAGCGAACAACTGTTCTTCCACGTCTCTTCAACAAAAACAACAAACAAAAGCCACCAATCACCAATCCACACTTGCCACGTACCAACCTTTCCTTAGACGTGGACTCCACAGCTACCACCAAACCCCAACACCCCACAAATAGTAGCTAAGAAGATTCCTTAGAAAAGATTCACAAAATCACAATTTCATTCACTTTTGAATTAATCCCTGATTCTCTTTTCTCCTGATGGCCTTGGTTAGGCCGGTTTTTTGTGAGCTGAAGTCACAGAATCCGGTTGTTCAGAAGGCTGATTTGGGGTTGAATTTGCAGGTTCAGAAGGTGAGAATTCCTGAGGTGTCACAAAGTGCAGCTGAAAATGGTACTAAGATTGTCTTGCAGCCTAGGCTTTGTACTCTTAGGACTTATGGGTCTGATCCTGTTGGAGTGATGAAAACCAAGGGTGTTCATGGCGAAGATGATCAGATGTCGCGATTTTTTGCAACATTGTCTGATTATATTGAAAGCTCAAAGAAGAGTCAGGACTTTGAGATCATCTCTGGTCGTCTTGCCATGGTAAAACTGGAATTGAACTTCCTATACCAGTTATTTCATGATGCTACAATTTCTTGATTCTTGGTTCATTTTGCGTCTTTTGATATTTGATAGGATTAGTAGTTTTTTGACGTTTTTCTAATATTAGTAATAGTTTTTCTTGAAATTTCTTTTGCCTGTACATTAAAATGAATAAGAGATGCATCTTGTCATCTTTGCTGAATTGTAATTGAGACATCGATTAATTTACTCGGTGTTTGATAGCTCCACGGCATGATCTTATTACGCTGGGGAAGGATGTAAGATCACCCTCACCTGGGTTAAAATATTGAGGTGGGAGGAAACAACAAACAGCAGAGGAGAAGAAAGGGACTAGAAAACGAACAAATGAACCTTTACACAAGGCAGTTTGATAGGTTGATTATGGTGATGGCTTCATTACAGAAGAAAGCAGATATTGGACTAACTCTTTCTTCAAAAACCAATTTGATTGTTAGTTTTCTGATTTGTGAATCAATCTAAATTTTTGAGTTGCATTATTCAACAAACAGAATCATTATAGAATCCCTTAATTTGATCGGTCGTGAGATGCTAAGTGTTTGTTTCTTTTTATTCTCCAGATTGTATTCGCAGCAACAATAGGCATGGAAGTTGTGACAGGCAACTCCTTGTTCCGAAAGATGGATTTACAGGGTATTGCTGAAGCAGCTGGGGTTTGTGTTGGAGCTGTAGCTTGTGCTGCAATTTTTGCTTGGTTTTCCAGTGCTCGGAACAGAGTAGGTAGAATCTTTACAGTCGGTTGCAACACATTTATCGATTCACTGATTGACCAAATCATCGATGGCTTGTTCTATGATAATGAGCTAGATGATTGGCCTGATGACATCTGAAATACAAGAGAGGAATTAGTCATCTGTCGGAAGGAATGAGCATAATCTACAGGGTATGAATATTCTATTTTGCAGTCTATGGAAACTTGAAGAACTCAAAATTTACAACCTACTATTCAAATATGCTTGTAGATAGTTAGGTATGTTTGTGTTACCGCAGTCAATACAAATAGAAGGATCAGATAAGCAGCCATGTGCACGAGTCCTATCTATGTTTGTCCGGAAGGATCATACTACATTAATCATATATTAATGATTAATAAGAACGATCCCGACTAAGGTTATCTACAAGAACGCGTGTAATTCGTCTGCATTATATATCAAATCGAGTTTGAAATATAGTTTTGTAATGTGATTTAGGATATACTTCTTTCCTTTGCTTTTTTGATCACTTCTCATTTGGCTGAAGAGTTTGAAGTTCCTGTTGTACATAAACACATTGATGAAGAATAGCAAGCTGCTCGATACATCCGCAGAACCTGCAATTTTTCACAAGGGTAGTTATTGAACCTTCTATTGTATGTATAGTTGATTTACAACTTGGGAGTTTGATAGGTGCAGCCAATTCCCAACATGCATTGAACTTTTTCTCAATCTGCAACTTTCATTTGTTTCAACCTCTCTAGCTCTGCAAGATTGCAAAACAATACTCCACGTAATAGCTAAACTAATCCATCATTTAAAGGGATCATATATGCATCCAGAAAATTATTACATTCAATCCAGTGGAGGTTAAACATGGAGAAAATCTCAGATTACGCTTAGAGATTCATGAATCAAAAGTACTAGTTTCAGCCAAATGACTTGGCCGAGTCCTATTGAGAGCTACTGCCAGTTCAGCAAACAATCAGATCACCAGGGCATCAAACATGTGATAACAGCAAGGTTGATAGCAGTAGAATTTTGATTTTTTATATATTTTAATGAGAATTTTTTAACTTTTGCAGTCTTACCTTTCTTCCAAAATTTATATATTAAAAAAAAAAAAGCTTCAAAGTTCTAATTCTAGAAATAAAAAGATCCAAAATTTAGAAATAGGGCCTCAATCCTCTGCTTGCATACAGCAGAATAATGGATACATAGTGTGCATACGAAGCGCCAAACCTTCCATTTCCATCAATGTCATGTCGCAGAATTAGGTGCAGGAAGCACCGATCTTCCATTACCTTCTAGGGCCCTCCAAACTTGCATTTTTGGTCAACCCTTCAATGAATAATTTTTTCTGGATCAGACACCACCATCAAAGACACTTTATTCAGATTAGGCTCGATGATTAAGTCCAAAACCAGCTAATTATTGATAAAGTGAAACTATTAAAGTCTTGACTCTTTTTAAGGTTTGGCAAAATATCTCAGGTGATGACGATCCTCAAGTTGCCATCTTTTAGATATTTGACAACATATATAGAAAGAGAAAAAAAAAATTGGATTTTATATTTCGAATGCCAATAGAAATTCATCTAAGAAAATGCTCTCGAGAGAAAATCATAACTATAACAACAAATCGGTCAAAAAAAAAAAAAAATTCATATGGGAAGAGGACGGAAAAATGAACCAAATTATTCCGTAATTGAATACTCGAATCAAACTTGACTTAATAAGAGCCGTTCAAAATTCTTTCTAAATCAACTTATCAAACCAAATTGAAACAAGATTTAACATTTCTAACAAATTAATCTCCTGATTCAATGACCATAAGATATAAAACTTATATATAAATAAATTAAAACAACTCAAATCTCAATTCAATGTAAATTCATTTGAGATTCATTCAAATAATGATAAAATCGTACATAGACAAAAGAACCAAATCGAAACAATCGAATTCGATCAATATTTCACAAGTACAACACTGAAAAAATCAAGTCAAACCCGTTAAAATTTTCAAAAAAAAAAAAAAAAAAAGATTTTTTTTTTCAATTCACGTGCATTCCTCACATGCTTTCTGCTTAAACTCTGCCCACTTCCACTCTTCCCTCTCTCTTTCTTATTCTGCACAATTTTATCAACTCCTCTCTCTCTCTCTCTCTCTCTCTCATCGCTTTCCTGTACTACTCCTCAAATGGCAATTCAGATATCCTCTTTATCACACCTCCCCGCTTCTTTTCCCTCCCTCAAACCCTCGCCGCCGACCACAACTTCTTCCACCGCCGCATTTCCCTGTACTACTACTTCCAAATTAGCCGACCGGAAACAGTCTCTAACTGCAGTGCATTTCCAAAACGGCGTCGGAGGCGTTGTGGGCGAGGACTTGCCGCTTGACTACGCCGACTGGCTTCCGAAGCAATCCGATCCTACTTACCGCCGAAGAGCCGGTGTTCTCCTCCATCCGACGTCGTTCCCTGGACCTTATGGCATCGGCGATCTCGGCCCTCAGGCTTTCCGCTTCCTTGATTGGCTTCACCATGCTGGTTGCTCTCTTTGGCAGGTATCTATTTCTGCATATTTATTTATTTATTTTCTTACTTTCGGCTTTTTTGCTTTGAAAGTAACTAGTATTTTATCTCGTGTCAACTTCGGGTACTTTTCTTCTCTAATCTATATGCATTTTTGTATAAATTATTGCTTCAGAAAGAAGAGAAAAAGGTCATCAAATGATCAAATGGTTTGTATGTTTGAGTAGTATTTTTACTTGATATTTTTAAATATTAAGACAAGCGTTCGAATGGCAAGAAATTAAAGCCAAAAATTTTTGAAATTAAAAAATAAAATTCATGCTGAAATCAATTTTCACCAATTAGTTCAGATTCTTTTTCGAGAAGTGTTTGTTAGTTTTGGATACTGATTCATGTGAATCGTATTTGTAAGGTCTTTTTAATATAAATTTGTTTGTAATGTAGCTTGCTGTGGCTATTGGATCTTCTACCCCATTGTCTTTTATTGAGGAAGTAGTGGTAGGATGGATGGGAACTAGGGATATGACAGCATATGTAAATGAAAGTGTCCGAGAAGATTTAATACTCTTGTTTACTTGTGTTTCTAGATTTGTTAAAAAAAATAAAAAGATTGCATCTTTGGTTCAGCACTGTAGTAAATCTCTCCACGCATCAATGCAGGTTCTTCCGCTGGTTCCACCAGGAAGGAGAGCAAATGAAGAGGGCTCACCCTATTCTGGCCAGGTGAATGTTGTGTCACATTTCTTTGCTTTTCCTGTGACAGGATAAATGGAGTAAAAAAAAAATAAAAAAATAAATGGAAGATGTCATCTTGGGCTGAAGGGAAAAGCAATCAGCATCTGGTTCTAAATTCTAAATTATGAAAAAGGAACAGATATTTCTTAGAACTTCTTCTTTTTTTTTTTTTTTTTTTTGGGTTGGGGGGTGGGGTGGGGGGGGGGGGGTTGGGATGGCGCTTCTGGGAAAGTAAAGAGAAATGTATTGTTTTCCAAACAGCAAACTTTAAGACATTGGCTGCCTCATGTACATCTTTTCTATTTTAGGAAGTGCACTTGCGTGATAACTCCATATCCAATTTGTTGATCCTATCTTTCTTTAGCATGTAGTGAAATATTCAAATTATTTTGTTGGTAATTATTCTGGAGGAAGATAACGTTGTCAGTTACTTTCAGGATGCAAATTGTGGTAACACGCTTTTGATTTCTCTTGATGAACTTGTGGAAGATGGTCTTTTGATGAAGGAAGAGCTCCCAAAACCTCTGTGAGAATTTGACTTGCGAATTTGTTTCTCCTTTGATTTTTCTTTTCCAATCCTCAATTTTCCTGTATTTTTCTTCGTGCCTCCAGAGATATGGATCGTGTGAATTTCTCAACTGTTGCTGAAATAAAGGATCCATTGATAGCAAAGGTAAAGTTTTGGTAGATTCTTTCTACTTCCTTTTGTGGTTTTGTACGTCAATTCACTATTCTGGTTCTTGGATAACTTTAGGTGATGTTTAAAAAATGTTTAGTGGAGGTGGCAGTTGGTAAAGAAGGGATACCTTGTGGGCTTGCTAAATATACCTTATACACATGTAGGCCTTAAATGGGAAAAAAAAAAAAAGAGAAAGAAAAAATTGAACCTTGATAAGGAGTGTCTTGTATGCTTGTGAAAACATAATTTAAAGACATTTGATGGATATGTTATTATTGAACTGCTTTACAGTGAGTTTTGTTTTCTGACCTATTTGGTGGCTAGTGCTGAACGTTGGAAAGCATAAAGAAACAAAAAAGAACAGGACAAAATGGTAGAAACATGATGAGAAATGTGGGGTCACCTATAGTGGGTTAAGATTACATAAAGTATTAAAAGAAGTTTCAGAAGTGTAGCATAACTCGAAATCCTGGGTACTAGTTGCTTATAATCTAAAGTCTATTTAGGCATTTATTTCCAGTGCTCTGGATTTATATATTTTCAGGACTATGATTCAAAATTGAGGAACCTTTATTCTTATGTCTGTTGATAATTTAAGGACCATAAAAAAACTAAATGAGGCTCAGGAATGCAAGTTGTGCTCATGTGTCATGGGTATTGATCAGTGTGTACCTTTAGAAAATTCTGGGTTTACCTATTTTTCCCTTATTAACACTTTAAAGCACTCAAGATGAAGTGTTTAGAATGTGATTCAGGATAGAATATCTTCCAATACAAGAATGGACTATAGACTCATCAGATAATTTTAAAAATCTCCATCTCTTTTTTGCTTATTTGCCTTCTGATTGGTGACATAATGGTTTAATATTGAATAGGATGACACAAAGTGTATTTGCAAAAATTTTTCAAGGGGGATTGTTTGTGAATATTTTGGGAGGTCAAAAGAAGGCCATTCTTGCCAGGTCTTGCTTTATATTAAACTTTTAGGCATGCTGAAGAAAATCGGTTTCGTCATTGAAAAGCCATATCAACCAATTGAGAAAAGGACGATGGATAGACATAGAAATGCACAAGAAACCAAGCCCGGGAACTTTGTGTTTTTGGTTTCTTACTGATTTCTAGTGCAAATTTTTTGTTGTAAATCAAATGAAAAGTATGATCGTTCGGACTGGACAACTTAAAGGTGCAACATGTGTTTTCTGGTTTCCTTTGATTTCCTTTTCTTGGTATATCTTTGTTTATCAATTTTGCATTCTGGAAAGCAGAACCAGACTTTATTTACATCGGGACTCTTCTTCACATATGTTATCAGGCTGCAAAGAGGCTTATTATGAGTGACGGGGAGCTCAAAAGTCAGCTTGAGCGCTTCTATAAGGATCAAAATATTGCAAGTGAGTGGCATTTCCTTGTTCAATCTTTTTGTGAACAAAGCTAAGGGGCAATATTCAATGATGTTCCTTTTCATGGTTTTTATTCAAATTTAGACCATTTGGTAATGATAATTATGACTGCTAGTTAATGAGGTATAGTTGGAAGTATGATATATCCCTTTCCCTAAATCAATGCAATGTATCTTGTTACGGAGGGTAAACATTTTCCACTGTCAGAAGTATTTAGGGTATGATTTACCGTTTTAAGTCCTTCCCCCCGCAAAAGATAAACCTTGAGGCTTGTTTTTTATACTCGTTCAATTGGAGGTAGCCATCTCATTTTACTGTGCTTCATTTACTTGGTTTAAAACAAAGTATTGCATTTCTTATATTTTTAACATGCCGAGATTCTACTTTGTATTCTAATTCAGGTGATGATGTAAATTTTCTGTCTCATCTTGTTTTATGTATTAAAACATTCTGAAAACTATTCAATGTTGTTTATCTATTGATGAGTATACGTGCTCCCTAACTCATTTATATTGTGACTAAAGACGATGCTTCTATATCATTTAGATACATGCATACTAATATGCTCACTACATTTAAAAATGGTTTATAGACCTCAGGTTTTTGGAAATTATGTTTCATAATTGTTTCTACTTTCTTCACAGGTTGGCTTGAAGATGCAGCATATTTTGCTGCCATTGATGACACTTTAGGTACTTTCAGCTGGTATGATTGGCCTGAACCACTGAAAAACCGCCATCTTGCAGCATTGGAAGAAATTTATCAAACTAGAAAGGACTATGTATGATTTATCTTATCCTTCTGTCATATTCTGGCCTCATGCTTGACTTAGTTGTGAAAACTTAATTCTGGATTACCATATAACTACTACTCTTACTGGCACAGATTGACATATTCATCGCTCAGCAGTTTTTATTCCAGAGGCAATGGAAAAAAGTTCGTGACTATGCTCAGAGAAAAGGAATTAGTATCATGGGAGACATGCCAATTTATGTTGGTTATCACAGTGCAGATGTTTGGGCAAATAAGAAACAGTTTCTGCTGGTGAGTATTGTTGAAAGAAGATTTGATACTTGAAATGCTGTTGCAATGTTCTGAAGCCTGTTCCGCTGGCTTCTAACTTCCTACCATGATGTAACAGAACAGGAGTGGTTTTCCTAATTTAGTTAGTGGTGTTCCACCTGATGCTTTCAGTGAAACTGGTCAGCTTTGGGGCAGGTGTGTAAATTCTAGAAACTTGATTTTGTTGGTTAAGTTTTTCCCATTCTATCTATCATTTCTTGTTATGCATCATGTCTGAACAGTTGCATCATGCTATCTTATTGTATATTTTCAATAATTTGATCTTTCTGAAATTGATACATTAATTTAGGGGTAATTGTTTTGGAATATTTTCCAGTTTTTAATACTCAATTTCTGGATGGAAACTAGTATTTGTGACTGTATCTATTATATATAGCTGCAACTCATGTAATTACATATTATGTATTTGAGAGGTTGCGGATGCAGACCCAGCTGAATGGCTGTTATTTTTGCTGAGACACTATAGTAACTTTTGTTGACACAAGCATACGAATAATTTGAAAGGTCCTTAGTAGCTAACATTGTGTTAGGGATGAGGAAATAAGAATGATAAACACAGGATGGACCGAAAATATTTTGGTGATAGATATTTTAAAGATTTAGGTATCCATGTGTAGTCTTTGCAATTGGGATTGATCTCTTACAGAGGATCTTTAAGGTCTTCTTTATCAAATCTATTTACTTATTATTGCGTTTTAATTTACATGCTCTGCCTGACGGTACTTGATTCTTACTATACTATTAGTACTAGGCTTAGATCAAGGAACACATGTTCTCAATTTCAATAAAAACTGTAGTTGAACATACAACTGCCTTGGAATGGACTTGTTGCATAATTGACTCTTTTCTCTGTGGCCAATTAGTGAAAGCAGATTCTTTAATTTGCAGAAGAACAAGCAGCTTTATCTACTTTTATTTTGTTATCCATTACAAGACCACAACTATTTAAATGGGTTCACGTTTAATAGTAGTTGCCTGTATTTCCCTTGTCTTTGTATCATTGTTTGTCATCGTGTTTAACAACTATATGACTACATTCTTATCTAGCGGGTTCTACATGTGAACTCTTGATGTCGTGCTAGTCATGGTCTTTTCTTTTCTGCATCCCTACTTTAACACTAATAGTACACCCGATTTTTTGCATCTTCTTAATTGGTCAAAATTCAGTGAAGTTTGGCTTCTAAGCAAGTGTGAAATTCACAGAGAAAACTAATTTTAAATATTATATCCCATAAATTTTACTTGACTATTAACTATGAGCTATGGCTGTGTAGCCCTCTGTATGATTGGAAAGCCATGGAAAATGATGGATTTTCTTGGTGGATACGTCGGGTTAGACGTGCCCAAGATCTGTTTGACGAATTCAGGATTGATCACTTTAGAGGATTTGCTGGCTTTTGGGCTGTTCCTTCTGGTGAGACTGTTTTCAGTTGGTTGGATTTCCTGGGTGTGTAAATATCATTGAATAACTAGTTTTTCAATTTTATGCAATTATGCAGAAGCAAAAATTGCAATGGTAGGACGATGGAAGGTCAGATTTCTTTAATCTTTTTATTTTTTTGGTTATACATTCTCCTTAATCTTAAAAGAAGTTAAGCTGATGATTTCCTTATTGCCAGTAGGTAGGACCTGGAAAACCTTTATTTGATGCCATATCAAGAGCTGTTGGAAAGGTCAATATCATAGCAGAAGACTTGGTATGTAAAAGAAATAATTCTTCACAAATGTTTCTTTTAAGTTAAGCTGTGTCATAACTGAAACCTCTTCTTTTTTTTTTTTGGGTTGAATTCTACAAAGAAGACTTGGGTGTCACTGAGATTTGCATGTAAAAACAGATTTAGAGGGGAGAATTTAAATCTGAGAGTTGGGTGCAAATTTCTGCTGCATTTTATCATCATTTTACACTCTTGGTTTACTTCTTATTTTGGTGCTCAAGTCATATGTATAAGGACTGTGCGATCAGGAGATCTGATATTATCAAGATTCACATAAAGCATTTTGCCATGGTTAAATAAGTAGGTTGCTCTATTTCACTTGTTTTATCTTGGTTTTGTGCTACTTTATTGCATTGTGTGCTTTGTAGCTAACAATGGGGACGATATTTGATGTTTACGTCTTTCTTCTTATCTGTTGCTTTTTTCTTCTTTCTCTTCCTTTAAAATTTGAAAAAAAAAAAACCTTTACATTACTTAAAATATCCATGAAGCACACAATCAATTCCGTAACTCTCCCTTTTATGGATAAATGACAGGGTGTGATAACTGAGGATGTAGTTCAGCTGAGAAAATCCATAGGTGCACCAGGAATGGCTGTCCTCCAGTTTGGTATCTAGTTTCTGTTCACTTCAATTTTTTAAAGCTCATAGATAATGTTAAAGGGCCAACTTTGAGGCATAAAATGTAGTGTTGTTTTAACATTGAGATTCTTGTCTAGGTTTTGGAAGCGATGCGGAGAATCCTCATCTGCCTCACAAGCATGAGTGCAATCAAGTTGTGTATACTGGAACTCATGACAATGACACGGTTGTCTCTCTATCCTCGGTCTGCTAAATTACAAATTTATTGTTGATATGATTCTCTATGAGGATTGTAACCAGAAATGGATATCAGGTGGTGCTGTAATTGCTTTTCTGTCACCAGTATATTCTTCTCTCTATCTTTCAGTTTTTCCATCTCGTTGCCAAATTGGTTTCAGTATAAAATGATTTAGTTTCTTACTTCATAACTTCATTCATCTACTGACGGCCTGTGTGTGTTTCAGATCCAAGGATGGTGGAATGTTTTGCCACATGAAGAGAAATGCCACGTGAGTGAAATTACTCCCTCAATGAAACTGTGAAAACTTAAACTACAGGAACTTTAATGGCATTTTCCCGTCTCACCAAAGAAAAAGGAGAAAAACTTTGAGTAGATGGGCTTTTTCCTTTTCTCCAAGAAAAGAACTTGATGCTTTTGAGCATGTGGTTATGTTTTTATTTTTGATTAATTGACAGTTGTTGTGTCAGGTGTTGAAGTATCTTGGAGATTTTGAACAGAATGAAATTTCGTGGGCACTGATCCGAGCTATGCTTTCTTCAGTTTCTCGAACAGCAATAATACCCATGCAGGACATCCTTGGGTTGGGAAGTACGGCTAGGATGAACATTCCAGCAACTCAGGTAAAATAAAGCTGCAGTCTAGATATATGAAAGGATAATAGGTTTGCTACATCTTTATACTAAACTAGCATGTGCTCGACATTCCATTTATGCTTGGTGGATGGGCTAAACCAAAAAGCAGGAGAAGATGCTTCTTGTTAGCAGGTTACCTTTTTGTTTGGGACCTGCATTTAACAAACTTCCATAAATTCATATCAAGCCTATCTGATATATTTCTTTTCTCACTCAACTATTTTACTGCCTCAGTCAACAAAACTTTTGAATTGAATCACTAGGTGTGTGAGGAGTTAGATTTTTGCTGTGACAAGGACTAAAAGATTTTACTTAGTATAGACTCAAAATGAACCTATTTTTGGTTAATGCTATTTTTTTTTTTATCTAATGCAGTTTGGAAACTGGAGTTGGAGGTTACCTAGTTCGATTAGTTTTGACAGCTTGAATACAGAGGCTGAGAGACTGAAAGGAATGATTGCAACTTTTGGGCGTTTGTGATGATTGTGGGTGTCCAAGCGATCAGTCTGTTACCTGAAACTACACCCTTTTTTCTGGCTAAGCACATTATCCCACTTCACAGCCTCCTATCCCTTCCGGAGAACTCCTTTACATCATAGGTGCAAGGTCTCTGAGGTATATTCACTGGCTGAAATATTGATGGCTTACAAGACGCTAACCAGATATTGGTACTGTCATGCTGAAAAGTTGCTGCTGCAGAAGAATGCTTGCTTCGCTCTCTGATTTCTGAGTTCAATTGGTTTAAATCTTATCTGCCCTTTTTTTTTTGTTTTTTTTTTGGGTCTTTGGTTTTTTTTTTTTTTTATGTTTTTCTTTGGGGTTTTTTTTTGGGTGTTTTGGGGGGGACAACAAGCCAAGGAACTAGTTCAGAGGTTCAGGTAGCAGTAGTACGTGTATATTGTAACTTATTATCGATCAACAATCAGGTTCAAGTTGATTAATTTCGGCGGAAAGGTACGGCGATGGAGTTGTAATGTAAGGTCACGCACTGAGTCTAGTGCATAATAAAGGTACTAGTGTCCGAATGAAAGATCGGATTTGAGATTTATATATGAACCTACAGCTTTTCTTTAGTTTTAATGATAGGTTCTTGCCATACAATCTTGCGAGGTCGAAAATTTTTGACGTTAAAATATGTATAGATTCAATGTCACATTTAGTAAAGATTTATGATACTTGTATAAGATAAATGTGTCTGCGGCTGCTCGACGGATGTAATAGAAATGATACCATTGGAAACGATACCTTTACGGAAGTAAAGCTAAACAAATTGCATGTGCTCCAAGAGCCAAAAACTGCATTGGTTGTAAAAGATGTGAATTTGCCCGTCAACAGATTTCTCTGTGTTTGAGTTTATTTATGGCATGAGATGAGTCAGAATACGGGTGGTCTAGCTTGTACGCAGTGAGTGCAGAATCTCAAATGTAAGGTTAGTTCCAGATTAACTTTTAGATGCAAAACGCAGAAGCTCCTTTGAGGGATACAGTCGATTATCTTAGTTTGGGTTTTTTTTTTTTTTTTGGTAAATAATTTTTTAAAATATATTTTGTAATTATCTTTTTTCCTTACAAACGAACCTAAAAAAATGTTATAGTAATAATTTTTTCTCCTAAAAAAACTCTCTAAAAAGCACACAATGCTATTTTTGAAAGCTTATTTCAAAAAGAAAAAAAAAAAAAAAAGGTGTCCTAAGAATGGACGAGTCTACTGCTGCTAGCTAATCGAATTGGTGGGCATTACAGATGTTTGAAAAGAAAATACGAAAACAGTTTGATTTTAGCGTTTGATTTGGCCTGATGACCGGGTTAGATGTCGGTTGACATAATTAAATAATACATTTATACATTTTCACATAGTTCATACTCTTCAATCATTGAAAATTTTCTTTTTTTTTTTTTTACCATTCCCTAGTTGCCCAAGCACACACAATTTTAGATTCAGTTGGTTTGAAACGTTGTGCACCACATGTAAGGTAAATATACAATTTGTAGCAAACATTGTTATACCACTCCCATTTACAAAGAAATGGATCAAATTCGATTGGTTGCTGAATCTTCTTTTCGTCTTAAATTAGTCATCAAACTTGATAGGTGCCATGTTCTAACCCATTCTATCTGCTTTTAGTTCCATCAGTTTTAAACCCCCCCCCCCCCCCCCCCCCCCCAATCTAAATTAATGTTTACTTTAGGGGCATTTTTCATCAGTTTAATTTACCCAAATATCCATTTTTCAACAATATACTCTAATTTTATACAAAAATGGGTATATTATTTAAACGAACAACAAAAATCCATCTGAAGATTAACTAATTTAGATGAAGAAGAGTAAAAAATGGAGGTTAACGGATGAAAAATGACAGAATGGGTAGAATATAACATTGTGATAATTGAACGATCAACATGACAACAAAAAAATTTCAGGGCTAAAATGAAACTTCTATGAAAATTCACTAACAATTGACACGCACTTTACTCGTATTTCTTTGGTATTTTTTAAGGTGGCTATTGTTGAGACAAAGGCATTTTACTACAAAATTTTTTGATATTATATGTACCTAGGAGAATCGATAAACAAAGGCATAAAATAAGAAACAAACAAGCGTGGCATTTTTTTGGGTTCAATTTTGTATCTCAAAAATTTTATTGACATCAGTTATCCTTAATTTTTATTAATTCTTTTCATATTTGGAAAATGGGAGAACAATGATACAAGCAGTCTTGAATTATGTGATGTTTACGTTCTGCTATCTATTCACCTGATTGCAGTCTGTATATGTAAAGTATTCGCAACTTAATCGGGATGAATACAAAGAAGTGATTTAGAGAGTGAAGTTTACGTTAGTTATCCATCTAAGGTTACCAAGAAGATGTATCCAGACAAGTTTTTTGTTGGAACGCTGCGGGGGCCTTAAATCCATAAAAGCTTGCAAAATATGAAATTGCGACTTGGGAAGACTATGAGTACTATGACCAATGTAAGGCCCGAAATCATCCCGGCTCATGGTTGTCTCGGCCTCAACTTACGGCATCTCCGTAACCATCCTTGGTGGATAACTCGAACCCAAACACACAACTGCTAAGTTTATGAGACAACTGCTGAGATCCCATTATGATATTGACTTGATTTGATTGACATGATAAGTATTACTTGAGCTCCCTAAGTATAAGGTTTACATGTGCTATTGTCAGATTAGGGTTGTTGTCCTTAGTCCTCTTTTCTCTCTCCTCCCATCGGTATAAATATTCCTCATTTGGTTTCAGAAATGAAACAAGTCAGGTATATATGCTTTCTATATGTGCTTCCTAAGCTACGGAGCTCTTCTTAATTAATTGTTCACCTTAGAACATTTTTACTGACTTGCGTATTGGAGGTACACCAAAACCCTACGTTGACCTCGCCTTTTGTCTTGCAGGTGACTTTGGACTCTGATTTCGACCGACAGTAGTCCCAAAATCACCAGTGACAATCAACTATAACATTTTTTGTTAAAAACTTTGCTGTAGATTTCATGTTACTGCATCTCACATATATGTTGACTGCATCTAACATAAAATGTGAGTTCCACAAGTGATGTTATCTTTTATTACGTGATGGAATACATAGACCTTAGTACACCAGAAAAAGTTCTTAGCACAACAAAGTGAAAACATAAGCAGGCACATCGAACGACTTACAACTTACAACTAATATATGACATTACAACTGAGAGACTCACAACTGTATAAAAATTAAGGCTAAAAAGACCTGTAGGGTCTATGCCATATATGCTTATTATCTCTAGCTGGTTAGGGCCTATGCCATATATCCTTATTATCTCAAGCTGGTTTTCTTTAACAAAAGGATATGATGCATTCATACAGATTGCATGCTGAAATCTTCAGTCGTTAATTATGTGTGGTTATATCCAGATTGCCCCGGCATTGATAAGCAATGGCTTCAGCTTTCCCTGAACATTGAGGCTTATAACCTCATTGGAACCACCAACAAATAGCTTCCCTATGAAAACAGCAGGAACACTTGGATTACATCCTAGTGCTTGCAATGCATTCTCGATCTCCCTTCCTTTCGGATGTTGATCAAGCTCATGAACAGTAGGATTCGCACCGAAGCTGCATATTAACACCTTAATGGAATGAGATATGCAGCAGTTGCTCTTGCTGAAGATCACCACTGGATTTTCTGACCCCAATCTCCTCACTGCCTCCATTTTACGTTTTGCAAGAAAAATCAAGTACAAATTTTCGAAATGTGAACTATTACTTTAGTTGAGAGGAAGTTCAAGGCTTTGCTTTGAGGGAAAACCTGAGTTTCATGGAGGTATATATAGAAGGCTAAAGACGATGCATTGCAATAGAGTTATAGTAGGAATGGTAAAGGGACGTAAGATTTTGCTTGGATCATATGAGCAGCTATTTGACAAAGACTTGACGTGATCCGACTAGATAATTTTTTCAAGCTGCACCAACATTCTTATTCTGGTTTCTTATGCAGAAAACGGAAAGTTAGTGGCTGATAACAGCCTTCTGCCTTTACTAGATTCTGAGGGCGGAAGCTACCTAGGTCACTATGGCTCATGTACTAGTAATCAATGAAATTCTTAGTGTAATCATATGAAGAAGTTTCCATAGCAGACAGTTTTTGTAATATCCCCCAATCTCATCTCAATGACGTTAAATTTTGGATGCTTAATCGGACCTTGGGTGACTAAAGAGCAACACAACTAACTTCAATTACTTCATGTTCAAAAAATTATTGGGCTAATGCAAACACTAATTGTGACATTTTAATTTATACTTTATGAAAGAGTAATTAGAAATCTTAGAAAAAAGAATTATAAATCTTAGTTATTTTGTATTACTTGTGAGAAAATTGAACAAAGAAACTGTCAGAATTGCGTAGCTGCCATTCCCAGCTTGGTTTGCATTTGAAATGGAATTTATGCAAGATTATTAAGTGTTGAGTGCCTTGAATTTTGTAGTGCAACCTAATTTATGACCTTGTCCGATTTGGAATTTGTTGACTCAAAAAAGGAAAAAAATTTGAGGTCTATGGTGGAAGCGGAGGGCAAGGGCCGAACGGACTAGTTTGTTTTAGGGGTTATAAATACATAATAGATATAGGGATTTTACAATGTACATTCTGAAAATAATTTCTCAAAGAATAAGAATTCTGTCTCTGCCTGTGGAAATACACTAAATGGCCGAACTACGTATTTTTCTCATAATTTACTGGTTAATTTGCACAACATTAAGATTTACAATTTCCACTTATTTCTCTAGTGAAAGAATTGAACAAGAAAAAGTATAACATTGCAAGTCCTCCATTCCGCTGGTTGATTATCGAAATGCAGTTGATTTAAGATTCCTTAGGAATGTTGTTTCAATCTTTGAGAAAAATTGGATAAGGTAACTCAATGAAATTGTGTTTTTCCATTCAACTTTATCAAAATTCCAACGCAAGTTAATCTTTGAGAAATTTTTGGCTAAATTTCAACCTTATGACATTATTTATAATAATTTAATCATATTGCTTTTTCGAATCTAGTTCCGAAGGATAAGGATAGTCATGTACAAGAATTTGTCAGTAATTTTAATATTGGCACATGCTAATATTAAAGAATGCATAAAGAAGTACATGACGGGGCCTTCAGGCATCAACCAAGGGCCTCTCAAATTCAGTATCTTTGATTCCAAGAAATTACTCGTCTTCTTCACCAAAACTAGTTTTAGAAAACTTGGACAAGAGAAAAGCAAATGGCTTGTCCAAATGAATTGAATGTTTGTATCTTATCCCAATTAATCTTTCCCGTTGGCCAATTAAGGAGAAAAGTAGCTAGGATTATATTCTATTTTCGTTTAAATAGATAACTTTTATCAAAATTGACTAACCTCTTCAACTAATAAAAACGAAACTCCCTCTCAACCACCCTCATCCCATTGATTTTCCTTTTGGAAGAAGAGTATACTTAGCTTTCTACCCAATGCAGGAAACAGCATAGAAACTTAGCTTGGACTAAACCACAATGGCCATGGTTTGGAAATCCGTACAAAAGGGCGAAGGTGGTATCAAGAAGGGCTGTACAAGATTCCCCATTTCTAAGCAGTATTGTTTGTAAATTCGAATGGGATGCATTTCTAGATGTTCTTCCCATGATATACACACTATACGGTCAATTTAGTTTATCATTCAAAAGGGATGCCTTCACTTTTACTATTCTTTTCCAGGGTCAACTTTAGGGGATTCGTTACAAGAGTTGGCACACAAATGACATTATAATGCTTGGCAAACTTGCTTATATCATCTTTAACAGTTGTGCATGTGCACATGGCCAAAATTCTGTTATTCTAATTACCAGAAGAGAACAAAATGCAGTTGGCTTCTGATTCAAGAAGAATCCAGCTAAGGTTTGTGCAGTTGAAAGCGAATAAAAATTGGTCGCAATGAAATATCAAGCATTTGTGGAAGTACGGGGAGGCATGGAAAACGAACGCTAGATACTATAGAATTTAAAAAACAATTTTCGCCAAGACACTTTCGATAATTTAGTTATATATTAACCACGTGAGATCACTTATGGATGCCTCGAAAATTTTTGTCAAACTTTGCACGTTACATTCCACGTTACACATTTTAATAAATTGACACGTGTTCCTTATGGAAAAGTTATAAAGAGGTTGGACTCTAATCAATTATGTGTCATTTTCGGTTACATTTTATCTGTTACACTCATATTATACATTTTAGTAGATTGACACGTGCCCTTTTTGGTAAAAAGTTGTAGAAAGGTTAGACTCTTATTGATTATGTGTCACCCTATTAAAGAGTGTAACATAAATTATAATAGGTAAAGTGTAACAGAAAACCGTTTATTGATTATTAACCGATATTCTATGTGCATAGGAGTTGCATTTCTGTTGTTGACGCAACTATCGCGGGTAATATGGGCTATCTTACGTACAACTGAACTGGTGGGTTGAGGTTCCTTACAAAAACAAAGATGGTCAGAAGCAATAGGGGATGTTACCCCCGATTGGACTCCGATGCTCAAGTTAATGATCAGTGCAAGAGCTCAGCTAAATATTTGCATTTTTTTTTAATATACCTTTATTTGGAGAGAAATGGGGATATGTATACTTGAAGGAGTAAGACCTTGGAAATTGAGACCATCATCATAATACCTAAAGATGTGATATAAATAGCTGATCACATAGAATAGGTTTTAGTCATAGGTGTAATGATATGTGCCTGGATGACATTTCCATGCTCTTATCAAGCTAAATTTGGTGATTTCTTTATGTACTCATTTAGAAGTCCTAGGCAACTTATGGAGCTCAGGAATATATTTGCCCGGCTCAGCCTGGTAGGACTTTAAGAAAAGTAGCCTTTATTGGTCATCATTTCCCAAAGTGACCATAGGAATTGTACGGTTAAGGCCAAGTGAAGAAAGCCAAACTCTAGAATAGAACTCGAGTAGATAGGGGCTCAAACTTATGAGATAGGTGATATAATGATTGCTCCCTTTGTAATTGGCCATCACTTTGTCTCTTGGGCCAGATCATAATGGACATTCCCATTGAGAGTTTGACATTGAGCTACTTAGGTCCTAATATCTGGTGTCGCGCCCCATTTTTCGAAAAAAAGAACTAGTTAAAGTCGAAAAAAATGAAAAGGAAGAATTAAATGTGATTTTATTTATTGAAAAAAAAAGAAGTGTGTAAATTTTTGTAAAAATAATTTTTAGAAAATGCTTTGTAAAAGATGATTCGATAAAAACATGATAAACAAATGCTTTATTTTAAAAAGAAAAGAAAAGGGCCTAAAATGGGACTTTGAAAATGCGACGGTTTTTTCTGGGCCCGAAAATAGAGTCTAAAAAGGGTTTTTTAGTAAAAAAAGAGTCGCCACTTGGTATTGAGTTTTGGTGTACCAAGTCACCCGAAAATATTTTATAAAAGGTAAGAAAATTAAGAATGATTTTTTAAGGAAATGATTTTTGGAAAAAATATAGGAAAAAACAAGAAAACCCTTTTAGACGACTCCAGGTCTTTGAAAACAAGAGAAAAAGGTTCGGGAGTCATAGTTGAAAAAGGGAAGGCAAAGGCTCGTGCCTAAGGCACCCTTTCAACCTAGCCGAAACTAGTTGCGAGGTTTAGTCTAAATTTTCCTTATATAACCCTAAAATTTTACCGCATTTGGATGCAACTATATGAATGCAAATCTAGTTTTAAAAATGGGTATCGTTAAGGGGCAAAATGTTCCATTGAGGTTTAGTCGAATTATCGCATTAATTGCGAAACCCGAATGTAGACATCGACGGAGTCACGAGTATAGATGCAAAAATGGAATGCAAAAGAAAAGGAAAATAGTAGTATAGATAGTAAGTGAACAAAGAAAGTAGGGATGCAACATAACGGGTACGGGGGACGAAATGGGCTCGTGACTAACTGTTTCTACTCACGGAGGGGGGAACGACATGTACGCCATCGCTTCCCACGTGAGTAGATGACTATTTCTTAGTCGAAATCACGCAAATGACCTAAAATTCTATGTGTAGTGGAATCTAAATGTTATGCACCAAATAGATGTTAAAATAAGTAATAAGTTATAAAGTATATATAAAACTCATAGAAAATGGGAAAAGCCTAAAAAGATAAAATGTGTGTGAAATGGCATAGAGTGAACACGAAAAATGATCCTAATGCTAAAATGAGCTAAAGGCTTAGCATTGGATTAGCCTATTTTCTAAAAAGTTCTCCGCTAGCGTTGGACTAGCGAAGAAAACGAAATTAACCACAACTAGCTTTAGACTAGTGTGGCGACGATACACATATATAATTAAAGCAAGTAAATAAATAAAGCATGTATTAAAGCAATAAATCACATAAAAGCAAATAATAGCAAATAGGAGCACATAGCACATAAGCATGGTGTTCTAGATGCAAGTTCCTAGGAAAAGCGAATAAAACACACAAGCACATAACACACATAGCACACAAAGCCCTAACTATGACACCGGAGAAGCCTAATTACAATTTAAAAATAAAAAGGTAACCTATCTAGTCTATCTATTACATTTTCTATCTAAATACATAAAATTTTTGTTAAATGGATAACACATAAACTATCTATTACATTAACTATCTAAATACAAAATTTTGCTAAATAGAATATTACCTATCTATTACATTTCTTTGAATAATCAAAATTAAATTCGAATAAATAATATGACATAAATAAATAAACACTCTCACATGGATAAAAGGTATAAGCACAAAAACACGTAGAAAAACACATAGGAGCACGTAGGAGCACATAAAAAGAAATATTGGAAGGGTAATCGAGGTACCTCTCATTCGTAAACCCAGTATAAATTGCTAAGAAAATCAACAAACATGTCAAGGTACCACTATTTAAAGTATAAAATATGAAATACTTAAAAATTGAGCATAAAATGTCGATTTCGAACAAATTAGGGACTTAGAAAAAAATTCCAACAAGTATCTAGGGCTTAAAACTAAGATTTCAACAAGTATAGGGACTTAAACTAAAATTCCAGCAAGTATAATGACTTAAATAAAAATTTCAGCAAGTTTGGGGGACAAAAAATAAAATTTCAGCAAGTATTCTAAGGCAAAATAAAATTCCAGCAATGTTGGGAGGGATAAAAATGAAATTCCAGCAAGTATTGGGGGCAAAAATGCAAAATTCCAGCAATATTCTAAGACAAAATATAATTTCCAGTAATGTAGGGGTACAAAATAAAATTCCAGCAAGGTTTGGGGCAAAAATGCAAAATTCCAGCAATATTCTAGGGCAAAAATAAAATTTTTAGCAATGTTGGGGTACAAAATAAAATTCCAGCAAGGTTTGGGGGCAAAAATGCAAAATTCCAGCAATATTCTAGGGCAAAAATAAAATTTCCAGCAATGTTGGGGTACAAAATAAAATTCCAGCAAGGTTTGGTGTGCAAAAACACAATTTCCAACAAATTTAAACCAAATTGCAATTTTAAGCAACATTCAAGGTTCAATTTGTAAATTATAGCCACATTAAACACCAATTTGCAATATCCAACAATAAAAGGGGGTTAAAACGAAATTTTCAGAAATATTTAAGGGCAAAAATGCAATTTTAGAAAAGTACAGGGGTCATAATATAATTTTATAAAAATACAGGGGTCAAAATGGAAGATTGAAAAATGTAGGGGCCAAAATTATAATTATCTAAAAGTTGGGGGACCTAAATGCAATTAATCGGGACCTAATTGCAAAGAAAATTAAATTATGGGGGTCAATCTACAATAAACAGAAATTAAAATGCACAAATCAGAAATTATCGGGGCCACAGTGACATTAATGAAAGTATAAGGACTACAAAATAAATATCTATTATTAATTAAAAATAAATTAAAAAAACTAACTAATCAAAACGACGTAGTTTTGAGTGAAACTATGTCAAAACGACGTAGTTTCACTAAAACTTTTTTTTTTTTTTCGACTGACTTAGTGTTTTTTTTTTTTTTTTTCCTTCCAGACGTTTTCCCCAGATTTCCTTTTTCTTTTTCCTTTTCTTTCTTTTCTCTCTTTTCTTTCTCTTCCTTCTTTCTTTCTTTCTTTTCTTCTTCTTCTTCTCTTCTTCTCCTGGTGCCTTCCCGATCTACTCTCCATTTCCCTTTTTTTTTTTTTTTTCTTCCTTTCTTTTCTTCTTTTCTTCCTCCTTCTTTCTCTCCTCTCCCCTTTTCTTCTTTCCCCTACCCGATTTGCTCTTCCTTTTTTTTTTTCTTTTTCTCCTTGCCGATCTGCTCTCCTTCTCTCTCTCTCTCTCTCTCTCTCTCTCTCTCTCTCTCTCTCGGACGTTTTTCAGTTTTTTTTTAAATTTCTATTTCAATGATAAATGAAAAAAAAAAAAATTTGAAAGCAATAGGAAGAAATTTACCTGGAATAGAAGCTGTGTTGCAATTGTTGTTGCTGTTGTTGTTGTTGTTTGTTGTCATTTTTTTTTTCGAATTTCTCTTCTTGCAGGTGTGTGTGTGCGTTTGTGTGTGTTTTGTAGGTCGTGTGTATTGTGTGTGTTTGTGTGTCTGTATGAGTTGTGCTGGTGCGTGTGTGTTTGTGTGTTTGTGTTTATGCAGGTTGTGTGTTTTGTGTGTGTTTGTGTGTCTCTGGCGTGAAACTTGTGTGTTTGTGTTTATGTGTTTTTGCAGGTGTGATGCAAGTGTGTGTTGTGTGTGTGCTGTGGAAGTTGCTGTGTTTGAGGCGTGATGCAAGTGTGTGTTGTGTGTGTGTGCTGTGGAAGTGTGAAGAATGCAAGTGTGTGTTGTGTGATGTGTGTGAGGCGTGAGAGTGAGGAAGAAAATGCAGGTTGTATGTGATGTGTGTGAGGCGTGAGAGTCAGCAAGAAAATGCAGGTTGTGTGCCTATGTGTGAGGCGTGAGAGTCAGCAAGAAAATGCAGGTTGTGTGCCTGTGTGTGTTTCTGGTTGTGTGCCTGTGTGTGTTTTTTGTGAGGTAAGTGTTTGATTGTGTGTGATGAAGAGTGCAGGGGAAGGGGCCGAGAGAGTGAGGGAGTGCAAGGAAAGGGGAGGAAGAGGGAGTGAGGGTGGTGTGTGCTGTGAGGGAGAGGCAGAGAGGTGTGTTGTGTGCCTGTGTTTTGTGAATTGCAGATTGTGTGTGTTTTGCAGTGAGAAAAATGGGGGAATGGTCAGTGCAGGTGAGGTGAGTAATGTGTACTGGTGTGCTGGTGAGTTTGGTGGGTTAAGTAGAAGAAGCATGGCTGCCATCAGCCATGGCAGGAAGCAAACAGCAGCAACCAACATTGCTGCTGTTTGAGTCTTTTCTTTTTTTTTTTTTTTAAGAAGAAGAAGAAATTTGTAATGGAAATAAAGAAGAAAAGAAAAGAAATAAAACGAAATAAAAATAAAATAAAATAAAAGATATTTGTATTCCCTAAAATCAATAAGAAAACAACTAAATTCAAAGTTATAGAAATGAGTAAATAAAACTTACCGCACAAATTCAAAAATTAATATAACATTAAAAAGAATGTGTTATTAATAAAAAAAGATAAAATATTGAAATCAATACTAAATGATTTTTTTTTCTTTCTTTCTTTTTTTTTTCTTTTTTTTAAATCATGAAATTTATACAAAAATTTATGAATATATAAAATGCACCTATAACATTTTTACCTGAAAATTCTCGTTTTTTAAAAAAATGCACTGGAAAATGTGATATTAAATTAAACAATACTAAAATTTTAAATAAATACTAAATGACCTCTAAAAATTATGAAATTTTTACAAAAAATTTACGAATATACAAAATGCACATATAAATTTTTCACTTGAAAATTTGTCATAAAAAGAGTGCATTGAAAAACGTGCCATTAAGTTAAAAATACTAGAATTTTAAATAAATAATAAATGACTCCTAAAAATTATTAAAATTATAAACAATGATAAAAATAATAAAATTGTATGTTTAGGGAATAAAATAAAATAAAATAATATTTACATGGTGAAATTACCATTTTGCCCCTAATGCGAAAAATTATAATCGACCCCCGAAAAATGAAAAATAAAGAATACCCCCTAAATAAAGTAATACTCATACTTTTACAAAAGGTGTGTCAAAATTTGGTGTCTACACTGGGCCAGTTGGCAATAGATTTTCAAATGTGTAACGAAATTGGGCCTTTTAAATCGGCCTCTACACTTGCCTCCAGCTCGGGCAGGATACTAGTATGTTGCAATTGTGTCCTGAGCTTTTGAGATTCTCTAGATAGGACCAAAATAAAGTCTTCAATAAATGACAATAGTGGAAAAACTAAAAGCCACTACATTTTCTAAGGGAAATTTGTCCCCGGATTTACTTAGATTCAGAGCATCAAAATTAAAGCGTCACGTCTTTTCAAGACCGTTGCTTCAAATCCTTTATTTTCCTCTATAAATATAGAATGGTCTCAGCTCATTTCCTCGCAGAGATAATGAAGGCTATTAGAAATAATGAAATAAGCCATTCCATAGCGAAAGTCTATTTCCTCGTGTTCGTAATCATTCAGAATTGAGCTATCATCCTTGCTCGGGAAGTTTTCTGTAAGAGCATAATCTTGAAGGCTTCATGTTTTTCATTATCTTTGATCGAAAGGATTCACGTCTTCCATTATATTAGACCCATTTGGGTTGGCCGATGGCTCACCAATGTGGATGTTCTGTGAAGGTTCTCTTAGCTTTCTCGACTTCGCGGTAGGTTGGCACCTCCACAAAAGCTGCCCAAAGCCTAGCAATGGCTGATTGGGGTATGCTGGTGCTAAGACTGGCAAGAAGTTCCTCAACCGTTTGGGGCTAAAACTAAAAGCCCTTTATGCATCCAGCTGCCTTAGTTATTTCCAGCCATCAGGCTTTGAAATTTTTTCTTGTCCGATGTGTTCAGAGTAGTTTGTTGTTGGCTCTTCAATCTGGGGATATTTATTACAACTACCTTGCCACTTGGTTCGTCCTCTGTTATGGAACACTAGAGAAGAAAAAAAGGTAGAGTCCGAATAGGCCTCTTTGATGTAATAGATCAGCAATTAGTCTTTTGAGCTCTACAATCTATCTGTGTATACCATTTGTACTTATTCATGCAATACAAAATTATTTTTTCCTTTTCTCTGTATTTCTTTATTTTCTTGCGATTTCTTGAGTAGTAAACATTTTCTGCTTCGGATAGTGCTTTGGTTGTCATAAGAATCATTGATCTGTCGCCGACCTTATGATGCATAGGACCTCGGATATCTAGAGATGCCTTGCTCAAGAAATGATTATCTTGATACAATTTAAAAATTCTAACCTCTTAAGTAATTTTCCCAAAAATAAGATTGGTAACACTAAGTTCATGAAAATGATTTTGAATGAAAGCAATCGAGAAAATTACTTAAATAGCCGAGGTGGTTGTTCTGGTCCACTTTCGTATAGGGCAAAATTCTTAGTTTTGTCAAGATACGAACCAATTATTTTGAAGGTATGAGTAATTCCCTTATTTGTCTGCCACAATGTCGAGGCGGGAGAAATCACAGCATTACTTGTTTAAGTAGTGCTCTTACAACCGTACTAGTTGAATCAAACAAATAGTACCTTTGAAGCACTTTCAGCTAAATCCATTGGACTTCGGGTAAGGATTTTTTAGCTTCCCCATACCCAACCTTTTTCTGTGACTTTTCGAAATGCAACGTTAATCCGAGCTTTTTCAAGCCGAGCTAATATGACGAATCCAAGGTGATATGTCCGAACTAATGGCATGATTGATTCGAGATAGTGATTGACCAAATCATGACAATATGGCTACGGTGATGTTGTTGAGCTAAGAGCGTGGTAGGATTGAGTTAAGGAGACAACAAGACAAAGATAGTAAGGTCGAGTTATATGGAAATGGAAATAATATAGCCAATGCTAATGCCGATCCGACTATGTGCCTCAGCCATAAAACTTATTAGAACACGAAGGGACTCTTCTACCAGACAGAAACTAGTTGATGAGTGGACGCATATTTCTAGCACCACATCCTTCCACCACCTCATTAACTGCTAAAATGACGAGTCCTTTCAAATTCTTAAATGACAACGGTTGATCTTCAAGCTATTTATAAATATCAAGGAATCAATTATTGTTTTTAACAATTTTCTCAAGTTTTTTGAAGGACATAAGTCTCTCCATTTGCATTTCGACTTCTCATTTCATTATGGCTTACCTCTTCTCAATCTCATAAAAGAAAAACTTCAAAAGAAATGACTTTTGAAAGGAAGAATCCCCTAGATGTTTAGGGAGGATCTTGTTCAAGTGCAAGTCAAAATTCTCCCCTACCGACAAACCCTATGGGTAGCTATTGTGGAACTTCCATTTGGTTTCGTTCTTGGAACTTCCTTCAAAGAATTCAATAATTTCAGCTTCCAATTCTATCCTAAGAGGCTATGTTTTCAGACTCGGACCGGATATCGAACCGGCTGAGCTCAGGGGTCAGGGGTCAATGGGTTCGACCGGGGGTCGATTCGGGGTCGAACCGGATGACGTCATAAATATTTTATATATATATATATATATATATATAAACACACACATATATACACTTACTAATTTTTTTCTTAATTTTAGTTGTTAGTCCAAAAAAATTATAGCCAAAATACCCTCAATAACCATTCTGATATCTTGGTATTAATAGTTAAAAAAGCATTGAATTGAAAAAATTATAAATAAATATAATAGACTCAAATTATTTACTTTTTAATATAATTGGTATAAAGAAGTAAAAGTAAAGCAACACTAATATTTTGTAATTGGTCAAAGAAGTTGGTTGCTTTTGGATTTGATAACTAGCCCAAGCAAATAAAAATCATGTGTTGATTTAGCATTGATGTTCATTTGTTTGATTTATGTCAATGGGCTCATGTCATTGTCAAAATTCAAAGACAAATAATTGTTGTAATCTATTTTCTTTAGACAATGAATATAGAAGCCCACAAAGATGTATAAGGTCCCATATCTGATTAAGTATGGAGCATTAATGGGGTTGGGTTTATTTTTGACTTTTGACCAAAAAAAAAAAAAAAAAAAAAAAAAAAAAAAAAACTGGCCGGTTTCCGGTTTCCGGTTTCCGGTTTCCGGTTTTTCCCGGTCAAACCCGGTTTTTGACCGAGTTTGACCGGGTTTTTAAAAACCGGTTTTTTACACTAACTCGGACCGGACACTTGGCCGGTTCCCGGTCCGACCGGTCCGACCGGCCGGTCCGGTCCGAGTTTAAAAACACAGCTAAGAGGAACTTGGGCATCAATGACTGTTCAGCCCACTACGACATGACCAAAGAGTGGCTGTCAAAGTCTGCTTTGCCTCGAGACGAGATGTATGCCCAAGGCTTGACTGCCACCAACTTTATCCGCCATTTCTGTGTTTCCCTAGTTGTAGTATGAGGATTTTTGCTTTTTAATTCATGTTTTATGGTATATTTTTCTAGTATTTCCTGTAACTTAGTGATCCTCTATGAGCCCATGCTTTTTCTATTGAGATGGTAACTCGGCTAGAGAGAAAATACGTAGCCTAAAGATTTGAACACAAAATCAACAAACTAGAGTACGAGGTCTTAGAGACCACGAGACAACTCAGGCAGGCTGAAAAAGACAGGGAGGCCCTTACTCGGCAGCTAGATGAGATGGAGGCCGCACTTAAGACAATTCAGGTAGGCAGGCCAAGTCTGAGAGCCGTAGTCATTTGTAATCAACAGATTTTCGTTCTCTTTCGCCTATAAATGTTAAAAAAGAAATTATTAATGAAAATCTATGTGATTTCTTTCATTCGACTTATCTATTTTCATATTTTGGTCTAGTGCGAAGATTTAATAGAAAAACTTAGGGCGACCTTCCCCCTGTTTTAGCTAAGTACTTATCAAGAACTTTGCAAAAAGAATCATCACAAAATGGAAAGTCACAACTTTATGATGATAAGAACTTTTACAAAAATAAAGATCTCGTACTGTTTATGGCAACAGTACTATATGCATTTGATCTTTTAGCCTCGGTCACTACAATCGAGTTTTTCACGACATATAGCTTGTCTTCCTAGAGATGTTCTTTCTCCAAGGAATAGTCCCCATTATTGGAGTAATAATGAATCAATCTTTATTCTGAATAATTGATGACTGATTGTACATCATATTACGTGAGGTTTTAATATACCTGAGCTTAGTTAGCTTCTGTTTTAGTATAACAAGAGCCATTCTCCTAGGGAAAAGAACCCCCCATCATAGGAATTTGCATGTCAAGATCAGGATGGCCGAGTTCTGTTGGAGGCCTAGAGGGTTGAGATTTGTAGGGGCTTGGATGGCTAATAAATTATTATTGTTTCTTCCTGGGGGAGCATCTCCAATTTTGGGAGTAAATTAAAGTCGAATTTGTCAAGATGAAGTTTAAAGAGCTCGAATGGCTCATATTTCATTGATGATAATAATTAATGATAATAAAATAGTTAATACTTGGGAGGAGTGGCCCTTGTCTTAGGAGGTTTATTACTTGAAGCGGGGATAACCGAGATAAAATCTAAGGCCTAGTCGGCCGATAATAACAATTTAAATTTATGGAAATCCAGACAGCAAAACCTGATTCATGCCTATTCGATTGATAGTTGCATAAGGTCGGGTAACTGATGTTCATAGGAGGTTGAAAGAACTGTTGTTAATGTAGAATCTGAGGGTACCAATTTCACTGGATGACAAAATAGGTGCCTCTCAAGGGAGATCCCTCATTATTGAAGACCCAGAGTTAATGATTAAGGGCTGCATATTAGAATTTCATGTAATGCCAAGGCGGCAAGATAGTTTTATGGAACTTAGGATGAGATGACCAAAATTTATATTAATCGAATTCTATAGGAATGTAGCTATCTTTAATGCTGATATACAAGATCTTGAGGTGCTCGGATTCTATGGCTTCCAAGAAGCCCCCAATTTTGAAACAATTTCGAGTAGATGATATAATAATGTCTCACAAATTATGTTTATCTAAGGCATTCCTAAATTATTCCTCGAGCGAAATACACAAACCTTTCAATTTTATTAAGAGCTTTAGAAGACTCTTTCAGGAACAAGAATTCATGAAGGGCCGAGAATGTCGAGAATCATAAGGAGTAGAGAGTTTACATAGACCAAAATTCTCTCAGTTATGCTCCAAGCATTTGTTCTAACTCGGTTATGAAGTCTAGGGTATTATCTCATGATTTAGAAATCAACCTTGCCTATCTAAGAATTCCACCTCCTCTGCAGAATTCTGGCAAATGCGTGTCTCTTTCCTTTTTTTCCTTTATGTATCTTAGGGCAAGCTTTCTGAGAGCCTACGGTCACATCATGGCTTGAGTACGAAAAGTAGACAAGGGTGCTTTTCTATGTTAGTCTGGTAGTTCATCTTCTGCAGCGAGGAAAAATACCTTCCGTGAAGCTCGGGAACATGGTGTAACATTTAACAGCTATACTTGGATCAGGATTTTTTTTGAAAGAATGTATCAGCTAAACATAAGAGTTGACATTCCCTTCTAGAGCTTAAATCACTATGCAATATTTTTAATTCCGCCATCGGGATTGGTATTATGAATGGGGGATGCTGAGCTTTCTCCTCTATATATTTAACCAGCTGTTATATGGAGGGCATCTTCTACCATAAATTACTTCTCAAAACTTCTTGTGCCATAAGTTGTCCTTGATTTTTAGAAGACAATCCTTCATCAAGAGAAGAGATTCTGATTGTTTGAAAGATCATCATTAAATGGTTTGCTTTGACATAATGGTACGATAAGTTTCATTTGAGGTGACAAAAAATGGATTGATTTGTGTCGAGGAGCTAATAAGCCGAAAGAAGTCATCTGCAATACAGAAAAAGATCAGAAACATGTGGGGCTTGTCCCAATATGCCTCCGATGTTAGTAATGAAGTCGAATGATAGGCTAAAAAGAATGTAATAGCTGACATTGCCTAGTTCTGCCAATTATGGTAGTTCTATCCGACCATCACATATTTATGATCTTGACCATGACATTGAGTAGATCTTAGTGGCTACAGTATATTGCATATGATTCCATGACATAGTATTCTAGTAGGGTAACCTCTCATTTCCTTAGATGGCGCCAATTGTCACGAGTAATTTTGACCACTTTATATATAAGCGAACTGGGGGGCTGAAGTTCTCTGCAAAAACAAGGATGGTCATAAGCAATCGGGGGTGTTATCCCCAATTAGCCTCCGATGCTCAAGTTAGTGATTAGTGCAAGAGCTCGGCTAATTGTTTGCAGCTTTTTGAACGTACTTTATTTGGAGAAAAAATGGGGATATTTATACTTGTAGGAGAGAGACCTTGGAAATTGAGACCATCATCATAATACCTAAATATGTGATATAAATAGCTGATCACATAGGATAGGTGCCAGTCATAAGTGGAATGATGAGTGCCTAGATGACATTTTTCATGTTCTTTTCAAGTCATGTTTGGTGATTTCTCTATGTAATCATTTAGAATTCCCGTCTTAGGCAACTTATGGAGCTCGAGAATATATTTGCTAGCTCGGCTTGGTAGGGCTCTAAGGAGAGTAGCCTTCATTGGCCATCGTTTCCTACAGTGATCATAGGAACTGTACCACTAAGGTCGAGCTAAGAAAACCAAACTCTAGAATAGAACTCGAGTAGATAAGGGTTCAAACTTATGTGATAGGCAATATAATGATTGCGCTTTTTGTAATAGGCATTCACTTTATCCCCAAAGTCAAATCATGATGGACAATCTCATTGAGAATTTGACATTAAGCTGCTTGGGCCGTAATACCTGGGTCAATTGGGAATAGATATGTAAAAGTGCGACGAAATGGGCCATTAAGATTGGCCTCTATAGCAACAATAAAGTGAAATTAAGCAAATTAACTACCCAATTTAGGCCTTTTTTGATGTGACCTTGAACAAAGCCCACAAGCAACATTTATCAAAAAAAAAAAAAATTGAAACTTGAAATTAGCTATTCTGATCCATATATTGGCGAGTAGATATTAGGTGTGCTATGCAGGCCATGTGGCATGCTAAGTGGCGTGTTAGAATCAATTATATATTACCAAATACAAAGGTGTGACCCACCATTACCACATAACAATAAATTATTAGTTTTAGTGCACCACAAGTTAATACACGTGACATATTTAATACTTTTTCAGATATTGGTATTAATAATTATATTTACAATTGCAAAGGCTCCAAATTCATGATGAACATGAATATGAATTATTAAGTCCAAGATAAATCAATACTAAAAGTGGTCCCTATGGGCCTACCTTCAAAAATTATTAGCCCATTAAAAAATCTATATTAAAATTCTGTCATTTTCTAGTCAAAGTCTTAATTATAATTTTCCTATTGGAGTTTCGATAAGAGAGTAAGAACTATCTTCGCATTAAATAAGCATAGTAAGATAAGGTATTTGTTTTTGGCTAACATTAAGATTTATCGTTGTCCATTTCTGTGTTAATTGAAATTGTCTCCTAATGAATTTGGATTTAAATCGCATATCCAAAACATATCGGTGAACTAAAATATTGCTTTTTGCATTCCTAAGTTAATGCTAACTCATACATCTAAAATTTAGGCTTAATATCAAAATGTTCCCTTACAATATTGAACCAATAACAAATTACCCCATGTGTTTAGGAAACACACAAATTACCCCTTATTTTAGTAAACAATTATCCCCTCATGTACTCTTTACTTTTATGAGGATAAATTTGCCCTTATAATTTTTTAATATTTCTATTCTTGTTGATTTGCTATATAAAAACAAAATAAGGCAACTAGTACAGGTCAATATTATTGTTACACTCTTATATAAAAAATCAAAATCATAACTGCAAAATTGTAAAAATCTTTTTCACAAACTATACCTATTATTTATATCCAATATAGAGAAAAGTATGAAAAAAATGAATAATTTATTGTTCCACGATATACAATGAACAACTTGCAAAGTGCAAATAAAGTCGTGATTTCTGTCAATTATATTTAAATAGAATACCAAGAAATGCTAATAATGTCATTTCTGCTAGTGACAATAATAAAAAAATATAACAATTATAAACTCGTGTTTCTTAACAAAATCACGTAAGACTAGCTTCATCTAGTAACAAAAGTAGCAAAACTATTTTTGTAGTTGTTGTGTTTGAGAGTTCTCTTTCTTTTATCATTTTGTTCTACTCGCTCATGGGTAAATTTGCTATAAAAATTTTAGGTGTTGGCATGAAAAAGAGAAAATTATCAAAGTATTGTATATAGAATGGCATAAACTGTCTTTTAATAATTAAATGGGGTAATTTGTGTATTTCCTTGAATACAGAGGCAATTTGCGACTAATGCAACATTACAGGGAGGCATTTTATGATTTAGCCTAAAATTTATATCTTAATTAGTTTTTTCATCAAATAGTTACAAATAAGTCATTACATTGGAAAAGTATAGTTGTCTAATCCTTCATATTTAAATTTCTCCATAATGATATATAAATGGTTCATCTTTTCAATGATTTGAAAAAACTTTTTAAGTATATTCAACTTCTTCCTTCTGATTTATAATAATAGTTGTGTTGATAAAATTTTTTTTTTCCTTCTAAGTGGCCAAAAGAAATCTACCCCTAACGTTTTTAGGGGCCCAATTGATTCATGATTCAAACATTGAAACTTCTAAGGTACAATTAGCCCCAATTTATTTCTCACTCCAATAGCATAAAATGGAATGAATTTCAGCTCCATGCCTTCTTTCAAATGTTTAGTGCTATAACTTAGGAAGTGGGTAACCACATTCTCCCTGAAATCCTATTTCAACTATGCTCTTGAAAATTAATTCTCTAGAAAAAGCTAATAAAAGCTCATATCTAATTATTTATTTGCGAAGCATAAAAGTTACTTAGTTCTCCAAAACCTGTTGTATAAAACTTGGAGAAGAGAAAACAAAACACTGGACTTGTCAATATGAATTAGAACATAAATACTTTTGACTGTACAATATAGATAGATCCATACCAAATCTATCCTTTTGGCTTTTAATAATAAAAGTAGGATTATATTCTATTTTCTTAACTTCTTCGAATTTAACTTCTTCGAAATAGATAACTTCTATATTCTGATAAGTCACAGACCTACAGACTAGAAAAAGAAAAGAAGTTTGACTGACCGCACTTCAACTTATATACAAACGAAACATCCTCTCAACCAACCCCATCCCTTTAATTTTGCTTTGATAAGAAAAGGAATTTTCTCCTTCTACCCAGTTCAAGATTCCTAATAGCATCAATTAAAAAGAATATAGAGTGTAAAATATTCAAAATAAAGATTTGCATCTCGAATTTTATTTTGGGCACTTCGTACTGAATTGACCAAATCACTCTAAATTACTATAATCTTACGCCAAGGTTATAAATTTGTATTAGTTTTTATGAATTCCCCGAAAATGGTCATTGAATACATTAATTTTTGTTCACTTTTATTAACAATATGAGCTGTTGGGATGATTTGAAACTGTTGATAACTTCGGAATGCAGTGAATCTAAAATAAAATTTAGAAGTATAAAACATGAATCGATGAGAACATAAGGGGTATAATTGGGGATTAGTCCATCAGAAATCCATACGAGAGGGAGAAGAAGGTACTAAGAAGGGCTATAACAGTAGCAAATTGTCCATTTCTGAGCAAAATTTTTTTAATTCCAGAGAGAGAGAGAGAGAGAGAGAGAGAGAGAGAGAGAGATGCCTTTCTGGATTTTCTCCACATGATCGATCCACTAAAATTTAATTCAGTTCAACGTTCAAAAGAGGTGCCTTTAGTTAATTGATGTCCACTATTGTTCGCACACAAAATTGCGACGTCGAATCGCAGCATCACAAGCATATATTCTGTGAGGAAAATGACACTGTAGTACTTGGCACAACTTGCATATCTCTTCTTTTACAGTCGTACGTGGGCAAATGTCGAAAATTCCCCATCTTAGGTTTGTTTCTGATTTCTAGAAGAGAATAAAACATAGCTGCCTACCCCTACTCCTCTTCAAAGAAAAATTCAGCCCTGATATTTTCGGTTAAAGGGGTGAAGATTGGTTAATGGAATATCAAGCTTTTGAGACGAGTGAGAATTAAGGTTAGACACTATTGAAAACTACAAATAATAATATTATATTTTAATCTCTTGATCACTCCTACGATCGCTTTTATTCAATTTTAAAAAATCCAAGGCTTATTTTTATGATGTGGAGTTAGTATTTTCTTTGCTTTATGGCTTGCGTTTTAATGTAGAGACATTTAAAGGATAAAATGTTTTAATGTAGTTAGTTTTTTGTTATTTTTCGACTAGTATTTTTATGAAGTTACATAGAGACATTTAAATGATAAAATGTTTCATCATAAGGATGAAGTTTTTGTTCAAAGTGTTAAGATGTCAGTGGCTACAATATATTGCGTATGATTCCGTGGTGTAGTATTCCAGTGGGGTAGCCTCTCGTTTCCATAGACAGTGCCAATTGCCGCAAGTAATTTTGGTCACTTTATGTATAATTGAACTGATAGGCCAAAGTTCCTGGCAAAAACAATGATGGTCAGAAGCAATCGGCAGTGTTATCCCAGATTGGCCTTTGACTCTCAAATTAATGATCAGTGCAAGAGCTTGGCTAATTATTTGCGGCTTTTTGAATGTACCTTTAGTTGGACAAAAATGGGGATATTTATACTTGAAGTAGTGAGACCTTGAAAATTGAGACCATCATTATAATACCTAAAGTTGTGATGTAAATAGCTGATCACATAAGGTAGGTGTCAATCATAGGTTTAATGATATATGCCTAGATGACATTTCTATGCTCTTGTCAAGTCATGTGTGGTGATTTCTTTATGTAATCATTTAAAATCACTGTCTCAGGCAACTTATAGAGCTTGGAATGTATTTGCTTGGCTGGGCCTGGTAGAGATCTAAGAAGAGTAGCCTTTATTGGCCATCGTTTCTTGAAATGACCATAGGAACTGTACGGCTAAGGCCGAGCTTAGAAAGCCGAACCCTAGAATAGAACTTGAGTAGATAAGGGCTCAAACTTATGAGAGCGGTGATATAATGATTGCTCCTTTTGTAATAGGTGTTCACTTTATCTCCTAGGTCATATCATAATGGACAAGCCCATTGGGAATTTGACATTAAGCTGCTTGGGTCCTAATGCCTGGGCTGGTTGGCAATAGATATTCAAAAGCAATGAAATTGGGCTATTAAAATTAGCCTCTATAGCAACAATAAAGTGAAATTAACCAAATAAACCACCCAATTTAGGCCTTTCTTGATGTGACCTTGAACAAAGCACAAAAGCAATATTTACCCACAAAAAGAAAAATGAAACTTGAAATCAGCCGTTCCGATTTGGATATTATCGAGTAGGTATCAGGCATGCCATGCAAGTCATGTGACACACTAAGTGGCTTATTAGAACCAATTATATATTGCCAAATACAACAAGGTGTGGCACACAATCACCACATAGTGATAAATTATTAGTTTTAGTACACTATGCAACAATGCACATGATACATTTAATACTTATTTGGATATTGGCCTCAATAATTATATGTACAACTGCAAAGGCTCCAAATTCATGATGAACATGAATATGAATTATTAAGTCCAAGAAAAATCAATATTCAAAGCAAATTTTCAACCAATAGGACTATATTAAGTAGACTAGGGGATCATGGTCCTAAGGGCCCACCTTCAAAAAATTATTAATTAAAAAATCAATAATAAAATCTTTCCATTTTCTAGTCGAAGTCTTAATTATATTTTTCGTATTGGAGTTTCAATAAGAGAGTAAGAATTATCTTCGCATAAATAAGCATAGTAAGAAAAGGCAATTGTTTTTTGGCTAATACTAAGATTTAACATTGTCCATTTCTGTGTTAATTGAAATTGTCTCCTAATGAATTTGGATTTAAATCGCAGATCTAAAACATAGATTATTGGTAAACTAAAATGCTACTTTTTGCATGTTAGTGTATGCCCTAAAACTAAATTGGTTTAAGGCTTTTGTATTCACACTTATTTATCTTATATTTATATATGTGGCATTTTTCTTTATCATTTATAACTTATATTTCCATGTTACTTGTTTATTTGATAATGTTCTTAGAATATTGACTGTGTATTAGAGATTGTAAGAGTTACAACTATGAGACTCTTAATACACATAAAATCATATTCTTAATATCCCTAATCGTAGCATTAATGAGATTGGACATCATTAATATGGATAGACTAGCACATACTTTGCCTCTACTTATAATAAGTAGTAGTTGATCTTATTGACTATGCCGTGCGTGACACCTAAGTTGGTATGTAGATGTTTGTTAGGAACAAATTCATTGGATTGATTCGCCAAGAGTGTCCAACTATAGTGCCAATGGTTGAACTCTCAAATGGCAATGGTGTAAATGATCCTTTGACTTGAGATTACTATAGTATCTTGAGTGTGGATTGCTATACTTTAACTCTATTTCTCAATGTTCGTAAAAGAGTAGCCCATAGGATAGAGGTTGGGTATAGTATAAAACATGGAAAGATAGTGAGTAATTAATATAGGATTCACTACTCCTTAATCGGAGAGTATATCCCACCTTGGCCACTTGCTAGAAATATTAACTCAACAAATCTTCTGCAGATGTGATAATATAACTTGAAAGTAGTTTCAAGGTTATACGTCATGGAGAGTTATATTTCAAGAACAAAAAAATATTCATTAGTCATCTAAAAGTGTGCACTACATTTTTTAGACTAATTGGGATATAGTGTGGTAAAAGAATATTAGTTACACGGTAACATTGTCATTGATGGATATAAGTCTACCGTATGACTTTCCTATTCATTTGGGTGGTCATGATGCAATGCTAGACGCCATTCATGAACTATAAGTACGAATTAATTAATTATTGAATTAAGAAGTGTTTGATTTATCTAGTTCTTAATTGATTAACTAATGTGTTATAATTTGTACTTATGGCTAACGTGAATGGAACCTAATGGGTCACACATATAAAGATTATAATCTTTGGGCTAAATTGTAATTAAGATACGTATGAGATACTTATGGGGTTAATTTATGTGATAAATTAACTTGAAGGACTTATTTATAAATATTCTAAATCATGCTGGAAATTAGTTTCCTAAAAGAAATAAAGGAGCTATATGGTTTCCTTATAGAATAGAATTCCTAAAGAAAAAGGATTAGCTTAAGGTAAACTTTCTAAACCTTCTTGCTTTCTAATTACCCTTATTTCCTTTAAAGACTAGAATACTACTCTATAAATATGTCCATGATTTGACTCTTGAATTATTATTGCAACACAAGACAAAAATTCTAGAGAGAGAAAAACCTAAAGAGTGGCCACCAATCTTAATGTGCCGCAACTCTCTCTCTCTCTCTCTCTCTCTCTCTCTCTCTCTCTCTCTTCCCTAATTGTTAGGCTTTTTCTTCTCTTGTGTTCTTTGATTAATTCAAAGGAGCTAGCACTTAAAAGTCAAAACAAGCAAACCTTAGAGGTTCCCACAAGATTGTATTCGTGTGGATATCATTAGAGGCTTGACGTTTGGAGGGCTTTTCGTGGTAGACCTACCTCATCTACGAAGGATCTAAGCCTTTTAAAGTATAGAAATCTTTTGTGCTTGAGGTAATTCTCGTGTAAACCCCCTTATAATCATATAGATATATCAAAGAGATCTATGTTTAAGGTAATAAAATTTTAATTTTTTCACTGTGTTATCTATGTTATTACCTTACATTGCATTCCTAAGTTAAAGCTAACTCATACATCTAAAATTTAGGCTTAATCTCAAAATGTCTATCTTGGAATGTTGAATCAGTAGCAAATTACCCCATATGTTTAGGAAATACACAAATTACCCTTTATTTTAGTAAAAAATTACCCCCTCATGTACTCTTCACTTTTTTGAGAACAAATTTTCCCTCATAATTTTTTAATATTGCTATTCTTGTTGATTTGCTAATAAAAATAAAATAAGGCCATTAGTTCAAGTCAATATTATTGTTGCACTCTTATATAAAAAACCAAAATCATGACTCCAAAATTGTAAAAACTTTTGTCATAAACTATTCCTATTATTTATATACAACATGGAGAAAAGTATGAAAAAAATGAATAATTTGTTGTTCCACGACATATAACGAGTACCTTGTAAAGTGAAGATCAAGTTGTGATTTTTGTCAAATATATTTAAAATAGAGTATCAAGAAATACTAGTAGTCATTTTTGCTAGTGACAATAATAAAAAATATAGCAATTATAAATTCGTGTTTCTAACCAAAATCACATAAGACTAAGCTTCATCTAATAACAAAAGTAGCAAAACTATTTTTTCGGTTGTTGTGTTTGAGAGTTCTCTTTCCTTGATCATTTTGTTCTACTCGCTCGTGGGTAAATTTGCTATAAAAATTTTAGGTGTTCGCATGAAAAAGAGAAAATTGTCAAAGCATTTTATATAGAAGGCACAAATATCTTTTATCAATTAAAGGGAGTAATCTGTGTGTTTCTGAATATAGGGAAACATTTGCTACAAATGTCTTTTATCAATTAAAAGGAGTATTGTGTGTTTCTGAATACAGGGAAAAATTTGCTCCTAATACAACATTATAGGGAGGCGTTTTGTGAATTAGCCTAAAATTTATATCTTAATTTCTTATTTCATCAAATAGTTACACATAAATCATTACATTGGAAAAGTATAGTTGTCTAATCCTTCATATTTAAATTTCTCCATAATGGTGTCTAAATGGTTCATCTTTTCAATGATTTGAAAAAACTTTTTAAGTATATTCAACTTCTGCCTTTTGATTTATAATAATAGTTGTGTTGGTCAAAAAAAAAAAAAAAAAAAACTTCTTGCTTCGTAGTGGCCCAAAGAAATCTACCCCCTAACTTTTTTAGGGGCCCAATGGATTCATGATTCAAACATTGAAATGTCTAGCCCTAATTTATTCTCACTCCAATAGCATAAAATGAAATGAACTTCAGCTCCATGTCTTCTTTCAAATGTTTAGTACTATAACTTAGGAAGTGGGTAACCACATTCCCCGTGAAATCCCATTTCAACTATGTTCTTGATAATTAATTCTCTAGAAAAAGCACACGTAGCATAATATTCATTAATTGAAACAATTATATACTAGTAAAAGAAATAGCTAGATCATGAGCTTACTAAATCTTAACTCTATCTACTTTAACAATAATACATGATAACAGATAGTAAATAGCTACTGATATATATGCAAGTATAGTCTCTAAAGAAAATAGTATAATATTAGGATTAACTAAACACTGAATTAAAAGCAAACAATCCGTCTTGAGCATAATATTCTGAAAAAATTTCTCCACTGAAATCAACGGCGCATGAAGGCAAGTCATGGTTTCACACTATAATGCTGAAGCGGCATCTATGTTAAGCGTTTTACTAGGAATCTGATCACTTGAATGATTTTTGCAAACAGTCCCAATTGCTGATTTTCCAATAGTAGAATTATAAGATCCATCCATAATCAAAATGAGATCATCCAATGCTATATCCTTCAGTGTTTTAGGATTCCTCCGAAGGACCATATCATATGCATAAAAATGATACATTTGAATTTCGTGCTTCTGACCTTTCCTTTTCTTCCGACATGCACCTAACTTTATAATTCCAGCCTAAGAAGTTTGCACTTTCTTTACAACTTGCTTAGGATTGAAGTCAATATTATTCCACATGAAGTCATTCCAAGCTAACCAAATATGCCAAAAGATAACTATTGATTGAATAATACTATTTGAATCATCAATATCTAAAATCATTTCTCTACCCACAGATGAAAGGTTCTTTTCGTCCAGTGTCAAAATTGAGCCCTGATTGAGATAAACGCCACATAACTTTGGATAGTTAACATTCAAAGAAAATATTTTCAATTGTTTCTTCTTGATGACCATAGCGGAGACATAAGGGTAACTAAACTATTCCCATTTTGAATAAAGATGACATTGTGGAACAAATATTATGAAATAATCTCCAGAAAAAAATAGCATTTTTGAAGGAATGTTCAACTTCATAACCTTTTGTAAACACTGGTAGACATAAGAAGAGGCATAGCCTTCTAACTATTCATCGGCTTATGAGCCTATGAAGATTTAGAGCCAGATGATACGCTGACTTAATTGTATATCTGCCATTTGTTTTCAATGACCACACTTTTTTTATCAGCATGGGAGTTATATGGTATGTGAATAGAAGTGATGGATTTCACAACATCAAGGGTAAATAACACAGAGAGTAAGGGTATTCTCAAATTTCTAGTAGAGTCAAATAAATCATTTACTTTTAAAGAGATAAAGGGAATAAGATTATTGCTAAGCCTAATTGGATTTGACATTCCTAGTATCCAATTATCCGCCACGTCGATACTTTCTCCATTTCCAACTCTCCATTTCAGACCTTGATTTTAAAGATCTCTTCCCTATAAGGTACTTTGCTAACCCCATGTAACCGCATTACATGACTTCACAGATAGAAAAGAGTGCTTGGAGCAATATTTGTAAAAACAGAACTTGCTAATAAGAGAATCCGTGTTTGACAGAATTTTCCAATCTATCTTTCCTAAAAAAGCTTGATGCAAAGCTTCTGTAGATCTTAGACCTAGACCTCCTACGAATTTCGAAAGACAAATAGAATCCTAGGACTTCCAATGGATGCTTTTTCCTTCCTTGTCTCCTAGCCAAAGCCAAATAAATCTCGCAATTTGTCTATCAATATCCTTAGCTACTGAAACTAAAAGCTTGAAAATAGCTAATGTCAAGAAGAAAGAATGTGGGGAGAATATTTTCTATATATTCCACACTTCACAAATAATACAACAACCTATTTATAGGTTAATTCAATAAAAGGTACACCGAATATGGACAACGATAAATGAGTTAAAATATAGTCTATCATATCCTAATCTAATCATATCCTAATTACATCTTATCTTATCCTAATCTATCTATTATTTGAATTTTAAACATAAGATTTACAACTCTTAACATGCCCCCTTAAGTTGGTGCATAAATGTTTCACATGCCCAACTTGCCAAGTAAGTTGTAGAAGATTTTGTTCAATACAGCTTTGGTCAACACATCAGCTAGCTGATCTTCTTACTTGACGAATGGAAGCCATATTGCATTGTCTTCAAGATTCTATTTTTTGAAGTGTCGATCCACTTCAATGTGCTTGGTGCGATCATGTTGGATTGGATTATGACTGATATCAATGGCTGCTTTATTGTCATAGAATAAATTCATTTCTGAATTAGGAGAGAAGCCGATATCGGTCATCAACCTCTCAAGCCATAAAAGTTCATACACACCCTTAATTATTTCTATGAATTTAGCCTCTGCACTAGACAATGCTACTATCTTTTGTCACTTACTCCTCCAACTACCTAGGTTGTCACCGACAAAAGTAAAGTAACCTGATGTCAATTTTTGACCAGTAACATCTTCGGCGTAATCAGCATCAGTGTAACCATTAATATTAAGATAGTTGTTCTTAGAAAATCGAAGAAAATTTTTAGAAAAACCCTTCAAAATTGAAGAATCCTCATCACAGCCTCCATGTGCTGATTACTAGGAGAATGATGAATCGACTAATTACATTATCCGTATCAGCAATATCAGGACAGGTGTGAAACAAATAGATCAGCTTACCGACCAACCTTTGATATCTTTTTTTATCAGTTAGCTTTTGGATCCGAATATTCACCAAGCTTGTGGTTCTGAATGATCGGTATATCAGTTGGTTTACAATCTAGTAGTCCAGTTTCACCTAAGAGATTGAGCACATATTTCCTTTGAGATGGAAATATATCTTGGGTCGATCTTGCCACCTCAATCCCCAAAAAATACTTAAAATTTCTCAAGTTCTTCATCTCGAACTCTGATGCTAGTCGATCTTGCATATTAGAAATTTTATCATCATCATTACCTATGATAATCATGTCATCAATATAGATTATCAGAGCTGTTACCTTTCCACGACGATGCTTCAAGAACAAAGTATGATCTTCATTACTCTGCCAATACCTATATTTCTTTATGACCAAAGTAAATCAACCAAACCAAGCCCACGGTGATTGCTTCAATCCATAAACAGTCTTTTGTAATTTACATACGGTATTCTCAATTTAAGCAGCATATCCTGGTAAAATGTCTATATATACTTCCTCCTCAATGTCACCGTATAGGAAGGCACTTTTTACATCAAACTGATGTAACGACCAGTCTATATTGGTTGCAAGAGACAATAAGACTTTAACTGTATCGAACTTTACTATCGATGAGAAAATCTCCTGATAATCGATATCGTATGTCTGTGTATATCCCTTTGCCACAAGTCGCGCCTTATACCGATCGATTGAATCATCATCTTTGTACTTAATTGTGAATACCCATTTGCATCCTACTGTTTTTTTTCCTTCTGGCAATAGGACTAAAGCCAAAGTGTCATTCTTCGGCAACGCTGACGTTTCCTATTTAATGGCTTGAGTCCAATTTGAATCAGTAAGAACAGCATGTACACTGTTTGGAATATCAACTAATAAACATTATGTACAAAAGCCTCCAGAAGTTCAGATAATCGATGAGTTGAAACATAATTGGTGATGAAATACTTAAATCGTTTGGCATAAGCTTCTAGTGAATATTGATTTAGAGGCTTGCCACGATTGGACCTATCAGGTAACACATATGTACTAGTAGTATCTAATTCAATAGTAAAAGTATTAGAAGTACAATCCTTAGGACTATTCTGAAGAAATTAATGATCAAATACTAAGGAGAAAGGGATTACACCAGTAGCAGTATCAAGAGATATATTTGCAGTAATCTCGCGAGGAATATCAGCTACTGAAAATTTACTAATATCGGCAGGTAAATTAGTAGATGAATTGACAGCAGGTAAACTGACAGCAGCAATCGGTACATCAACCTTAGCAGTACTTGGCCATAATAACTATGAAAAGTTAGATGCTGGAGGAAAAAATGTTTCTAATTCTAAGAACATAACATCTATCATTTTATACATCTTATGAGTGGTTGGATCATAATACCGATAACCCTTCTTATGCACGATATATCCCAAGTAGACACAATGGATAACACAAGGATCTAGCTTACTTCTTTGGTTCTTGTACAAATGCCACATAGTCAAATACCCATATTAGAATCATTAGTACAGACGGTAAAGTGAAATGTTGAACTAGTGCCTGTATTGGGGTTTGAAAGTTCACGACTTTTAAAGGTAACCGATTCAGTAAGTATACTGTTGTTGTGACTGCATCGGGCCAATATCGACGTGGAACATTTGCATTAATCAATAATGTTCTAACTGTTTTCAATATGTGTCAATTCTTTCTCTCAGCCACTCTATTTCGTTACGGAGCTTGGTTGTATGATGTTTCATGTATGAGATTATTAGTGTTAAAGAACTCCTATAGTGATTGATTATTATATTTGCCTGTTATCAGATCGAAGGATCTTGACTATAGTAGAAAATTATATTCAAATAATTAAAAAGAATGATTTAAAAGTATCCATTACTTCATTCTTATGCTTCAACGGGTACACCTATGATTCGAGTACCATTATTGATAAAAGTTAAAAATCTACGAATACCAGTTAATAAGTAATCGATGATGGTCCCCAAACGTCAAATGTACCAAAGCAAAAGGAGTATCGCATTTATTCAGATTGATAGGATAAGGAACTCGATGACTTTTAGCTAAAATACAGGTTTCACATTTCAAATCAGCAACATTAGTGAACATGTCTGGAAACAGGTGCTTCATGTATCCATACGACAGATGTCCAAGTCGTCGATGCCACAACTAAATCTCTCGCTCTTTGGTGTTATCAGCGCTTCTCATCTAGTTTGCTCTACTAGAACTAAAATCGTCCACGTAATATAAATCCTTCTTTTAGTACCACGACCAATTATCTCTTTAGTGAGAATATTCTGAAGAAGATAAAAGATTAAATACATTAGTGCTGCATAGTTAAGATTGACTATTATCTAACTCACCGATAGTAACTTATTTGATATAGAAGAAATTAACAAAGTATTAGGTAGAGAAAGAGATGAAGATATAATGACAGTTTCAGCTCTTGCAACTGGGTATTGAACACTATTAAGGCACCTAAATCGATATGAACATGAGAAGTCATCTGAATCAAAGGTCATATGATCAATAGCTCCTGAATCGATAATCTAGTTACTATCACGTCGATTAGAGCTATAATTACCTTGATGTTGATTGGTCTTTTTTGCATCAGCAAGAAAAGCATAAGGCATCTGTGCAACATTAAGATCTGTGACTAATGTTATATATTCACTAGCTGCAGTAGCAACTCTTCTAGAGCTTTCACCTTGATTGGCAGTATTCAATCGATCGCCTTGTTGATTTTATTCTTTCTGCTCCTTCCACCATGCCGAATACCCATGTAATGAAACATGTATCATGTATGCGTCCTTTCTTATTTTAATGAGTATAGTTATCTCATCAGTTGGTATTTTGGACTGAGTTTGGGGCAACCCAATCAGCCCACCTTTTGCTCCCTTCGATGCCATGACAGAGTCGATTATGTTGTCTTCCTCTGTCAGCATTATTAATTGCTTACTGTCTTCACATGAACATAGGCATATGTCTCTTCCACTGTCAGAAACGGCTTCATTCACAACATGTCACTGCGAATTGTATCAGTCGATCATCTAATTTATCAAGAAAGATGTATACCCTCTCTTCCTGAATGATAGAGTTAAATTTGCTGATATTAACAGCATATTCCATTAGATTTGGTCGACGAAAATCAATTTCTTTCCACAAACTTTGTAGGTCATTGTAATATTTCTCGATCGGACCTCCAGCTTGTCTCATTCTTGTCACCTTTCACCAGAGATCATATAGTTGGGATGTATCAGTCCATCAAAATAGTGATGGCAATAGCATCCCATACCAATTTAACGGTGGGAAAACGAATGAAGTTGCCAATTAAAGATAGGTCGATACTGTTTTAACCATCCATTCACAATAGAATTTTTATTCCACCACTGTCGGTATGTTAGATCTGTTGAGGAAGCTCACCATTAATATATCCTAATTTGTCTTTACTAGAGATATACATCGTGAAAACTTGGGACCAGAGTGCATAGTTGGTACCGTCCAACGTGACACCAATCTGAACCATGGAGGAATTATTGCTCGGTATAGGTTCTGACATCTATTCAAGACTTCCATCATCTTTGTGGCCAATGTCGTGTCCCAAAACCGTTAAAAGTACAGTGGGGTCGGGACTGTCGCGCCCTGAAAAGGCGGTTCGGTCCAATGACCCTTTTTGAAAATAAAGTTTTGAAAAAATTGTGCGTTTATGAGAAAAAATTGAATTTTTATTGAAAAAGCGTTATTTAGAAAAAATGATATTTTTAAAGAAAAATACGGCCGGGACTAAAAGTGCGACAGTTTAGACCAACTAGTTTTGAAAAAGAGTTTTAATTTTAAGAATGAAGTTGCCACTTGGTATTGAGTTAGAGTGTACCAAATCACTCGAAAAATAGTTTAGCAAAGCAAAAATAAAATTTTAAAAAAATATTTAAATTTTTTTTCGACTCTGGTCTATAAAAAATGAGAAAAAAAGGTCCGACAGTTATATTTGAAGAAAGGGAAGGCAAAGGCTCGCACCTAAGGCACCCTTTCCACCTAGCCGAGGCTAGTTGCGAGATTTAATCAAAATTTCCTAAACTAACCCCTAAATTCTATCGCGTTTTGGATATGTCTAAATAAATGCAAATCTTAAAATCTAAATGTGGATATCGAGAGGGTCGAAATGTCCCATCGAGGCTTGGTCGAGATTATCGCATTAATTGTGAAATTTGAGTCGAGACCTCAAAGGAATCACGAGTGTCTGTGAAAAAATGAAATGCAAAAAGAAAAGAAAAATAATAATATAGATAATAAGTGATCAAAGAAAGTGGGGATGCAATATAACGGGAAACGGGAGACTAAATAACTCGTGACTAAATATTACTACTCACGGAGGGGGAGAATGACATATACGCCACCACTTCCTACGTAAGTAGACGACTATTTCTAGTCGGATCACACAAATGTCATAAAAGTCTAAGTGAAAATGCAACCTAAATGTCATGCACTGTCAAATACTTAAAAATAGATAATAATAATAATAATAATAAAATACATACAAAAAATCATGCAAATATGGAAAAGTCTAAAAAAATGAGAAGAATACGAAATGCACAAGGAAGTGAAACTATCACTAAAATGCCCTAAGGGTCTAACGTTGGACTAGTCCTTTCTAGGTAACCCCTACTAGTGTTGGACTAGCGAGAAAACGAGAAAAAATACAATTAGCGTTGGACTAGTGTGGTGATGGAACAATTAAGCATGAATCAAAATATCAAAAACAAATAAACATATAAAGACACATGAGAGCACGGAGGAGCACGTAATACGTAGGCATGATATCTAGATGCAAAATCTTAAGAAAAGCGGTAAAACATATAAGCATACAATCACATAAGCCCTAACTATTACACCGGGGAATTACTACAATTTTAGAGGTGAAAAAGTGAAACGACCTATCTATTACACTTGTTATCTAAATACAAAATTTTTACTAAAAATATGAGACATATTATCTAGCTATTACATTGACTGGCTAAATACAAAAATATGCCAAAATAAAAGAAATTGTGATCTAACTATTACATTTTTGGCCAAATAATAAAAATTCGAAACTAAATAGTATAAAAATAAATAAATATGCAAAAAAAAAATAACATAAGGAACACATGAAGAAAATACATAAAAATCACATAAGGGCACATTGGAGCACATAAAAAGGAAAATAATGAAAAATAGAGATATCTCTTGAAGACCTCGTACAAGTGCTTAAGAACACAAAAAATATGTCAAGGTACCACGATATAAACAAATAAAGACTAAAATATGAAATCCTAACAAAATTAGGGTAAAAATGAAAATTCTATGAAACTAAAGAGGCTACAAGTAAATTTCTATAGAACTTAAAGGGTAATTTGGAAATTCACGCAAATATAAGAGGACAAAATGGTAAATTCTAGCAATTGGGGGGTAAATTTGCAAATGATGGGACCTAATTGAAATGACAGTAAAATCTGGGGGGTCAATATAAAATTTTGGGACTTAATTGCATCAAGCAAAAGAAATTTAGAGAGGGTGATTAATAATACACAATAAAGCAGGGATTAAAGCATAAAAAAAGCGAAAAGAAGAGAAAATATTAAGCTGAAGTAAGTTAATTAACCAAATTAATTTAATTAGCTAAAATAACTCATTTTTCTAAAATAAATAACCCAAATTACAAACTAAATAAAGCATTGATAAATAGATCAACCAAAACTAAGAAAAAAAAACAAGCAAACTAACACCAAACGATGAAAAACTCCCTCAGTTGATCACTTCGAATCTTTTCCCAATTAACAACTAAAACTACACAAAATATAAAATGCCTAAAAATAAACCAAACCCCAGATATCCATGGGTTCTTCTTATTTTCAATTCACAAGTGCAGAAACTTCCCCTAATATACAATTCCCTTTTTCTCGTTCATCCCTCTCTCTCTCTTATTTTTCTCTATTCTTTCATCAATTTGTCTCCTTTTCTCCTCTCCATTCTCTCTTTGGTTTGTATTTTCCTTTTCTCTCTCTCTCTCTCTCTCTCTCTCTCTCTCTCTCTCTCCCCTCCAGGCTTTTCTCTTTTCTTCTTTCCAGTTCTCTCTAGTTCTTTCCCCTCTTTCTCTGTTTTTTCTTCTTCTCATTTCTGGCTTCGTTTCCTCCCGTTTCTCTCTTTCTTCTCTCCCTCACTCTCTCAATTTTTGTTCTCTGTCTTTGCTTCTGATTTCTCTTCTGTTCTTTCTGCTCTAGCTTTCCATCTTTCTTCTCTCTGGTTTTTCACTTTCTCTCCCTCCCTTCTTCAATCACTTCTACCTTCTTATCTTTCTCTCTTTCCCTCTACTGGAGTCCCCAGAATCAAGTTTCAGATTCGTCAAAAATCAGTCCTTTTGGCCCTTGCTTTTTTTTTTTTTTTTTTTTGAAGATGGGATTGTGGGTCTTGGCCTGGAAGTGGAACCATGGCTGGGGTTGTGAGGTAGCTATAAATTGCTACATTTGAGTTGTAATTGATTATTTGATTTGGGGAATTTGGGTGATTTTTGGGTGGATTTGTGATTGTTTGCTTGCTATGGTGGTTTGGTAACTGATTGGAGGCTTCGGGTAGAGGCTTTGGCGATAGGAGTGTGTGTTCTGTGTTGTTTGGTGGCGATTGGAAGAGGGTGACTAGTGGTTGCCTGTGCACATGGCTGGTGAGAGTTGAGTGTGGTTGTGATTGAACTTTGATGGATGAATTGTGGTGGTAATGGCTTAGTTGATGATTGTTTGCATTGGGATAATTGTTGATTGGGGTGCTTTAATGGCTAACCTTGGCTGCAATAGTGGGCTAGTTAGTTTTCGGTGGTGGCTAGTGAAGGCTATTAATGGGTCTGTGGTATTTTCTGGTTGTTGGTGGGGATTTTGTTAGGCTAGCTTGGAAGTGGTGTGCTGATGATTGAATTTTCTTGCAGGTTTACAGTGACAGAGTAGCTACTGTGATGTTGGGTGGAACTGGATGGTTTGGCTGTGACTATTTCTGGGCTTACTGGGGTTAGGATTGGGTCTGTTGGTGGTGGTGGGAGGGCCGTTGGACAGGAGATAGTTGTTTTGATATGGTGATTTTTGCAGGTGAAACTGGCGGGTTGTTGATGGTTTGCTATTCTTTGCTGGTGATTGAGTTGAAGTGGGAAGATAGGAGAAAGGGTTGACGGTACAAGTCTAAGGGTGGATGGTGGTGGTATCGGTTGTTGAAGAGAGGGAGATGGATGGTGAGGTGGTTTTGATGAATTGATGGCTGATGATGGTTGAAATAGGGGGTGGGAAATGAATTCAGAAGGGAAGAAGATAATTCCAGAAAATGAATAAATTCTAGAACAAAAACAACGCTCCAGACACAATATAGAATAAAGAATATTCAACCAAAACTCACATAAATTCCTTAAATTAATCAAATTGACATATGAAAAGAGAGAAAAATGAATTAGAATAAAGAGAAAATTATAAAAGAATTTACCTTTTCAAGCCTGTAGAGAATCTGATGATAATGAACAGTGACTGATCTTGGAGTTGAAGATGAACAGTAGTTGAAGATTGAGAATGGTGGCTGAAGTACGTGTAGTGTGTGTGTTTTGATCTCTAATTAGATAAAAAAAAATGCAAGTTTAGGGTTTTTGACTTTTTCTTCCCTTCCCCCTTTTTATGACTTTAATGGAGGGTATTTATAGAACTAGCAGTCTTGGCCTCCAAGAATACTATAAAATAACAAAAATGCCACTGGTAATGAAAATCTTAATTTTATTTTTTTAAAAATATTTTTGACTCAAAAAATTAAAAATTAACAAAAAAATGATAATAAACTCCACAATTTGCAAAAAAAAAAAATCAAAGTGGATTTCAACATTTAAAAAATAAATATTAGAGCTTAAAACTAGCAAAAAATGCGTTTGGGGTGTGAAAAGATGATTTTGCCTCTATAATGACAAAATGTACAGAAAGATGGCTATTGGCTACGAAAAATTGTCAAAAATTAAAAATAAGCCTAAAACCCTAAAAAATGCATTTATAACTCAAAAATTGGTGAAAAATGGGTTTAAAATATGAAACAACGATTTTGCCCCCTGGTCTAACAAAAATACACAGAAAAATGGTTATTGGCTTCGAAAAATTACCAAAAATTAAAAATAAACTTAAATTTTAGAAAATGCATTTATGACTCAAAAATTGCTGAAAAATGCGTTTAGAATGCAAAATGACAATTTTGCCCCTGAACGCGGTATTTATAGAAAAATAGCAATCGTCCGAAAAAAAAAATTTAGAAACATGTTTAAAGAGTTAGAAAAATACATTTGGGAACTGAAATGAGCGAAAATAAAGTTTGTGAGGTGAAATTATCATTTTGCTCTTGTGCTGGTAATATAGAAGCAAAATACCAATTAAATTCGAAAAAATCACAAAAAATTAAAAAATAAGTATGAAAGTAAAAATATAAATTTAAAGCCCCCAAAGCTAATGAAAAAATATTTACAGGTAAAAATTATTATTTTACCCCTGAGATTATTGATTTTGTTCCCCCTTTTATTGAAAAATTAGAGTTTGACCCTAAAAATATAAACACCTCTCCAATGTTTGAAAAATAAATTGTGTGACAAAATTTAGTGTCTATAGCCAAGTCTTTAAGAACTATGTCTGCCTGTCCTCTTCCACCTTGCACAAGTTCGGATGGTTCGGCCATGGTTCCTTTTCGGATTATATCATTGTAATTTTAAATAGAGTTCCCCAGAATCTGTGCTCTGATATCATGTCAAGAAGAAAGAATGTGGGTGATGTGATCCTAGGGTTACTTTCAATCTTGAGGCTTGAACATATTTGTGGAGAGCTAAGACTTCTACCCATTGAGTATGGATTAAGAGTTCGATTGGCTCAAGATGAGTTCAAGTCTTGGTTGGTCGTAAAGAGGTTGTTCAAGCCATGTTGATGCCATGAAAGAACTCATGTTTTTGGGCCACTCAAGTGGGTAAGTGGAGCATTAAGTTAAGCCATCTAGCCTACTCCATTGTTGGATCAATGAAGAAGCCCAATTTCTATGATGAGGAGGCATTTGACTACTTAGGGCTTAGAAGCTTTGGATGTTCAGCCCAAGACCAAATTTGAGACTTTATTTTGTTATTCTAGAATTTAGTTTTATTCATTGTTTAGGCTTGCATTATAGTTGCAAGTTGTTTTATCGTTTAGTTTCTTTAATTAGTCTATGTTTAGTCTTGAGTAGTTAGGTTAAATTCTAAGTTCTAAATCATCTATGTAACCCTATAAATAGGGTCTACTGTTCATCCGAATTTCATATGATGAGTTTATGATTAATTTTATTGAGAGTTCTCAATTTGAGAGTTTCTTTAGTTCTTTGCTGATTAAGAACTACCCCTTTGATCTTAGTTAAGTGAGTCCAAGATCAAAAACCCCCATAGCTTAGAGTTTCTTTTTGGTTTGATCAAGTCTCTAGTGCTGATTCTTGAATCGTGTTCCTTCCGAAAGAGGTTCAAAGCTATTACTTGGATTTTCAAGCGATTCCACATACATCCGCGCGTATCAATTGGTATCAGAGCGAGTTCTTGAAAATTTCAGGTTTCTAATCCAGGTTTTCCCTTGGAAAATCTTGGATATATCCCTTTGTTTTTGTTATTTCTTTGTGTTTTTCATTATCTTCTGTCAGTATTCTTCTTTTGTTTCAAATCTGTCCATTTTTTTTGTTATTTGTCTAGTGTGTTTTTGTTCAGTTCTTTTCTTTCTTTAATCTGTCCGTGTGATATTGTAGCACTATCATGTTGTTTTGTGTCTTGTTTCAATCTAGGGTTTGTGCTTTAGAGTCGTTCTTGGTTGTTTAAATCAAGAATTCTAGGTCGTGTGTGGGTTTCTTGATAATCTTGACTGTTTTTATTGTTTACTTAATTTCTTGTGTCAAAAACTTTGCAAGATAAATTGTTCTTGGATTTAACAAGCCACGAATTAAAGTTTCCTAGAGGTTGAAGTTCTTTTGAGTTATTACTTGGTCCAAAAAAAAAAAATGTTACTGTTCATCGAGCATTACTGTTCATCCGAAGAATTTTGTCTAGTTCTGTTTGTTTTGTGCTCAAAAAAAAAAAAAAAAAAAAGAAAAAGAGAAAAAAGGGGGAAGAGGCGTGCTTAAAAGGTTCAAAGAAAAGCCTTGTACAAAGAAAGAAAAGAAAGAAACGAAAAAGCAAGAAGAGGCATGTACAAAACATAAAAGCCGTGCATTAAAATTCCTGTTACAAGAGTTTTTTGATAGTTTTTGGTTGTTTCTTAGTGTTACAAGGTGTTTCTTGAAAAATTTTGGACTTACTTGGTGGGTTCTTGGAGTCTTGAAACTGTCCAGTTAAGAATTTGAATTTCTTGAAGTTCTTGAATCAGTTCTTGGACTTTCTTGAAGTTCTTGACACGTTTCTTGAAGTTCTTGAAAGGATTCTTGTAGTTCTTGAGTGTTAAACTAAAGTTCTTGAATCCCATTGTGCTGGAATCGTTATGTTTTTTGCAGTTACGATTTTCTGAAAATTTTCATCTTATTTCTGATTGTGTAAGAGAGTATTTTGGAAGCTTTTGAGTTGTTTTGGTGATATTTTGCTCCAGGTTTCATAAACAAATTGGTAAGATCAAGTTCTTGAACTTGGTTCTTGGATTTGGTTGAATAAACTTGCTGGAATTTTTGATAATTCTTACCTACGAATTTTCTGAAATTTTCCAGCTTGTTTTGATCTTAAAAAGGGGCAATAAGGGTCTGTTTATGTGTTTAAATAGAAGAGAAATCCTAGTCCTAAAGTATTTGGAAAACCGTGGAAGAAAGGAAAAAGGAAATCCAAAGGGATTTGGTCAAAGATCATGTTTCCTAATTCTTTTGCCAAGGAGATTAAGTGCATGTACTGCTGGTTTCCTTTTCTTTTGACCGTTGCTTTACTTTCCAAATTGCATTAAGAGCTGTTTTGTGTTGGATTTTAGGGAAAGTGTTCAAGAATCCTTGTTGGATTAGGGTTTTGCAAATCCTACTCTAATTAGGAAATCTTGAAATCTTTGTTTGTACACAAGGAACTTATTTTCTTTTAAGGGAACATTAAAAATCAAGATTTTTCACACGAGATTAGCACACATTAGGGTTTCTAATTTGTGTTTTCTTGAGTCTAAATCTTGTTTATTCCATTTTTTCTTGAACTTCTCTTGATCAAAACTCACTCTAAGCTATTCTTTTTGTTATCTATCATAATTACTCTTGTGTTTTTGATTTCTTGGAGCCTTGATAACAAAGGTTGTAGCTGGTTCTTTCATCAAGGGCATACAAAGAAGTTACTTAAGAGTGGAAAAAGGCTTAGGGGTGAGCTCATTAGAGGGAAAAAGCCAAATACTTTGAGTGATACACGAGAGCTTGAGTGTATACACTAAAGAAGTGGTAAGGCTATTTTTCTTCTACTATTTTCTTGTGTTACTAATGATTTTTGCAGGTTGTTGAGAACACCATGGGTGACGGAAAAGCTAAGGAGGACAATGAGCTTAAGCTATTCATGAAGGCTATGCAAGAGACACAAAGGCAAAACAATGAAAATTTTCAGACCATCATGGAGCAACTACAAAAGGTGTCTCTAAGGGTTGAAAGTATAGAAAATTCCTCTAGAGGGCTTGAAGAGTTGCATGACAATACTGGAGTGCGTAGAGCTGCCTCTCATTCTAGGGCTACTAGACATCTGAACTATGATGACGAATGGGGAGCTGAATTGATTTTGAGGAATGAGGTGCCAAGGAGAGGAAGGAGGATGCAAAATCGTCAAGATGACAACATTGGGAGTATCAAAATGAGTACCCCAACCTTCCAAGAGAAACTTGATCCCGAAGCTTACATTGAGTGGGAACGCAAGGTGGAAGGAGTTTTTAATTGTCACAATTACTTTGAAGGAAAGAAAGTCTAACTTGCTACGGTTGAGTTCACAGATTATGCAAGTGTTTGGTGGGACAAACTTCATAAGGATCGTGCTAGATTTGGAGAGGAACTCGTGCGTACATTGAGTGAGATGAAGAAGCTTATGCAGAAAAGGTACATTCCAAGCTACCTACATGCGTGATCTTCATTGGAAGCTACAAACTTTGAGGCAAGGTAGTATGTCCGTGGATGAGTACTACAAAGAGATGGAGACTTTAATGATGAGAGCTAATTTGGAGGAAGAAGGTGAAGCTCTTAATGGCAAGGTTCATGGGTGGTCTCAATTCTGAAGTTAGGGCATGAGTGGAGTTTCAACACTATCTCGACATAAATGATTTGGTGGATATGGCCATCAAGATCGAGAGACAACTCAAAGTCATTAAGCCACGCAATTTTGGCTCATCATCAACTCGGCCTTAATGGGGAGAGCGGGCTATTGAAAGGGGGAAAGAAAGCTGTGGACAAGCTATCCAAAATGTGAAAACCAAGCCTGAATCATCTTCATCAAAGACTCAAGCAACGAATAAAGTTGAGCCTACCCAAAGACTAAGTGAAGTGCGTTGTTTTAGATGCCAAGGGTATGGACACTATGCTACCAATTGTCCAAATAAAAGAGTTATGATGATCTTGGATAATGAGGATTGTCAAAAGTGTTTCTTCTAGTGATGGTGAAGAGGAAATGCCACCTCTCGAAGGTAGTTCTGATACTCAAGAAGGAGACCACTTTGGGGTTGACCATGGTGATCTTTTAGTTACTTAGGAGGACATTGAATGTGCAACCTAAGGAAGATGAGGAGAATCTACAAAGGAAGCATATTTTTCATATGTGTTGTTACTGTGCTCAACAAGGTATGTAGCTTGATCATTGATAGTGGGTCATGTACTAATGTTGCTAGTACCTTGTTTGTAGATAAGTTGCATTTGGAGACTATGGAGCATCCTAAGCCCTACAAACTTTATTGGCTTGATGATCAAGAAGAAATCAAAGTGACTAGGCGTGTGCTTGTCCCCTTCTCAATAGGCAAGTACAAAGATAAAGTTTGGTGTGATATTGCACCAATGCAAGTATGCCATATTCTCTTAGGGCGTCCTTGGCAACATGATAGGAGGGTTTTATATGATGGTCATAAGAACAACTACTCTTTTAGGTAGGAAGGCTGAAAAGTTGTTCTTAACCCCATCCAACCATATGAAGCTCATGCTGACCAAGTTAGGATTGCAAAGGAGTTTCAATTGAGAGACAAGGAGAAGAGTGAACTTGAGGGGAAAAGTGAGGGAAAACTCATTCAAAGTAAAAGTGAGGGGAGTTTTACTTCTGAAAAGGCAAAGAGAGGAAAGAACAAGAGTGTTTTGTTAGCTCGATCAATAACTCTTGTATCTATGTACTCTATAAAAGAAGTGTTCTTTGCTAACTCACTTCATAACTCTTTTCCGAGTCTTTTTGTGGTGTTTTTGCAGGTTAATTCACAAGGAAAAATGCCACACTCTTGCTGCCTAGGTTGTGGATCGTCCTTCCATAAGCATTGGAGAAGATAAACCCGTGTTGAAGAACTTGATGTCTTGTCCAAATGCCATATTGGATTTGACAATTATGCTGGATTATATTGATTTGTGGCCTAAGTTTTCTTGTCTTAGTTGTTTTAGTTTGCATCTTAGTTCATTCTTGCATGACTATTTTGTTAGTTTAACTTATGGTATTATGTGTTTAGCATGTTTAGAGTCACTTAGTGAAATCTGTCCTAGAGGTTTTCTTATGTTTATTCATCCAATCGTTGGACGATTTTCAGATTGTATTAGGATGCTTTTTTGTGTCATATTACTTGTTCTAGGGTTCATATATTTGTTCCTACGTTCTGTCCAAAGCATGGTAGTAGTTTTTGTGTTTACTATGTTATTTTGTGTTATATCCAATTTGTAGGTAGCCATACTAATGATTTTCAGGTTGTTTCTTTTAGAGATTTGACTTCTAAAAATCAGTTTTTACTATGTGTTAGCATATGCAAAATGTTCTAGTGTTATAGTTTGTGATAATATTTATGTGTTTGTGTTATTTTGTTTGAATTATTCAAGTGAATTAGTTGATGATGTTTTCCATGTTTTAGGGTTTAATGTGCTTAGTCAATTTGAACCTATTGAACCATATTTTTATTCTGTTAGTCCATGTTATTTTGAGTCCATTCATGATTATATAGGTTCTAAAATTCATGTTTTTATTGTTCATCATTCATATATGTCGATTCTTTTTCATGTTTTTAAAGATAGTTTTCATTTAGACATGATCATTATTTTTATATCACAATCTATTTTTGCATCATTAATGCATGTTCTTAAGTTCTATCTTGTTTCACCCTTTAAGAACATTGAGTTTTTGGTTCATGTGAGCATTGGACAATATGTTTTACTTGATTTCATACATGTATGGTGTATGCTTAATAATTATGCTTGTTCATCTATCAATCCTTTAGTTGCTTATGTTAGTTTATGCGACCTCGCAGATTCGAGGATGAATCTTTTCGAGGGAGGAAGGATTGGTGTGATCCTAGGGGTGCCTTCAATCTTGAGGCTTGAACATATTTGTGGAGAGCTAGGACTTCTACCCATTGAGCATGGATTAAGAGTTTGATTGGCTCAAGATGAGCTCAAGTCTTGGTTGGTCGTGAAGGGGTCGTTCAAGCCATGTTGCTGCCATGAAGGAACTCATGTTTTTGGGCCACTCAAGTGGGTAAGTGGAGCATTAAGTTCAGCCATCTAGCCTACTCCATTGTTGGATCAATGGAAGAAGCCCAATTTCTATGATGAGGAGGCATTTGACTACTTGGGCTTAGAAGCTTTGGATGTCCAGCCCAAGACCAAATTTGGGACTTTATTTTGTTATTCTAGAATTTAGTTTTATTCATTGTTTGGGCTTGTATTATAGTCGCAAGTTGTTTTATGTTTAGTTTCTTTAATTAGTCTATGTTTAGTCTTGAGTAGTTAGCTTAAATTCTAAGTTCTAGAATCATCTATGTAACAGCTAATATATGTTGTGACATCATTGATAAAGCATGTTTAGCTAGAATAACTCTACCCATAATTGAAAGATTAGATTGTATGTTGAAAATTTTCCTAGAATTTTATTCTTGATATGAGAAAATAATGCTCTTTTTGGTTGAGAAAAATCCAGATCCAAAGCCAAATATCTTCCAATCTTTGAACTAATACTAAGACCAAGAGCTGAGGCAATGTCCGATCTTACAAATAAACTCGTATTAGGACTAAATACTATAACAGACTTATTATAATTAATCTGTTGGCTAGCTTGAAGAGTATGGGAAAGAATCTGGCCAATGCATGCGTAGCCTTCATAAAAAATATATAATCATTTACAAACATAAGACGAGAAATTTCCAGTCCTCCTCTTGAAACCGCAATTCCTTTGCAAATATCCAAATCGTAGAGCTAACTAGGGACAAAACAAAGAGCTTGTCGACAAATTATGAATAGTTAAGGAGGAAGTGGACATCCTTGCCATTTATTTATTTCTAATTATTTATTTGGGAAGCATAAAAATTACTAAGTTCTCCAAAACAAGTTGTATAAAACTTGGAGAACAGAAAACAAAACACTAGACTTGTCAATATGAATAGAACATAAATACTTTTGACCGTACAATATAGATAGATCCATACCAAATCTATCCTTCTGGCTTTTAAAAGTAGGATTATATTCTATTTTACTAACTTCTTCGAAATTTTCTTAACTTCTTCGAATAGGTGACTCCTATATTGTGATAAGTTACAGACCACGGATTAGCAAGGGAAAAGAAGTTGTTTATCTAAGTTGACTGACCGCTCTTCAACTTAAAATAGAAACGAAACATCCTCTCAGCCACCCCCATTCCTTTAATTTGCTTTGGTAAGAAAAAGAATTTTCTGCTTCTACCCAATTCAAGATTCCTAATACCATCAATTAAAAAGAATATATATAATGTAAAATATTCAAAATAAAGATTTGCATCTCGAATTTTATTCTAGACACTTTGTGCTAAACTCACCAAATCACTCTAAATTACTATAATCTTACGCCGATGTTATAAATTTGTATTAGTTTTTATGAATTCCCCGACAATGGCGATTGAATACATTAATTTTTGTTCACTTTTATTAACAATATGAGCTGTTGGGATGATTTGAAACTGTTTGATAACTTCGGAATGCAAGGAATCTATACTAAAATTTTTAAAAGGATAAAATAAAAATCGATGAAAACATAAGGGGTATAATTTGGAATTAGACCATCAGAAATCCATACAAGAGGGAGACGAAGGCACCAAGAAGGGCTATGGCAGTAGCAAATTGTCCATTTCTGAGCAAAAAATTTTTTTTAATACCCCCACAGAGAGAGAGAGAGAGACGCTTTTCTAGATTTTCTCCACATGATGGATAGACAAAGTTAAATTCAGTTCAACGTTCAAAAGTGGTGCCTTTAGTTAATTGATGTCAACTATTGTTGGCACACAAAATTTCGACGTCGAATCGCAGCATCACAGGCATATATTCTGTGAGAAAAATGACACTATAGTACTTGGCATAACTTGCATATCTCATCTTTTACAGTCGAACGTGTGCAAATCTCGAAAATTCCCCATCTTAGGTTGTTTCTGATTTCTAGAAGAGAATAAAACATAGCTGCCTACCCCTCTTCAAAAAAAAAAAAAAAAAAAAATCCAGCTCTGATATTTTCGTTTAAAGGGGTGAAGATTGGTTAATGGAATATCAAGCTTTTGAGAGGAGTGAGAATTAAGGTTAGACACTATTGATAACTACAAATATAATAATATTATATTTTAATCTTTTGATCACTTCTATGATTGCTTTACTCAACTTTAGAAAATCCAAGGACTATTTTTATGGTGTGTAGTTAGTATTTTCTTTGCTTTATGGCTTGTGTATTAATGTAGTTTTTTTTGTTATTTTCGGCTAGTATTTTTATGAAGTTACATATAGACATTTAAAAGATAAAATGTTTTATCATAAGGTTGAAGTTTTTATTCAAAGTGTTAAGATTTTAGAGTACAGGAAAAAAAAATACTAAATGATCAAAAATATGTTAGCAACATTTTTCATATGAATTTTTAGGCTTTTCTCATATGAATATTGAAGTAAAACAAATTTAGTTATCATTCATTCTTTCTTGTTGATTAATGAAATGCATTTAATATACATTCTTTCACTTTTTGATCCAACAAACTTCTGCTTTTATTTTCTCATTACTATCACATATTTACATCTTAGCACTTACATAAATATATAATGAATTATGGTACATTCTAGATTATTTTAGTTAGACAAGAGTTTCTAAAGTCAGATTCAGTTAAATTTGACCGGTTCTGACATCGGAACATAATATTGCCTAAAAGTAAAGATTTACATGTTTTATTTTTTGCCTAACAAGTAAAGGGTTATGTGTTTATCGTACGTGTTCCAAGCAATAGGAAGAGAGATTCCACCTTTTCTTAGATCAACTAAAAAAAAAAGTAAAAGAGAAAATGAATCATACTTCGTTTTCTCATTCCCTAGAACTTCTCCTCTATGTAAATTAAGTGTTGTGGTCATGCTGTGAATCTCAAGAAACTGGTAAGATTTTTTTGATAAATTTATCTTTCTTTTTTGAAAAAAATATTATGATTTTATTTTACGGTGTTAGATGATATGGTGTCACTTGACACTCTCCTTAAGTATATTTTGGAAGTAGTTGTTTTACTTTTTTTTTTTTTTTTTTACCTTTTTTTGGTGTTTCGTTGTCTTACTATTTGAAGTGGAAGTGGTAATCATGGGGTAGTTTTAGTACTGATGAGAATAAGATTCACCTTAATCAGTCAGACTAATGTTGAAAACTGGGAAAATAAAAGAATGTGCAAACTGCGTTTTGTTTAATTATTCATGAAACCAAATTACAAGAGAAGACAATTAACTAATCTTCCAATATTTCCACTTTAAACAAAAACCTCATACAAATGAAAATACAGACATGACATATCTAACTCAGATGCGATATCAGAATTGAAGGGAAAAAAAAATATCAAAGTTCAAAACTGATTAGAGAAACTGATAGAGCCTCATGGTTTATTATGTGTGATTATCACATCCATATGGCCTTGGCATTGATAAGCAATGGCTTCAACTTGCCCTGAATATTGAGGCTCATAACCTCATCGGAACCACCAACAAATATCTTCCCTATGAAAACAGCAGGAACACTTGGATTACATCCTAATCCAAGCAATGCATTCTCAATTTCCCTTCCTTTTGGATGTTGGTCGAGCTCATAAACCGTAGGATTTGTCCCGAAGCCGCATATTAACATCTTGATGGCATGAGACATGCAGCAGTTACTCTTGCTGAAGATCACCACTGGATTTTCTGACCCCAATTTCCTCACTGCCTCCATTATACTTTTGGTAAAAATATCAAGTAATTGAAAGCTTTAATATGTGCACTCCTACTTTAGTAGTTGAGAGGAAGTTCAAGGCTTGCTTTGAGGAAAAGATAAGTTGCAAGAGGGTATATATAGAGGCTAAAGATGAGCAATTGCAGTATTCTTTTAGTGGAAATAGTAAAAGGGGTATAAGATTTTGCTTGAAAAGTTGATGCTTGGATCATATCATCAGCTATATGATAAAGGCCTGATGTTTCCTGAATACAGAATCTGAAGCTTTCTTATGCAGAAAACGGAAAGTAGCAGGACTATGATAACAATCTTCTTCCTTTGCTGGATTCCTGAGGGCGGAGGGTTATTGAATTGTATATTGAAGTTGCCAAAGTAGACAGATTATAAATGGAAGTGCAGGGCCCCAAACATTTATAGCACCTTTTAGGGCTCAGATATTGAATTATCAATTTTGGAATGAATAATAAGACCTTATAGGTAATTAAGAATACCACGTAACAGCCAGTTTTAAGAATTTTGAAGGTTCAGTGTAAGTTTAAAAGTTATTGGGCCACTAAACACCTTGTTTTACAGAGTGTATTCTTTATCTAAGATTAATTAGAAATGTTAGTAATTAAATTTTACTCAAGAAACAATGAGAAAAGAAAATGTATCACAATTGCCACTTGTCCATCCATCCCAGCTGGTTTATATATGAAATAAAGTTCATGCAAGATTAATAAGAGACACTATTCATTTTATTTGCCCAATGAGAAAATTGGATAAAGAAAAACAATTGTGCGTCTCCCATTCAGCATGGCTTGCAATTGATATGCAGTTTAAGGTCTGGATAGAATGTTACTTTACAAGTAACGTTTATCAATATTGTTATCTTCCATTCTGCTTGATTGACATTTGAAAATTCAACATATAGCACGTATTAGGATGAGTTAGCTTTGCAATTAAATCAGAAATTGATAGGCCTTCCAGTATTTGAGGAGTGTAATGATAAGAGAATAGTCACCTCAAGCCTTCAACCAAATGTACTAATACGATTTTTTTTTTTACCATTGGACTTCTATGTATTTGGTTTCCTGTCAGAGTAAAACTTTATTGTATAAACAAAGATCACATGAGGTTTATATATATATATATATATATATATATATATATATATATTTGATTCAATATACATTACATGTAACTTTTATTTATATTACAACATCTACAAATAGGGCCGTGAATTGTTCTATTCGAAAATTTACGTTTTAGACCACTGATTACAGGGAGAGAAGAAGTTGATTTATCAAAGTTGACTGGCCACCTCAACTATAAAACCGAATCCTCTGTAAGCCACCCTCTTCCATTTAATTTTGCTTTTGGAAAAAGAGGATTCTTTGCCTCCCACTCAGATCAGGATACAGCAAAGAAGCCTGGCCAAAAGCATAATGGTCGTAGTCTATAGACCCGTACAAAAAGCAGGAGAAGGTAACAAGAAGGGCTGTAGCAGACTCTTCATTTCTGAGCAATATTGTTATTTAACTCAAAAGATCAATGCCTTTCTAGATCTTCACACATGAAACATACACTTGCTAATAAGTTGGAGGATCCAAGCTTTATCTATTTTATCTCATTAAATGTTCCTCCAAAGAGATGCTCAATGATTCTTTAGGGTTTGCAAATCCACAACAATTTGTTTAATTAAGCCGTTAAAACATTTTTTTTTTTTTGGGATATCAATGAGATGCTCTTATGAGCCATATGATTAATTCTTGTTCTGGTTTCGGATGGGAAACACTGTGATCTTGCGTTTTTTTGAAAGACGCCACTATCTATTGGTAAGATTTGTTTGAATTTGTTATTCTTTTTTTATTATATTCCCTTCGTTCTATTTTATGCATCATGTTTCCGATTTTATCTGTATCAAAATGTATGTCATGGTTTGAAAAATCAAAAAAACTATTTCACTCCCATTATCCCTCTAATAAAATTCCAAAACAGAATGTTTGAGTAATAAATAGCCTTTAAATTTTGAATTAAAGGGCATACTTAAAAATTTATTATTTTTTTTATGATTGGATCATAGTTATACTCCAACTTATCTAAATTGTTTACTCTGTTAACTGTGACACGGAAAATATGATATAGGAAATATTAAACACCTAAGGTATAATTAGGCCTAATTTATGTTACCATCCAATAGCACAGAATGGAAATTCCTCCAGCTTACTGCCTTCTTTCATTTGTTTACTACTATAATTAAGGAAGTAGGAAACCCTCATTCTTCTTGAAGTCCCATGTCAACTATGTCCTTGAAAACTAATTCTCTAGAAAAAGCTTATAAAAAAGCAAGAATAAAAATTACTAAGTTAATAATTACGAAGTTCTTCACCAGAACCAGTTATGCGAAACATTGGACTTGTCAATATGAATAGAATATAAATACTTTTTGCTTGATCCATACAAATCTATCCTTTTGCCTTGTAATGATAAAAGGTAGGATTACATTCTATTTTCATAATTTCTTAATAGATAACTTCTATATTTTGCGATAAATCATAGACCATGGATTGAAAAGAGGAAAGAAGTTGTTTATCAAAGTTGACTTATCACGCCTCAGCTTATTACAAATAAAAACGAAGCATCCTCTTTGTTGCTCCAATCCCATTAATTTTTGCTTTTGGAAGAAAAGGATTCTTCTCCTTCTACCTAATTCAAGATTCCTAAATAGCAAAGAAATATTGACTAGCCCACCATTGGGATAAATGGCCACAAGATTTGTAAAAGTAAAATTTGTTAATAAATTTTGTTAATGTACACATTACTATATGCTGTAATATTTGGAAATGCATAATTTCGAGTCAAAATACTTAAATAAATTCATGCTCTAATAATAATAACAAGTAGTTCAAATCAATCTCAAAAACATCCATACATATTTGCAGAGATTTGCACATCCTCAATCAAGTTATACATTTTGAATTTCTTTTGTACGTCAATAATTTCTTGTCTACAATTTGATCACCGCAATGTTCATGGTTTAGAATCAGACTAATTTAACTGTGCACCTTTATTTTGGATATTTTACACTTTAATTTTTTTTTTAATTGTTGCAACTCGAACTTTTATTTTGGACACTTCGTACTGGAGACTTATCAAATCATTCTAGTTTACATTAATCTTGCACATACTAGTAATAGTATGCAAACCTGGTGGGTATTATCACAACAGAAGACAGACTGAGTTAAGGGGTCATGATGCAATTTACACCTGAGTGTGTACCATGTCAGGAGGAAGAAGAAAATATTGAACACCTATTCTTTAAATGCAGAGACACTGCTGCAATTTGGCAACATATGCAGGAAATGTTGTCTGGTATATAGAGGGAAATATGGCTGGAATGAGGAGTTAGCTTGGACAAGTGCACACTGGAAATCAAAATCGTTCCCAGACATGATCAGGAGAACAGCTTTGGCAGTAACAATTTATCACGTCTAGAAGGCAAGAAATCAGATCTTATTCAAAACGCAGAAGGTTTCATGACTTGAGATTGTGGTATACATTACAGAAGATGTCAGGAGCATTGCTGCTGTCACGCCCCGTGCCCGAGACGTGGCACCCGCCATGCCCTAGGCTACGCTAGGACACAAGGCTAAATCAAAACAATTATCGTCTAAACATAACATAAGGCTCCAAAATATCAAAATGCCCAAAAGAATCCATTTCATTCATCACCAAAAGATATACAACATTCATTACACTTCTCTTTCCCCATGACAAAAATAGATGGGAAAGTATGTATAACCTAATCCATACAAAATATGGCTATACATCAATGCTATCAAAAATAACCTCATTCAAGTCTATCCTAGCTATGACTATGAGGCCCAAAAATCGGTCCAATCACCTTCAACAAATTCATCACCTGCGGGGTTAAACAAAAAGGGTGAGTGATATAATCACCCAGTAAGTAGTAAAGGTTCTCTTTGGGGCTTAAGTTTGTCATTTATACATAAGTACATTTCAAACCAAAATCAAAGCCATAAACCTTACAACATGTGGTCAAGTCAAAAACCATACACATTCCAAACATTGCATAAAGCAATTCAAAGAAAAGAGAGCTCAAGCAGTTAGTGGACACATGACCCTGGAATTCCAGTTGTTAACTATAACCCGGTTAACGCGGTTCAAAACCAACTACCACCCGGTTGGTGCGGTACAAAACTAACTATAACCCGGTTAGTACGGTTCAAAATGATTTACTACCATTACCAATTTAGGGAACTAGTCCCGTCATATACCCATTTCACATACAAGAGCTCATTCATATGTTCATTCAAAGAATTCATTAGACCACACATCTTGTGTCATAGAAAATCAAAGTAACCAAACATAAGCCCATTTATATAGAGAAAGTATTATCTAAGTCATTTATCATCATCAAAAGCATTTCCAAAGCAAAGAGAATCAAATACTACTTACCTCACTCCAAGACTAATTTAGGTAGTCCGAGTAGGGATAAAGTCCTTCGTCGCCTATAACACACAAGGAAGACTTGTATCACATACTGATTCTATTAAGAAACCATAAAAGAGGCTTAAACCTAGCTTAACACGCAAAAAGAGGAAAAAGAGACAAAACTGTACTGACCCGCGGCGTCAGCCGCGGCGCGGCTCACTCCGCGGCTCAGCTACAGTACCCAGCCGCGACTCCAGCCGCGGCGCGGCTGAGGTCGCGGCTCAGGGTCAGAGCAAGCGGCCCCTCATCCGCGGTCTCATCCGCGGCGCGGGTGGCACCGCGGATGAGCCCAGAGAGGCTGCTGCTACGAGCCGCGGTCTCATCCGCGGCGCGGATGGCACCGCGGATGAACCCAGCAAGACGGCCTGCAACTGCTCAAAATCCAAAATCCGACTTCTCAACTCAACCCAACACAATCTAACACCAAAATAGCTTCAAATAAGGCATAATAATGGTAAGGAAACACTATCTTAACATCTTAATCAACATATGCATGGATCATTCTCAAAATCACACAAGATCTACCAAAATCTCATACCCAATTCTTCAAATCTCTACTCACCCACTTCACACATTCATCATAACTCACAAGCACTACTACTACAAACCATCTATTCAAGAACAACATAGTCTAAGAGCATCCAATAAAGCCATAATCTCGAAATTCCAAGCAAAATAATCAAATGGTGAAAGAACTAAAAAGTAGGAAGAAGAGTTACCTTGAGGGAGATTTGGGGAGAAAGCTTCAAAATGACTTCTACTAGCTTCCTTTGGGGATGAAATCCCTTCAATTCCTCCTTCAATGGGTTGAGAAAATGGGAAGAAATTTAGAGGAATTCTTTCAAAATAGAAGAGGAAGAATGAGGAAAAATGAAGAAGGGATTTCAGTCTTTAGGGCAAAAATTTGAAGTTTCAAGAATTGCAACTAAGGACACTACTTCTTACAAAGCACACAATGGCCCAAGAAGGTTTAATTTCATAAAGGTCCCTAAGGCCTTAATATTACATTCTCCCCTCCTAATAAGAAGTTTCGGCCTCGAAACTTACGTACCTTGCGAGTCGAATAAGGCAGGATATTTCTTTCTCATTTCTTCTTCGAGCTCCCACGTCGCTTCACGCACGGTGTGGTTGGCCCATTGGACTTTGACATACGGAATCGTTCTTCTCCTTAGAACCTGATCCTTGCGGTCCACAATCCGAAGAGGTTCCTCGCCATACGTCAAATCTTCTTGGATCGGTAGTGGCTCGTACTCAAGCACGTGGTTGGGATCGGATACATACTTTCGGAGTTGGGAAACGTGGAAGACATTGTGAATCTTAGATAAAGCCGGCGGTAAAGCTACTCGATACGCCAAATCTCCAATTCGGTCTAAGATTTCGAACGGTCCCACATATCTCGCACTTAATTTTCCACTTTTGCCAAACCGCATTACACCTTTGGTTGGGGAGACCTTGAGGTACACTTTCTCTCCGGGTTGAAACTCTAAAGGTCGTCTCTTCAAATTTGCCCAACTTCGTTGCCGGTCTTGGGCCGTCTTCATTCGGTCCCTCACTAACGTTAGTTTCTCCACGGTGGCTTGCACCAGTTCGGGTCCGGTGATTGTCTTCTCTCCAACTTCATCCCAGTACAATGGTGAGCGACATTTGCGTCCGTATAATGCCTCAAACGGTGCCATTCCAATACTACTGTGGTAGCTATTATTGTAAGAAAACTCAATCAACACCAAGGAATCTTCCAGCTACCTCCAAAATCCATGACACACGCTCGAAGCATATCTTCCAAGGTTTGTATGGTGCGTTCCGACTGCCCGTCAGTTTGAGGATGATACGCGGTGCTAAGACTTCAATCGAGTACCCATTGCTTGTTGGAAGCTTTCCCAAAAACGTGACGTGAACCGAGGATCCCGATCAGACACTATACTCACTGGCACCCCGTGGTACCGAACAATACGATCCATGTAAAGATTAGCCAAAGTATCCATAGGAGCCGTCGTTGTCATCGGTAAGAAGTGAGCGGACTTTGTCAATCGATCGACGATCACCCAAATGGCATCATTCCCTCTCCTTGTCTTCGGCAATCCGACTACAAAATCCATATTTATGTGTTCCCATTTCCACTCCGGTATTTTCAAAGGCTTCAATAAACCGGCGGGTCGTTGATGTTCGGCCTTGATTTGTTGACACACAAGGCATTTAGACACATATTCCGCGATGTCTCTTTTCATTCCGCTCCACCAATATAGCTGTTTCAAATCCCGATACATTTTCGTGCTCTCGGGGTGGATCGAAAGTTTAGAAGAATGAGCCTCCGCCATGATCTCATTTCTCAATTCTTCTTCTTTAGGGACGACTAATCGCTTCCTCATCCATAAACTGCCGTCTTCGTGTAGGTGAAAGTCGGGTAATTCTTCACTTCCGAGTCTTTCTTTGAGCTTCATCAAATCTTCTTCTCTCCCTTGAGCTTCCTTAATTCTTGCTACTAACATCGGTTGAGCGATTAGAGCCGCTAACACATTTTGAGTAGACTCCACTACCTCTAAACTCAACTCTTCCATTTGTTTTGCTAACATTGCCGCCATGGTCCCCGTGCTCTTCCGGCTTAAGGCATCCGCTACTTTGTTGGCCTTTCCCGGATGATAGCTAATAGTGAGGTCGTAGTCCTTCAATAGCTCAAGCCATCTTCGTTGCCTCATGTTGAGCTCCTTCTGCGTGAATAAGTACTTCAGACTTTTGTGATCGGTGAAGACTTCACACGGTTCTCCGTACAAATAGTGCCTCCAAATCTTCAAGGCAAACACCACAGCTGCTAGCTCTAAGTCATGAATCCGGATAGTTTTGCTCGTAAGGCTTCAATTGGCGCGAAGCGTAGGCTATCACCCGCTCGTTTTGCATTAACACACATCCTAGCCCGTTCTTCGAGGCATCGCTGTAGATGACAAAATTGCCCGATTCTGAAGGTAGCGCAAGAACCGGGGCCGATACCAATTTGCCCTTCAATTCTTGGAAGCTTTCCTCGCACTTGGAAGTCCATTCGAACTTTACTCGTTTTTGGGTTAAACGAGTCAATGGCATTGCGATAGAAGAGAATCCCTCTACGAACTTCCGGTAGTAACCCGCCAAACCCAAGAAACTTCGCACTTCTGGTACATTGGTTGGTCGAGACCAATCCACAATTGCTTCAATCTTCCGGGGATCTACCGAAACTCCTTCTTCCGAAATCACGTGTCCCAAGAAAGAGACACTCTTGAGCCAAAACTCACACTTGTTTAACTTGGCGTAGAGCTGCTCACGCTTTAGGATTCGCAAAGCCTCTCTTAGATGATCTTCATGGTCTACTTCACTTGGAGAGTATACCAAAATGTCGTCTATGAACACCACAATAAATCTGTCTAACTGCTCCTTAAACACCCTGTTCATCAAATCCATAAAAGCAGCAGGGGCATTGGTTAGTTCGAAAGGCATAACGAGAAACTCATAATGCCCATACCTGGTTCGGAAAGCGCTCTTAGGAATATCCTCCAGTCTAATTCTCAACTGATGGTATCCCGAGCGAAGGTCAATCTTAGAGAACACTCTAGCCCCCTTCAACTGATCGAATAGGTCATCTATCCGGGGTAGAGGATACTTATTCTTCACAGTGATCTTGTTAAGCTCCCGGTAGTCAATGCACAACCGCATACTACCGTCTTTCTTCTTCACGAACAAGACCGGAGCACCCCACGGCGACACACTCGGTCGAATTAATTTCTTGTCCAATAACTCCTGGAGTTGTACTTTGAGCTCTCTCAACTCGGCCGGAGCCATACGGTAAGGTGCCTTGGAAATAGGCTCCGCCCCGGGCACTAAATTGATTTCAAAATCAATTTCTCTCTTTGGAGGCAATCCTGGCAATTCTTCTGGAAATACTTCAGGAAACTCTCTCACCACAGGGATATCTTCCAACTTTACTTCATTCTTCTTATCCACGTCCACCACGTAAGCTAGGAAACAATTGCACCCTTTTCTAATGGCTTTGAAGGTTTGAAGAGCGGATAGAATAGGCAAGGATTTCTCTCTCCCGGGTTTTTGAGCGCACCCAAGGAAGGTAAAGAGAGGGGTATTAGGAATACGAAAGTCTACCCTTTTTCCCCGACAATCTACGTAGGCATAATTGTTTGACAACCAATCCATGCCTAAGATTACATCAAAACCGCTCATGTTCAATCGTACCAAATCAGCTTTGAACTCTCTTTCTCCCAAGTCTAACACACACCCCTTATACACAAAACTAGAAACTAACACCTTTCCTCCCGGAGTCTCTACTCTATAAGCCTCATCTAATATGCATGGTGAAACATTCAAGGAAAGAGCAAATTTCTTGGAAATAAAGGAATGGCATGCCCCACAATCGAATAATGTATAAGCTGGGAGGGAATTTACTTGTCACTATACCTGTAACCACATCCTCCGATCCCTCGGCCTCGGACGGAGTCATAGCATACACCTTTGAATTCGCCGGCGCACGATTGACATTGCTTGATGCCGGAGTCCCTTGCTTATTGCCGCCTCCCACGGGCTTATGGCTCGCTTGACTTGCCGTAGACCGGACTTGATTGGAATTGGCTTGACTTGCATTGGAGTTGATGGGGCTTGCGGTGGCTTGTTTCGGGTTTGGGCAATGGCTCACTCGGTGCCCGAACTGCCCACATCCTGAAACATGCCCCAGATTTCCATCTACACTCCCCCGAGTGTACCTTAGAACACACTGCACATTGCTTGGCTGCGCCGGAGAAACTACGCTTCATCGGTAGCATTTGTGTGGAGCCACTTGATTGAGAGCCCGTTGCCTAGGCACATTGCCTTGACGGGGTGGCCTTGCCGCTTGAAATGATTGTCCTCCGCTTAGGTGAGGTCCTTGCACTTGGAACGGCTTGGACCTTTGTCTCGTTTCTGCATCCTCTCTCCGGATGTCTTGCTCCGCATCTAAGCTCGCCTCATACATTTGGTCACATGAGGTATAGAAGTTGCCGGAGATCTTGGATTGAATTCGGCCATTCAATCCACCCTTGAAGGACACCATCTTCATTGTCTCGTCCGCCATCACGGAGGGAACGAAGCGTCCTAAGGAGAGGAAGGTAGAATGATACTCAGCCACGGATGTTGATCCTTGCTTCAAGTTGTTGAATTGTTGGATCTTTTGGATGCGGATCGCCGGCGGAAAGTAGTGTTGGAGAAAGATTCGCTTGAAATCTTCCATGTCAAGTCACGGCCGGTGGAGGTCAAGGTCATAGACACACCGTCCCACCACTTCTCGGCCTCACCAACCAAGAAAGAGACCACCACTTGAGGCCGAATGTGGTCCGGTACTTGCATAGTCTGGAACTTCTTCTCCACTTGAGAAAGCCATCTCTCGGCCATATCGGGATTTGGGCCCCCATCAAAGGTAGGGACGTTCACTTTGCTCAACTCCTTGAAATGGTAGCGAACGCTACCTCGGTCTTCTTCTTGGATCGCCCTAGTTCCTCCTTGTTGTCGTTGGTACTCTTGGAAACCATGGAGGAATTGGTACGCGACCGCCAAAGTCGTAGGATCCAATTGGGGCGGTGGAGGAGGATCCTCATTCCTTGGTCGTGAGGGAGGGGTCACGCGAGATGTCCCCTCTTCCCTAGGCCTCCGGGAAGTTCGGCGGGCGTCCGCCATGAAACTCCCGATAGGCACATTGAGGCCTTCATCTTCTTCTTCATTCTCTTCCCTTTCGGGGCCAAGGTCTTCCACCGAAGGCTCGGTGTCATCCACTACTCGCTTGCCGGTGCCCTCTAAGTGCACCTCCAATCTTTGCTTTCTTCGAGGTGGCATTCTGCACAAAACACCTGTTAGAAACACATCAACCTCGATTACATCTAACGCTAGCGCAATAAAAAGGCAACACCCAAAGAAAACATTCACTAGATCAACTCTAGACATTTTATCCATTTTCACACCTAGGACAGCCCACAAGATTCAAACCTAAGCTCTGATACCACTAAAAATGTCACGCCCCGTGCCCGAGACGTGGCACCCGCCATGCCCTAGGCTACGCTAGGACACAAGGCTAAATCAAAACAATTATCGTCTAAACATAACATAAGGCTCCAAAATATCAAAATGCCCAAAAGAGTCCATTTCATTCATCACCAAAAGATATACAACATTCATTACACTTTCTCTTTCCCATGACAAAAATAGATGGGAAAGTATGTATAACCTAATCCATACAAAATATGGCTATACATCAATGCTATCAAAAATAACCTCATTCAAGTCTATCCTAGCTATGACTATGAGGCCCAAAAATCGGTCCAATCACCTTCAACAAATTCATCACCTGCGGGGTTAAACAAAAAGGGTGAGTGATATAATCACCCAGTAAGTAGTAAAGGTTCTCTTTGGGGCTTAAGTTTGTCATTTATACATAAGTACATTTCAAACCAAAATCAAAGCCATAAACCTTACAACATGTGGTCAAGTCAAAAACCTATACACATTCCAAACATTGCATAAAGCAATTCAAAGAAAAGAGAGCTCAAGCAGTTAGTGGACACATGACCCTGGAATTCCAGTTGTTAACTATAACCCGGTTAACGCGGTTCAAAACCAACTACCACCCGGTTGGTGCGGTACAAAACTAACTATAACCCGGTTAGTACGGTTCAAAATGATTTACTACCATTACCAATTTAGGGAACTAGTCCCGTCATATACCCATTTCACATACAAGAGCTCATTCATATGTTCATTCAAAGAATTCATTAGACCACACATCTTGTGTCATAGAAAATCAAAATAACCAAACATAAGCCCATTTATATAGAGAAAGTATTATCTAAGTCATTTATCATCATCAAAAGCATTTCCAAAGCAAAGAGAATCAAATACTACTTACCTCACTCCAAGACTAATTTAGGTAGTTCGAGTAGGGATAAAGTCCTTCGTCGCCTATAACACACAAGGAAGACTTGTATCACATACTGATTCTATTAAGAAACCATAAAAGAGGCTTAAACCTAGCTTAACACGCAAAAAGAGGAAAAGAGACAAAACTGTACTGACCCGCGGCGTCAGCCGCGGCGCGGCTCACGCCGCGGCTCAGCTACAGCACCCAGCCGCGACTCCAGCCGCGGCGCGGCTGAGGTCGCGGCTCAGGTCAGAGCAAGCGGCCCCTCATCCGCGGTCTCATCTGCGGCGCGGGTGGCACCGCGGATGAGCCCAGAGAGGCTGCTGCTACGAGCCGCGGTCTCATCCGCGGCGCGGGTGGCACCGCTGATGAACCCAGCAAGACGGCCTGCAACTGCTCAAAATCACCCCCCTACACTATTCATCATCTTCTCACCCAATCCAAACAACAAAACAACCTCAAAATAGCATAATAAAGTAGGAAAATACTATCTTAATATCATAATCAACATATTCATGGATCATTCTCAAAATCACACAAGATCTACCAAAATCTCATACCCAATTCTTCAAACCTCTAACTCACCCACTTCACACATTCATCATAACTCACAAGCACTACTACTACAATCATCTATTTCAAGAGCAACATAGTCTAAGAGCATCCAATAAAGCCATAATCTCGAAATTCCAAGCAAAATAATCAAATGGTGAAAGAACTAAAAGTAGGAAGAAGAGTTACCTTGAGGGAGATTTGGGGAGAAAGCTTCAAAATGACTTCTACTAGCTTCCTTTGGGGATGAAATCCCTTCAATTCCTCCTTCAATGGGTTGAGAAAATGGGAAGAAATTTAGAGGAATTCTTTCAAAATAGAAGAGGAAGAATGAGGAAAAATGAAGAAGGGATTTCCGTCTTTAGGGCAAAATTTTGAAGTTTCAAGAATTGCAACTAAGGACACTACTTCTTACAAAGCACACAATGGCCCAAGAAGGTTTAATTTCATAAAGGTCCCTAAGGCCTTAATATTACAGCTGCAACTTGGAGGAAAATTCCATTGACTAAATCAAACTGGGATTCAGTATTGGAATGGGGACTGTCCCACAACTGTTTCAACGAGAATTAATGAATAAGGAATAGAAGAAACTTGTATCGAGCAGCTGCAAATGTACAGTGAATTGTAAGAACTAAAGTTGTTAAAACATCAAATGGTACAAGCGCAATTGAAGATAAATAAAATTCTAAATTTTTGCTCAAAAAAATAGTATGCAAACAATATTTGCGCATACGCTGATGTTAAAAATGTGTACCAATTTTTATGAATTCACAGAAAAGTGAGTGAATGCATTTAGTATTTGTTTTCTTTCATTGATAAACAGTAGTCTTGGCAATGAGTCCCAAAACCCATTAGGATCCCATACCAATATTTAATTTCGGTTGATGGATATCACTAATAGGAGATTGAGCCTATTTAGAATTATACCTCATAATACCCAGTTAAATATGGATATGGTTGGGAATTACTTGGAACTCCCATATCCAAATATAAGCAAACCTTGAAAGAATTTGTATTACCTAGTGCAACCTTGGAAAATGCTTTGCAAACTAGTTGATTTTTTTTTAATTTTGAATTTACTTCATTACTTCAGTGATGGTTTTTAGTATTAGGTCTGTTAATAAAATAATATTCAAATTGATTCTTTTAGGGGTAATAAATTAGATTTCTGCACATTTTCAAGCTATCATCTTTACATGTAATCATTGGAAAACTATAGTTTGTAATTGAAAGATTAAAAAGCATTAATAAATGATAATTAAAAAAAGAATAATATAAAAACTAAAAAAGTTGAAAATTTATTAAGATCAATAAACTTAAAAAAATGGAATAAAAAATGAAAATTTCAAGTTAAACTAAAAAAATAAATGATTTATTCAAAAAGCAATTCATTAATAAGGAAAAGATAGTTTAACAAAATAATAAAATGAGATTTACTAGATATTTGGGCGATATCAAAATGGGACTAGCGCAATTTAGTCCCATCCATATTGATCACATAACAGATATAGGACTGTTTGGATATGATCCATATTTTACAATTCGAATTAAATCTCGCTCAAATCCCGTCCATCTCGCTCATTTGCCACCAGTAAGAGTAGTTGGGATGATTTGGAACCTTTTTTAGTAAGTTTAAATTGGAGTGAGTCTAAAATAAAAGTTAAGGGTACAAAATGAAAATTTGTGTAAAAACAGGAGGTGTAAGGTGGAATTAGTTCTTTTGAAGTACATACAAAGGGGAGAAGGTGCCAAAAAGCTCTGTAGCAGATTCTCCATTTCTGAGCAATTTTGCTTTATAATTCAAAAAAAAAAAAAAAAAGATGCCTTTCTAGATTTTCTCCACATGATAATTAGACTAAAAGGTTAATTCAGTTCACCATTCAAAAGAGATGCCTTTATTTTTTTTTTTCTGTTTTTTTTCCCACGCATCAACTTTAGTTTCTTATGTCAACTATTGTTGGCACACAAAATCACCATGTTGACGAATCGCAGCATCACAGGCACATGTTCTGTGAGAAAAAATGACCCATAATGCTTAGTACCACTTCTGCACATCTCATCTTTAACACTTGTACGTGTTAAGTTTGTTTCTGATTAAGTTGGCTGTAGACTCTGATTTATCTCAATGAAATCACAGCTTTTTCTCAAAAAAAAAAAAAAACAAAAAAAAGGTTTGTTTCTGATTACTAGAAGAGAATAAAATATAGCCACCTGCCCTCTTCAAGAAAAATCTAGCCAAGATATTTGCGGTTAAAGGGTAAAAGATGGTAGGTGGTAACGGGATATCAAGCTTTTAAGCAGGCATGACGACTGAAGGCTAGATGCTATAATGACATCATTCAAACTGCTTTTACAGGCTTTTGTTTCAAGCTGAGATATCATGCCTAAGCTTTAGAAAAATATTAATACCCATACAAAAGCAAAACCTACATCTGTAATATAGACGTATGTGATGTTACTACTACTCTTTCTTTTATATGTTTAGTATGACTAAGGGAATGGAAATTTATTTCTCAAAAAAAAAAAAATGCCATTTCATGTAGGAGTAAATTAGTAAGTAGTTATTCTCTAGGAAAAGAAGTGGATTTTGTTTTTTATTTTGAAGAATACCGATTGGGAAATTCTTAATTGCTTCTTTTAGTAGCTACAACAAATATAATAGAAATGTACTTTTCTTCCTTTTGACTTCTATGTAAGCATTTACTCAATTTTAGAAAATCCATAATTTACAATAAGAATTTTTAAAATAAATTACTAATAACCTCCTATGATATCCTCTTCAACTATAAAACCTCCTATCGTTTCAATATATATAACCCACTGTGGTTATCTAGAACGTGAAAAATAAATAAAATTAATTCTATTAATGGTGTTAATTAAATTATCAGTTATACCTTAGTCAACTATTTCTTTTTAGAGTTAAATTACAAGTTGACCATAATTTCGTTTAGGCCTTTTCACCAACAAATTATGAGCAAAGAAAACTTTACTAAATTCTAACCCAATACAGATACATATCAGCAAAGATTTTCGTAGAACAAACAAATTTCATCCATTGAAAGCTATTTCATCAGAGAATTTGACAGTGGCATGGCAAAATCTGGCAAAGGAGATGGCAATGGCGAAATCTGGCAAAGGAGACGGCAACGGCAACCCCCCTCTCTTCAACTCTAGTTCTTGCTTCTTCTTCTCCTTTTTCCCCCCTTGCCCTTTTCCGCCTTTGGACAAGAATGGGCTTTGGAATTATGAAGTTAAGAAAAGATTTGTGGGAAAATATATGTAGGAAAAATGGAATTCAAACAGGGATCAGTAAAGACGGCATGATTTTGTGCCTAGGACTTTGCCATTTGAGATACCATTTGGAGTTTCAGAGATGATGGGATTAAAGCTTTTGGAATGATACCTGTTATTATCACAATCATTTCGAAGCAAGTGATTACAAGTGGGAATTGTACATGCTCGGATCCCAGATGAGAAACTGACGGCTCAATGCTGTCTTACTCTTTGCATTTTAATCAACTTCTGCTTGAAAAAATTTCTTGTCAGCCTTTTTGTTTCTTTGGTTCCGTCAGCTATAAGAGGCAATGTTTTAAAAACCGGACCGGCTAATGAACCAGAGGGGGATCCGGTTCAAGGTCGAACTGGTAGGACCGGTCCGACCGGGGTTCAATGTTTTCTCTTTTTTTTTTTTATAAATTATTAATTATTGAACTTATCTCCTGGTTTGTTTAGTTATTTCTTCTACATTACAAAATAAAATAAGAAAATTGAAAAAAAATAAAACAAATTCTATGAGCAAATATGACAAACTAATCTATTGTTGTTAACTTATGATAGATTAAAGAATAAAAAGACTAACTAGATGCAATTTAAGAGCCAAATATTACATATACCTCACCCTATTGAACCAATTAACCCGTTACTTGGTTGAATATTTTTAAATATACAAGTTAATGAATCTACTGTATTTGGTAAAAAATTTATAAAATATTCTACGGTTCTAACAATTGAATTAATAAAAAAAATGATATTACAAGTATAAAAAAATATAATACCTATAAAAAGCAAGTGTATCGGATGAGACAAGTACTTTAAAATTTACCACTAAAGTACATTATTATATTTTTAAATACTTTAAATTACAATCTTGAACATTCTAAATTGTTAAATCATACTTGTTACTTGTTTGACATTTTCTACTCCTTTAATAGCATCAAGACTTATTTTTTGAAGTAAAATTTAAATTTATTTTTAATACCAAATAATATAATCAATTGACTTTGTACATAGGCTGGTTCAAATAAGTGTTTTTTTAATTAAAAATTGTCCTTTTAAGGTTGGTTCGCATATTCAAATCATTTTTCAAAATTTAGTTTGATTATCTTATTATCAGTTTAGATCTATTTTATTTTTTTATTTTTCCTTTTTTTACATTTATTTTTGCATGACCTAATTAGAGGTAATGTCTAGCAATTTTTTATCAAGGAATTGGTTTTTAGGCTTTAACTTTAGACGTATTTCTTCCAAAGAAATTTTATTTTTGACATATTGGACCATTGAGCGAGTTGATTTGGACTCTATACAATAGTCTCAAAAATAAAACTAACAAGTAAATCTATTTACTCATTAGTTCTTAATTTAATCCATTACGTTCACTTTATATATATTTTTTCAGTATATCATATATCTATCAAGAAAAGGTGGATATGTGGTACAATGATAATTGAAATCAATATATCTCGCATAGAAAAAGAAAATTTAATAATTTGACATGATTTTTGATTTTTTTCTAATAAAGAAAATAACTTTGTGCCCACTTACTTTGAAGATGTCATATTTTCTTATTATTGAATAATGATTTATTTACTTTACTTCTTAATTCATATATTTAACCATAATTAAAAAATCTAAATAATAATTTACAAAAAAAATAAACTTTTAATTATGGGAATATTTTAGGAATAAATGAATAGTCAAACAATTTAGATAAAAAGATTAATCTTAGCAGGAGAGATTTTAGTAAAAGTTCATCAAATATTTCTTTAATATAATGAATTTGGGTGCCAAACTAAATGGGTAAGAATTAATTAATTTAATTAAACATGATTGATGAAGGAAATTAAGAAAATAAAAAAGTAATAATCAATTAAATTCATTAAACATGATTAATGGAAACAAGGAACCTAAAAAAGTAAGAATAAGTTAATTTCATTAAACATAATTAATAAAGGAAATGAAGAAGCTAAAAATGTAAGAAACATTAATTTTATTAAATATGATTGGTTAAGAGGGGGAAGAAGAGAACTTACCAAAAAAAGAGGGGGAAAAAAAGAGGGGAAAGAATAAACAGATTATATTTATATAGATATTACTTTAGAAATCACAACAGCAAGCTTGGTCCAGTGGTGCTGCACTTGCAAGTGCAAATGGGGGGGTCTCGGGTTCGAGTCCCCCCATATGCACCAACTCAAAATCATTAAAAAATATTTTTAAAAGTTACAAATTCAAGAACTGTCGGTTCACGGTTTGAACGGTTCGACCGGTTCTTGACCATTCGACCGGTTCTTGACGGTATCTAGACATTTCCGGCTTTTATGAAGAATCGGACCGGAACAATGGCCGGTTCGCGGTTCAACCGGTCGAATTGACCGGTCCGGTCCGGTTCTCAAAACACTGATAAGAGGATGATGGAAGAAGAAAAAATCGGAAGGAAAGGGAGAGAGAAGCGGGTCCCTTGGAGTGGGGGCAATTAGAGGAAAAAAAAAGTCATTTATTTATGAGAAATAAGATTTCTAGGGTTTAGATTCGCGCCCAAAGTGAGTGGAAGACAAACTTTGTTAGTCAATGCAACTTTTGTCCACTTTTCACATTCTAAATAATTACAGCAGGTTATGTGATTATATTAAAATAATAAAAGCCATGTAATTGAAGATGATGCTATGGGAGTTATTAGTAATTTAATCTTATTTTTATGATTGTAAAATTAGTATTTATCTTACTTGATGACTTCTGTATTAAAGTAGTTCTCTGTTACTTTACGACTTGTCTTCATATGAATATGAATTTATTATAAACTCTTGAAACGGTAAAATTTCTTATCTTGAGGTTTGATGCGTTTATTCATGCAGTTAAGATTTTAGGGTCAGAAAAATATATCAAATGACAAAATATGTTAATAACATTTTCCACTTGACTATTTGTTAAGGCGTTTTTCATATGAATATTGAACTAAAACAATTTTAGTTATGATTCTTTTTTTTTTGTATCAATTAATAAAATGCATATAATTTACATTCTTTTAATTTGTGATGCATTATACTTCTACTTTTATTATACCATTGTTTAATGATTTACACATTCCACATGCAAAAACTCTCCTTATATATTTTTATTAAATGAAACACTAAAATACTTCTAAGTCATAAGATCTTAAGTTTACATTTCCTACAAAGTAACTCTAAATTATAAGATCTCATTTTTACATAAAAAAAATCATCTTTTTTTTTTTTATTCTTTTCGCATCATGAGACACAAGGAAGGGTGCGTATGCATCAAGGACGAGAGTATATAAATTATTTTCCTAAATGTACAATGAATTGTGGCATATCCTTTGTTATTTTAGTTAAGCAAGGGTTTTAAGGTCATGTCAATTTAGATTTGATTCTGACCTGGCGTCAAAACATAATTTTGCCTAAAAATAGAAACAGTTAAAAGTTCTATTGTATTGTGTGTGTGTGTGTGTGTTTTTTTTTTCTTATCAAACCTATACTATTACAATAAGAGAAGGGAAATGGTATTAATGAAATTCGAACCTCCGACCTCTGGAATGAAATTGTAAAGGTTTAACCACTCAATCTTTGTTTGTTCCATATTGTATTGCGTTCAAAGCAGCGATGTGGCTGGAACACTTTGAGGTTAGCAAAGAAGGGAAGAAATGTTGAGAGTTGTAAATATTAGTTTGAAATTCAAATATTCCCTCCGTCTTATTTTGATAGGCTTACAGGTTTTTTCACACAGTTTAAGAAAAGTTAGTTAACTTTATTGAAAGAATGAATTAATTTATGATGTTCCTAAAATACCCTTATATTCATCATTAAACATTTACATTAAATACAAATGGAAAATTGCACCATAAGTCAAATTAATTCCATTTGATATGTGAATGCATGGTTTGCTATACATTCTCACTTATAACAAAGTAATTAAATAGGGGTATTTTAGAGAAGTTAAAAATTAATTATATTCTTCAATTAGAAAGTAGACTATAATTTGGGACGGATGAAAAAGGAAAACAAGCCTATCAAAATGGAACGGAGGGAATAAATAAGATTGGAATACGATTAGATTAGAATATGATAGACTATATTTAAATTCATTTATTGTTGTCTAGATTCGATGTACCTTTCATTGTATTAGCCTATAAATAGGCCATTGTATTATTTGTGAAGGTGTGAACATACAAAAAAATATTCTCCCCACATTTTTTCTTCTTAACAAGAAAATAAATAACCATTTCATTTCAAACCTTTCTCAGTATCAAGAAGACCTACGTTGTATGATGTGTACAATTCGCTTTCTCATCCTCTATAATTTCTTGTGTCGAGCCACAAAAGAAAATGATCAGTATATATGTCAAGAAACTAGTATAATTTTTTTGTTGACTTGACACTTTTATGAGAAAATTTACTATACATACATAGACACACACACACACATACACATACCACACATACCACACATATACATATACATACATACACATATGCATGCATATATACATACATGCATACACACATGCAGAGATATATATATATATATATGTATATGTATATGTATGCATATATGCGTGTACACATGCACATATATATATACATGCATACATACACACTCACACGCATACATACATACATATTTTTAGAGGCGGAAGACGTAGTATTACTATCACATTCTCCTATATTAAATATTTATATTTCATTTTGGAATTTTTGGTTATACCTTTTTTTTTGTATTTCGTTATTTTACTATTTGAAGTAGAAGGGGAATTAAGAGGCAGTTTTAGCAGTGACAAGAATCGAACTATAGTGAAAAATAACTTTACTATTTAAATAATCATCTCTCAATCTACTATCGTACAATAATCAGTCAAACCAACGCTGAGAACAGGGAAAATAAAAGATGTAAAAACAGCAGTTTAGTTTATTTTATTGATGAAACCAAAACTCTACAATAGAAGATGAGTAAACTCATATCTTCTCCATTTCCACTTGAAGCAAAAACCTCAAGGCAACATAATAATGTGCCAAGGAAGGACTTCGAACTAGGAGTTCTAATAACATCCTTACCACATCAAAATGAAAATACAGACATGACATATCTAACTCAGATGAGACATCACAACTGTAAAAGAAAAAAATTCAGAACTCATTAAAACCGAGGCTTAGGAAATCTGATAGGGGACATACAAAATGCTGCACCACCTCGTGGTCTTTTAATGTGTGATTATTATCACATCCATATAGTGTTTGCCCTGATAAGCAATGGCTTCAACTTGCCCTGAATATTGAGGTTCATAACCTCATTGGAGCCACCAACAAAAAGCTTCCCTATAAAGACAGCAGGAACACTTGGATTACATCCTAATCCAAGCAATGCATTCTCTATTTCCCTTCCCTTTGGGTGTTGGTCAAGCTCATAAACCATAGGATTCGCCCCGAAGCCGCATATTAACATCTTGATGGCATGAGACATGCAGCAGTTGCTCTTGCTGAAGATCACCACTGGATTTTCTGACCCCAGTTTCCTCACTGCCTCCATTCTACTTCAGGTGAAAATATCAAGTGCAGCTGAGCTTTAAAAATGTGAACTACTACTTTTGTAGTTAAGTGGAAGCTTAAGGCTTGCTTTGAGGAAAACATGAGCTGATGGAAGGTATATATAGAGGGCTAAGGATGATCGATTGCAATATTCTTTAGAAGAAATGCTAACAGGCATGCAAGATTTTGCTTGAAAAGTTGATGCTTGGATCATATCAGCAGCTGTACGATAAGGGCGTGATGTTTCCTGAATACAGAATCTGAGGCTGCACTAACATTCAAACGTAGGTTTCTTATGCAGAGAACGGAAAGTAGAATGATAGCAATCTTCTGCCTTTATTAGATGCTGAGGGCAGAAGGGTGCTATGGCTCGTAGTCGCGGATTCGATTACGTGTTAAAATAAAATAAATTCTTACTGGAATAATATATTGAAGTTGCCAAAGTAGACAGATTGTGTAAGGCTTCAAATATTGCACCTCTTAGGACTCATAATTAATTGATTAACAAGACCCTAAGAGGTGGGTTCTATTGGATCATGTGATTGACATATGATTGGACTACACATTCTATTTCATCTTAGTTTCATTTTACACATATGATTAGTTGCTCCATTTAATCGAAATACTATCTTGTACATAGAATATAAATCCTAAATTGAATGCTATATTAATTATTCTAAAATGATTTGTAGATGTAAGAATAAAACTTTTAATTAATTCGTCTCTACTACTAACACCATCATCACTATTGCTGTTGCCATGCACCTACCATCTTTATCAAATTGTACAACTATCACCACTGATATCCACCTCCACTATTACTAAATTGTACCAGTACCACCGCCACCACCACCATCATACATTGCTATCACGACTACCATTATTCAACTCAAATCCTGTGAATGCAAGTCACAAATAATATGACTTTTATTTACAAGTTTAAATAGTTTTGTCACTGTCATGTAAAACTATTTGAGACTAGTAATACATATTAGTTTTTGTGACTTGATTTGAGGTCATAAATCCTTATTTTTCTTGTAATTCTTTCTACGGCTTAGTAGGCGATTTACATCACATGCACATATTGGAATGACTTAGTTTTACATTCAAATCAGAAAGTGATATATGTTTTAAAATTTGAGGGGAGTAGTTGTAAAAGAAAGATCATTGCTGTCCTCGGCCAATTGCCTCAACACAATTCTTTTTTAAGCATTGGCAATCTCGTTCATCGAAACTAGTTGTACTTATCACGGGCAAGAGCAAAAACTAAACATTTGATTTCTCCATAAGAATAGCACATAATTCTTTCACTGCAGAGGGAATATCTGTCAATATTTCCTGTTAACACCTTAAAGACAAAAGTATGATTATACTCTATTTTCTTTTAAAATGATAAATTCAATAATCTAATAGTTTATGCTAGACCAAAATATATTTTATGGACCCAATCTACTGTTTATTACTAAATCTTTAAGTTTAAACAAGAGCACTTGAACCCACTTGAACTTTTTTTTTTTTTATATTTTTTAATCTCAACATGATGTATTACATAACCCATGCTACCAGGGACAGATGCAAAAATTGTGACCTGAAGGAACAAACTTTATAATATTTGTGGGGACTATATAATATTTGTGGGACTATTTTATCCTTCTTTTAATATTTTAGGGGAAACAAAAGATAAATTCTCTAAGGATGCAAATAAAAATTAAAAATTTTTAAAGTCATGAGGTGTGGCTACACAACTGCACCCCTATACATGTCTGTCGGGTGATATTTATTTAGACCAGAATGTCTACAAATGAAATTGTAAACAAGTCTATACAAGAATTTTCGCTTATCAAGGTTGACTGGCCAACTTAACCATGAAACTGAATTCACTCTTGCAACCGTCAGGATAATTTGGCTTCTGGAAAATGAAGATTATCGAAGAAGCCTGCCCAAAACCATAATGTTCCTGGTCTAGAAATCCGTACAAAAGGGAGAAGAAAGTACCAAGAAGGGCTGTAGGAGATTCTCCATTTCTTAGCAATGTTGTTATTTAACACAAAAGATCAATGTCTTTCAAGATTTTCGCACATGATATATAGATGGGATAATTTCATATACCTCCCCTAAGATTTGTCATAATTATACTCACTTCCCTTTAAGTTTTGAAAATTACACTTACACCTCCTGTGTTTATATTTTTCATAACAAAATAAATTCATTTTGATAATGTAACCCAAAAATACCAACCAAACACCTTAAAAAATGCTTAATTGCTTATAAAAAAGATAAACAAACCTTTAAAAACTAATTAATTAGTCATAAAAATATAAAAAATACTTATATTCTTACATCAAATTTTCAATCCCCATCAAATATTACTTTTTCAAAACTCAGTTATCTGACTGATCTAAATAAATTTACTTTATCTGTTAAAATTTTCAAACAAATATATGAATAAGAAAGAGATGACCAATTTAAAAGCAATTAAGCATGTTTTAAGGTGTTTTGTTAGTATTTTTGGGTTACATTATCAAAATTAACTTGTTTTGTTATAAAAAATATAAACACAGGGAGTGTAAGTGTAATTTATAAAATCTAAGGGGAAGTGAGTGTATTATGACAAACCTCAAGGGAGGTATGTGAAATTTTCCGTATATAGACTAAATAATTTAGAAGGTCCAATCACTATCCTTCCCTTCTCATCAAATGTTCCTTCAAAAAGATGCTTAATGATTTTGAGCTTTATTATCTGTACTTTTATTTTTAAAATCACATTAAACCACAAGAGTAGTCAGAAACCGTGTGCTTAGCCAGTTCTGAAATTTTAAGTTTAATTAAGATATTAAAGATACTTTTCAATATCACAATCCTATGAGCCAACAGATTAATTAATTCTTTTCTGACTTTAGGATGAAAAATGCTGTGGTCCCTTGAAATTTTACTAGGCATCACAATCCAAGTAGTAATGTTTGTTTGGATTGTTTTTTCTTGGAAATGATATATAAAATTTCTCTAACTACTTTACTATATTTTTTTGTCGCATTTTTATCTCACATATGTCATGTCTCAAAAAGTATTACAATATTTTGTTTCAAAAGATGCTCCAAAAAAAAAAAATCCAAATACTTAAAATATAATCCAAATACAAAAAAAATACTTAATCTAGTCGGATTAAACAAGAGGTAACTTGAGTTATAGCAGTGATAAGTTTTATTACAAAATCATAAATTTTTATAAACAAATGGAAAGTTTTATATGAATGGCAAGACGTAAAATCTCAATTTTTATTACAAAAGGGTAAATTTTTATAAGTAAATGGTAATTTTTATTATAAAAATTATAAATTTTTTATAAACAAATGGAAATTTTTATTGTGTAGAAGACAAAATATGTCTTCTACATACAATCACATCCTCCATTTACTTTTTTTTTTCCATCAGCAATTTCTTGGGAGTATTCCGCCTTGGATTAGGCATCTTTGGCAAGAAAAGATCGAGTATGTAATACACCTTTGAAGTGGTGAGAAGGAAACCATCTTACCTTTTTATTTTGCGAAATAAGAGACATGGAAATAATCTCACTCATAGCTGGCAATCAATGTTAAAACCCATTGAGATCTTATCCCCATATTAAATTTGGACAGGATGAGTACTAATGATTTGGGATTGAACTCATTTGAAATTATACCCAGTTATACTCATTTAAATATGGGTATAATTGAGAAATATATGGGATTCTTGTACCCAAATAAAAACAAACATTGACAAAATTTGTATTTGGTCAAAGTCCACTTCGTCCTTTGACTATATCATTTTTGTCTCTCTCTCTCTCTCTCCCCCTCTCTCTCCCTCCCTCCCCGTCTGACTTTCTGTCATATCAGTAGTCTTTTGCCAAAATTGAAAAGGAAAAACACGTACATTTATTAGTGTAGGAATATTACACATAACATATCTTACAATTAGAAAATTTTCCTTGACCTCAAAATTGACGTGATTGCTTCCCAAACCCACCATCTTTCGTAACAATAAATGAAGAGAAAAATGAAAAGACATGGCCAATATATTTTATCATTGAAACTTCTCTGATATTACCTGGACAACGAGAATTATTTTGGACAAAATAGAAAAATATGATACTAGCATTACTGAAGTAATTATTAAAAGCCAGAAAATTATTTTGGTGTAATATTTTTTGTATTTTTCAAATACACCCTTAAATAACTAATTTTACCCGTCACAATTTTTATTACAAGTTTCCACCACCCATTTTTTTAATCTATTATTTTTAGCATTAATTTTATTGAAATTGCACCATACATAGAATGTCCTCTCCCAAAAATAATTAATTATCACCGACAATGGCTAGAGATTGAAAATTTATGCTTTTAATACTCTTCGTTTATCCCATTATTTTCACCATTATGTGTTTCTTCTCATTTCTAAGGTTCCAATTAACTAAGCTTGAGATGAGATTAGATTTCGAATGTTCATGCAAAGCAATGATTCATATAATTTTGAATGACCTCAATTCAGTGTGGTTAAATTGATATTTGTACTCAAGAAAATTCATATGAATTTCATATGTTGAGTGCCTTAATTTTAGTTCAACCTTATTTTTCGGGTAAACTAGTCTTCATATTGTTTTGGTTTTCATCTAAGTTTGTAATGTTCACGAATGAGTGAGATGTTGATTTGTTTGAATTTTTAACATGTTTCATTATTTCAGTGATGAATTTTAGCATCAAATATTTTAATAAGATAACATCCAAATTAATTTTTTTAGGGATAGGTAAATCAGATCTTTGTACATTCTCAATCTATCCTTTTTACATGTAACCATTGAAAAATTATAGTTTATAACTGAAAGGTTAGAGAGCATTAAAAAATGAGATCTAAAAAAGAATAATACAAAAACCAAAAAAGTTGAAAATTTATTGAGGTTAATAAACAAAATATGTAAATGATATAAAAAAACAAATATTGAGGTTAAATTAAAAAAAAACTAAATGATATTAAAAAAAAAGTAATTGATTAATAAGGAAAGATAGTTTTAAAAAATAATAATAAGAGATTTATTAGGTATTTGGGCAGTTTCAAAATGGGACCAGTCCATTTTAGTCTCGCCATATTAATCTCGTAACAAATATGGGACTGTTTGGGTTTGGCCTATATTTTACAATTCCTATTAAATCCTGCCTATCTCGCCCATCTGCCATCTCTAATCTCACTTAATAACTATTGCATGGCTTTGGTATAAAAGCATAACATAATAGGTGCTACCCTTTTTTTCAGAAAAATTGGACACTAAAATTGCTTTTTGAAGCATGCAGGATCACTTTCTTTGTAGAGAATGTACTCTCAGTATAAGTAATCTCATACAAAGATGCAACAAAACTCTCTCTGATCTCTCAAAGCAAAAGGTAAGGTCGTTAACTTGTGTAATCATCATCGTATAGACAATTTTTGATGTCATAACGTTAAACAAAGTGGTTAAGTATCAAGTGTGATATTAAGGCCCTTATGGACCTTTATGAGATTAAACCTTCTTGGGCCATTGTGTGTTTTGTAAGAAGTAGTGGCCTTATCTGTAATTTTTGAAACTTCATTTTTTTTGCCCTAAAGACTAAGATCCCTTCTTCTTTTTCCTTCATTCTTCCTCTTCCCTTTTGAAAGAATTCCTCTAAATTCTTCCCATTTTTCTCAATCCATTGAAGGAGGAATTGAAGGGATTTTATCTCCAAAGGAAGCTAGTAGAAGCCATTTTGAAGCTTTTTCCCCAAATTCCCCTCAAGGTAACTCTTTTTCCTACTTCTTTCTTTTTAGTTCTTTCACACTTTGATTATTTTGCTTGAGAATTCGAAATTATGGCTTTGTTGGATGCTCTTAGACTATGTTGTTCTTAGAATAGATGATTTGTAGTAGTAGTGCAAATGTATGACTTATGGGATAAATGTGTGAGGTGAATGAGTTAGGGATTTGAGGAATTTTGAGTGAGGATTGTTTTTGTCTTGATTTTCTTGAGCAATCTACGTTTGTATGTCTTTTCCTCCTGTTTTGAGCCTGTATTAGTTGCATTTTGAGTTGGGTTTGTGTTGGAAGTGAGTTTGAGTGAAGGGAGGTGTTATTTGCAGAAAATCACAGGTGAGCCGTGGGTGGGCTGAGCCCAGCCGTGGCCACGGCTCAGGAAATCTTCACCCGCGTCAACTCTCTGGAATTGAGCCATGGGTGAGGATTCCCGAGCCGCGGTCGCGGCTTGAGAGTTTTTGATCGCGTCTACTCTCTGCCCACGAGCCGCGGGCAGAGAGGAGCCAACGCGGCCGCGGCTGGCAGAGGGGAGCCCGCGGCTCGACCTTTGGTCTTGAGCCGCGGGCAAGGCTTGTTCTGATCCGCGGGCGCAGATCAGGTGATCCCACCCGCGAATCAGTTTGGTGTTTCCGGGTTTTTCTAGTTTCTTTTGTGAGATGAGTATAGTATTACGTTGGTTACATTCCTTTGATAGAATTAGAGTATAATTGGGTGTTTATTGTATATTATAGGCGACGGAGGCGATTATCCCTACTCGGACTACCTGAATTAGTCCTTGGAGTGAGGTAAGTAGCATTTGATTCTCTTTGCTTTGGAAATGCAATTGATGAAGCTAAATGACTTGGATAATATTTTCTTTGCATAAAAAGGGCTTATGTTTGATTACTTTGGTTTTCTATAACACAAGTATATGTGGTCTATTGAATCGTTTGAATAAACATATGATTGAGCTCTTGTATGTGAAATGGCTATATGACGGGACTAGTTCCTTAAAGTAGTAATTGTAGCAAGTATTTTGAACCGTACTAACCGGGTTATAGTTAGTCTTGAACCGCACCAACCGGGTGGTAGTTGGTTTTGAACCGTGTTAGCCGGGTTATAGTTAACAACTGGAATTCCAGGGTCATGTGTCCACTAACTACTTGAGCTCTCTTTTTCTTTGAATTGCATTATGTGATGTTGGAATATGTATGATTTATAACTTGACCACATGTTATGATGACTATGACTTTGATTTTGATTTGGAAATTATACCTATGTATGAATAACAAACTTAAGCCCCAAAGAGAACCTTTACTATTTACTGGGTGATTATATCACTCACCCCTTTTGTTTAACCCGCAGGTGATGAATTTGTTGAAGGTGATTGAACTGATTTTTGGGCCTCATAGTCTTGGTTAGGATAGGCATGAATGAGGTTATTTTTGATAGCATTGATGTATAGCCATATTTTTGTATGGATTAGGTTATACATATTTTCCCAACTATTTTTTTGTTATTAGGGAAAAGAATTGTAATGAATGTTGTATATCTTTTGATGATGAATGAAATGGATCCTTTTGGGTATCTTGGAATTTTCTTTGAGCCTTGTATTGTGATTAGTTAATGTTGGTTTGGTTTAGCCTTGTGTCCTAGCTTAGCCTAGGGCATGGTGGGTGCCACGTCTCGGGCACGGGGCGTGACATCAAGTCTAATGGCTTTTCAAGTGAAATAACACAACTCAATCTTCATTTTGATGACTATTGGAAGCATGGTCAAAACAATAGATATGACTTTCCGAGCGAAATAACACAGCACAAATCTTCATTTTGATGACTATTAGAAGAACGATAATCATTTTAAATTTTCAAACACTTTTGTGTAAAATGCAATTAGGCCTTCAAAAATCTTGAGAGAAGAAGGTACCAATAAGGGTGTGGCAGATTCTTCATTACCGAGCAATATTGTTTTCTTATTCAATAAAGAGATGTCTTTCTAGATTTTCTCCACATGCTAAATAGACTAAAAGGTTAATTCAAGTTCATGATTCAAATCAGATGCCTTTAACTTTTTTCTTTTTCTTTTTTCAGTATGTCAGCTTAATTTTAGTTAATTCAAGTCAATTATGGAAATTTTTTAGTGGAACATATCTCGCAAATATGGGCCTCATATCTACATAGATCTCACTTCATTGTGAGACTTGGTACCGTGAAAAGTCCCACACACAAAATCCCATATCGAATCGCAGCATCGCAGGCATTCTCTTACGAAATCATTATAATGCTTATCGCAACTTTCATGTCTCTCTTTACATGTGCATGCGACGAAACTTCCCCATATTAATACTAGGAAAGAATGAAATATAGCTGTTTACCTTCCTCAAGAAAAATCCAACTAAGATATTTGCGGTTTAAAGGCATGAAAATTGTTTGTAATGTAATATCAAGCTTTTGAAGCATTTCATTTTTTTTTCTTTTTTACCAATAAAACCATTTCATCTTAAAAGCGCATTATTAAATACTTATTTTCTAGGAAAGGCTGTGGAAAGTTCTGTTTTAGGGTTTTTGGGAAGAATAAAATTTACCAAGTTTTAAATTGCTTCTTATTAATTGAGTAGCTGCAAATATAAGAAATTTGTTTTGACTTCTATATAGAAATGCTTTTTCTCAATTCAGAAAATCCATGCTTTTCAAGAAGGATTAATTTTACGATTGTGCAGTTAGTAATTCGTTAGTTTATGGTTAGTGTGTTTATGTAGTATTTTGTTACTTTATGGCTTGCCCTTTTATGTAGTTTTTATTATCATGCAAACCAGAATTAAATGTTTAATCATAAGTTCGATATGTTTATTCATGGTGTCAAGATTTAGGGTACAAGGCACTATACTAAGTGATGAAAAATGTGTTAGCATTTTTTATGTGGACATTGGATTAAAAAATTTTGTCATTCTTTCTTTCTCACTCATTAATAAAATGCATTTAATTTACATCCTTTCAGTTTTGGATGCAAAACACATCTGCCTTTATTTTCTCGTTACTACCAAATATTTAAATCTTAGCAATTAAATAAATATATAATGAATCATAGCATATTTTTTGAGCATCCTACTTTGTTTTAGTTAAACAAGGGTATTTTAAGTCAGATTTATTTAGATTTGATTGCATTCGAACGTCAAATATTTATTATACAAGTGTTCCAATCAATATGATGAGATTGGACACTTCAACTTTTTCTTAATAAACCTACTAAAAATAAAGTGGTGATGTTTCATTACTACAACTAATTATTATTTTTAGAATAAAATTTATCATTCACGTAAAACAATTTATCACTTATTTTCATAACTATTTACATATTTTCCTATAGGGATAATTACATAAACCTCGCCTGAGGTTTATAACAATTACAAGTAGCTCCCCCCAGTATTAGAAAATTACACTTGCCTCTCTTGGCACTGTGAAATGACTCAACTAACCTTTGCTTGCTAATTAATTCACAAATGTGACCTACCATCACAAGCAGCCCCTTTTCTCCCTCTTCCTCGGTTTCCTCTCCCTCCTCCCTCCCTCACTCTCTACTGCAAAAGCCACTCCCTCCCCCCCCCCCTCTCTCTCTCTCTCCACCTCTGTCTTATCTCTTTCTTCCTTTCTCTCTTCTTTATCTTCCTTCCCGGCCCCCCATTTTCCATCCCCTCCCACCACCACCATAGTTCACATCCTTCTTTCTCTTTTCTTGTTACACTTAATAAACGGCTCTCCAATTAGCCTACAAATTTACTACTGGATTTATTATTTCTTTTTTGGGTGTGATGGCAGTTGTGGAGAGAGAAAGGAAAAGGATTGAAGGTGGTATTTTATTTGGCTCTCAATAAGCACCAGCAACTTCTCTCTCCCTTCTCTTCTCTTATCTCACTATTAATTACACATGTGCAAGAACCTAATTTCACTATTAAATATTAGCATCCCACAGATTTAATCAACATAGCGTGATGTATATGGGGTTTCTATTGGTCTTTATGTGAGTGTTAATGTGAATATGTTATGTTAATGTAAATATGTTAATGTATATCAATTAGTCTATCAATTAGCTATGATTAAGGAGTTAATGTATATCCATCAAATTAGTCAATTAGCTATGATTAGGGATTTTCTTATTGTTAAAACTAGTCTAGGTTCAATGTATTGTCTAGGTTCAATAGGTTCAATGGTTATCTAGATCCGTCTTGTACTAAACCTATAAATATATGCATAATCTTTTGTATTTTATTAATGAGAGTTATATACAATTTTCCTACATTTTAGCTTCTCTAACATGGTATTAGAGCTTCCATTCGATCCTTGTTAGTTTTTCAACAGGAAAATTGTTCTTCATTTTCTCATCATTTTTTTCCACTTTCACAGTTGTTCATTTTGTTTTATTACTCTCGAAGTCCATATTTGGTTTGCTCAACCAAATATTTTTTTTTTGGTAATCTCCTATGGCTCAAGCTGATGTGTCACAGCTTATTCATATTATTCTTAATGGCACTAACTATTCTTATTGGACCCAAGCATTTCAAAATTTTTTTCGAGGGCATAAACTATGAATATATGTTACTGGTACTATTACAATTCCGATTGCTACTGATGGCGAATCCTCTAACAAGTTCAATGAGCGTTTTGAAGAGTGGGATAGCAACAATCATAAAATTATCACCTGGATTACTAATACCTCTGTACCTGCAATTAATTGCCTCTTCAAACTTTTGACACTGCTAAGGGAGTTTGGAATTTTTTGGCAGACCGTTATACTGCTACGGATCTTACTCGTCAATATCAACTCTCACTTCGTCTGCATGCTATGAAACAACAACCTGGCCAATTTGTTCACGATTTCTATTCAGATATGGTATGTGTCTGGGATGAAATTGCTGAATCTGAACCACAATGGGAGCATACTAGTGAAGCAGAAAAGTTTTATGCCTATCGTGATGCTCACCGCCTTATTCAATTTCTTATGGGGTTGCTTGATGATTTTGAGGCTACTCGTACCTCTCTCATTAATAGGAAGCCACTTCGTTCTCTTGACACTACTCTTAAGGACTTAATTTCTGAGAAAACTCGCAGACACACTTTTGCGCCATGCTCTACTGATATGATTCTTGCTACTTCTCATCCTTCAACATTTCATTCACCTACATCTTCGCATTCAATTCCCACCAATAAATCGACTATTGAGTGTCGATATTGCCATCGTCTGTGCCATACTATCTTTGAGTGTTACAAACTCCAACGCAGAAAGGCAAGTCAAGGACAACGTACTTGGAATTCTACTCCTCACGCTGCTGCTGTTACTGATGATAGCAACCTTGCTCCTTGAGTCAACTGCTGCTGAGTCACCATCTTCTGCTACACTTTCTAGTTGTAGATCTCGAGGCAATTGTTTCTCAAGTTCTTGCTCGTGCTAGTCAACCAGTTGCTAGTGCTCTTTCTGCCACTCCAGGTACTTCTTCATGGCTCATTGATTCTGGTTGTTGTAACCATATGACCTATGATTCCAACACTTTTCTCTTCAAAATCTTTGCCTTCACAACTACTTCTATTTCTACAGCTGATGGTTCTATTTTGCCTGTTACACATACTGGTACCATTTCAGTCCAATAATATTTTCTCTATTTGAATGTCTATTTTGTTCCTCAACTATGTTTAAATCTCCTGTCTGTTGGTCAATAATGCGACCTCAACCTCGACCTTGATCTTCATTTATTCTTTTCTCGTACTGGTTGTCTTATTCAAGATCCACTGACTGAAGGCAATCGTTAGGACAGGGCGTAATGTTGGGTGACTTGTTCGAAATTAACATCTCTTTGTCTTGCACCTTCTCGTACTCTTGTTGCTTCCTACTAATGTCTTTATGGCATTTCAGATTAGGTCATCCTTCTCATGTTAAACTGAAGTCTTTAATTTCTGATAGTAAATTAGGCATTGTGAAATCTGAATCTTTTGATTGTAGGCCATGTCAATTGGCAAAACAACCTGCTTTATCTTTTAATAAGAGTGATTCTCATGCTCTTGCTCCTTTTTGATTTAATTCATTCTGATGTTCGGGGTCCTACTTCAACTCCGACTATGGGGGGTTCTCATTATTTTGTTATTTTTATTGATGATTTTTCTCGATATACATGGATTTATCTCTTAAAACCTCCTTCTGAACTTCTCTCCATCTTTCATGAATTTAATGCAATGGTGCAAACTCAATTTTCAAAAACTATTAAACTGTTTAGATCTGATAATGCTTGTGAGTACACTTTTCGTGATTTTGAGACCTTGCTAGCCTCTTAAGGTACATTACCCTAGTTATCCTGTCTAGGCACTTCACAGTAAAATGGTAGAGCAGAAAGAAAACATTGTCACTGTAGACACCAAATTTTGACACACCCTTTAAAAAGATAATGCATTTTACTTCATTTGGGGATATTTTTTATTTTTCGAGGGCTAATTGTAACTTTTGCGTAAAGTATGTCTAATTAGTTGTATTAGGGGCAAAATAGTAATTTCACCATGTAAATATTATTTTATTTTAATTTATTTTTGTTAATACATAATTTTACTGTTTTTATCATTATTTCTAATTTTAATAATTTTTCGAAATCATTTAGTATTTATTTAAAATTTTAATATTTTTTTAACTCAATGGCACATTTCCCAATGCATTTTTTTATGAGAATTTTCAAGTGAAAAATTTTATATGCACATTTTATATATTCATAAATTTTTGTATAAATTTCATGATTTTAGAAATCGTTTGATATTTATTTCAATATTTTACCTTTTTTCTATTAATAGCATATTTTACAATGTTATATTAATTTTTGAACTTTACGGTGAATTTTATTTATTCATTCCTATAACTCCAAAATTTAGTATTTATTGATTTTAGAGAATTCAAATATCTTTTATTTTATTTTATTTCATTTTGTTTTTTCTTTATGTTCCTTACAAATTTTCTTCCTTTAAAAAAAAAAAAAGAAGAGAGCCAAATGGCTGATAGCAATTATGCTTTCTCCCATCATCAAAGCTACTCTATGCTTAATCCCATCACCACTCCCAACTTGCACCTAATTCAGCAGACTTTAGGGGATTTGTGTTGATTTTCTTCACCCACTCACCATCATCACACTTGACTCTTTTTATTTTCTTACCCCTTGCTGCCTGCAAAAGAAACAGACACAATCACCTGTTTTCCCTCACATCCTCTCTGCACTACCACCTACACTACACCAACACAGACAATTCACTTCAGCTCCTTCTCAATTTTCACATTTCACTCACTGGCTTACACCTGCATTCTCTTCTCTCGGCCATACACATACACTTCACTCACCACATACTCAAGCTCACCATTCACACTACCTCTCGGTTTTCTTCCTCCATCAGACACACTTCTACACACACCTCAAGTGCACACCATTTTCACAAGTTCACTGGCATTCATACAAAACACATATAAGGCACTCATTCACTCTTGCACTCTCACACCTCACAGAACACTCACCATTTTTCATGCCATTCCCTCAGCACCATCATCACACCTATACACACAAAACACACACCAAACTCTCTGCAACACACACAACAGTTTCAACTCTCCCTCTCAATTCTCATGTCCCACACTCACTGGCACACAGGCACACAAAACTTTCCACCTCTCACTTCCCTCACTTTACGGGCACACAGGCACACAAAACTCTCCATCTCTCGCTTCTCTCACATCACACACTCAGCCTTCCTGCATTTCAAATACACACTTGCACAATTCCCTCCTCTCTCTTGGCCAAATTCACTGCAACACAATCCCTCACAAACTGACTCTTGCACTCACAAACAACCATTCACAACCACACAGACAATCACAAACACACCACACCCTCACACCACTCTTTCACTCTCTCGGTCCCCTTCCCCTGCATAGACAGCACAGACACTTGCATCCTCTCATTCAACTCTCTCGACACAAAGACACAAGCACACAAGCACACACATTTCACCTGCACACACAAGCACACACTCACAGTCGCAGCACAATCACACTTATACACACAATTGCACAAAATACACACACAGACATACACACCCCTACACACAGACAACATAGACACTTGCATTCTCTTTCGGCTCTCTCACTTGCACACTCATTCACTGCACTCCAATTTGCACATAGTTCTCACTCTCTTTGCTTTCACTACACTAACACACACACACTTCACTAATTTTACATGCACAACATCACAAACACATAGAAAGCCACATTCACGTACATACGGAGGTCACACACACATAGAAAATCAGAATTCACAAACACAAGCACTGCACCAGTAGCATAGCCATTCAAATAGCCCATCACCAGCCTTACAACCACCCTCAAAGCCTCACCACTGCACCGCCGAACCCCACCACCGTCGGTAGCTCTACCACTTCACCAGCTTCCATCTCGAAACTAGGTAAATAAATTCATGATTTTCTCCCTTAATTCCTCTTAATTGGTATTAGTGGATTCATTTCTAATGGGTAATTTAGAATTTGGAAATTAATGGAATAGATTTGGGGAAATTGATTTTTGAAGAAGAATTAAGAGAGAGAATCTGAGAGAGAGAGAGAGAGAGAGAGAGAGAGAGAGAGAGAGAGAGAATCCAGGGGAGAAGGGAAACGAAGAGAGAAAGAAGAAACAGAGAGAGAGAGAGAAATCAGAGAGTTGGAGAGAAGAGGGAAAAGAAGAAAGAAGAAGAAGGAAGAAAGAAAAAAGAGAGAAAAAAAGAAATCCAGGAAAAGAAGAAAGAAAGAAGGAAAAGAAAGAAAAAAATAGGAGAAAATCGGTTCAAAAAAAAAAAAGAAGTGTTATGCAAAACTACGTTATTTTGACATAAAACGATGTAGTTTTGATTGGTTTCTTTTATTTATTTATTATTTATTATTTTGGCAGATTAGATATTTATGTTTTGCCCCTTTAGGTTCTTGATTGTTTGATTATGCCCATCAATACTTTTAGTTTACTTCATTTAGTCCTTATTTATTTAAGTTGACCCTTAAAATTTGTGTTTTCCTTTCAATTATGTCCAAAATAATTGCAATTTAGTTTTAAACTTGCTGAAATTTATATTTTTGACCCCAAACCCTTATGGAATTACGTTTTTACCTTCTAGGTTGGCTCTAGTTTTCATTTTTACTCTCCAAGTTTGCTGGAATTGCATTTTTACTCTTGAATGTTGCTGGAAATTGTAAATTTGGTCCCTCATGTTGCTGAAAATTGCATCTTTGCCCCTATGCATTGCTGGAAATTCCATTTTACCCCTAGAATATTGCTGGAATTTATATTTTTGCCCCCAAAGTAGCTAGAACTTGCATTTTCACTCTTGAATGTTGCTGAAAATTATAATTTGGTGTTTAATACTTGTTGGAATTTACAAATTGGGGCTTATTGTTGCTGTGAAGTTCATTTTTATCCTTGAACATTGCTGGAAATTGCAATTTAGTTCTTAAGTTTGCCGGAATTTCATTTTGATCCTCAAACGTTGCTGGAAATTTGATTTTTACCTCACCAAGCTTGCTGATATTTCATTTTTTGCCTTTAAATGTTGCTGTAAATTATGTATTATCCCATAACTTTGCTGAAATTACATTTTTAGCCTTAAGTATTACTGGAAATTTCTATTTTTGGCATTATGCTTGCTGGAAATTATATTTAGCCTTTTAAATTTGTTGTAAATCATGTTATCACCTTAACTATGGTTTGAAATTGTAATTTCACCCTTTAGTTTGTCGTAAATTATATTTTTACTCTAAGAATGTTGCCTAAATATTCACTTTTAACCCAATACCTTGGAACATTTTATTTTTGCCAAAAAAAAAAGGGTATTTAATTAAGTCCTCAAGGCTTTTAATTATTTCTTTTCACATTTTATTTTTATTTTATTAAATTTATAATTAATGTTCTAAAATTTGGTCTTTTTTAGTCTAATTAATGCTCAAATTAGTTTTCTTTGTTTCTCTTTTAGTTATTTTGGTATTTTTATTATTTTTTATTTTTGTGCACTAGAACTTAATTAGGTATTATTATTTTTTTAGTATTTTATTTTTATTTTTATTTATTTATTATTATTATTATTTTAAATTGACTAAACAATCTTCATTTTCTTCCTAAATGTTTGATTATTATTATTATTATTTTAATTCTTGTTTATTGTTGCTAAAATTGTTTTGAACTTTGTGGTATGTCTATGGTGATTAATATGAAATTATTTAATTAATGGTTTATTTATTTAAATAGTGGTGCCTTAATATGTTTGTTCATTTTATTAGCAATTTACACCGAGTCTTCGAATGGGAGGTACCTCTATTATCCTTTCAATGTCTCTTTATTTGCTCCTACGTGCTCCTATGTGTTTTTTTTTCTTTTTTTTTTCTTCACGTGTTTTTTATGTATCTCTTTGTGTTTATTATTTCTATTCATGTGTGAGCATTTATTTATTTATGTCATGCTATTTATTTGAATTTAATATTGATTATTCAAAGAAATGTAATAAATAGGTGATATTCTATTTAACAAAAATTTTGTATTTAGATAGTTAATGTAATAGATAGTTTATATTTTCATCTATTTAACAAAGACTTTTGTATTTTAGATAGAAAATGTGATAGATAGGTTAGATAGGCTATTTCTTATATCCTTTTTCCATTTTTAGATTGTAATTAGGCTTTCCCGGTGTAATAGTTAGGGTTTTTCTGTGCTATGTGTGCTATGTGCTTATGTGTTTTATTCGCTTTTCCTAAGACTTTGCATCTAGAATATTATGCTTATGTGCTATGTGCTCCTATGTGCTATTATCTGCTTATATGCGATTATTTTTTAATTTATGTTTTTATTTATTTATTTACTTGCTTTATTATGATATCATTGCCACACTAGTCCAACGCTAGTTGTGGTTAATTTCAGTTTCTTCGCTAGTCCAACACTAGTGGAGAATTTCTAGAAAATGGGCTAGTCCAATGCTAGACCCTTAGGTCATTTTAGTAATAAATTCACTCCTCGTGTGCATTTCATATCACTTCACACAGTTTGCTTTTTAAGGCCTTTTCCATATTTGCATGATTTTTGGTATACTATTCTATTATTATTATTATTATCTATTTTTAGCATCCGACAATGTACGACATTTAGGTTACATTTCACTTAGAATTTTAGGTCATTTTGTGTGTTATTAGACTAGAAATAGTCGCCTACTCACGTGGGAAGCAGTGGAGTACATGCTGTTCCCCCCTTCGTGAGTAAGAATAGCTAGTCACGAGTCTATTAGTCTCTTGTACCCATCATGTTGCATCCCCACTTTCTTTATTCACTTACTATCTATATTACTATTTTCCTTTTCTTTTTACATTCCATTTTGCATCTATACTCGTGACTCCATCGAGGTCTAAATTCGGGTTTCGCGATTAATGCGATAATCTCGACCAAACCTCAATGGAACATTTTTGTCCCTTAACAATATCTATTTTTTAAGTCTAGGTTGCATTCATATGGTTGCATCCGAATGTGATAAAATCTTAGGGTTATATTAGGAAAATTTGGGCTAAACCTCGCAACTAGTTTCGGCTAGATTGAAAGGGTGCCTTAGGTGTAAACCTTTGCCTTCCCTTTCTTCAACTTTGACTCCTGAACCCTTTTCTCTTGTTTTCAAAGACCTAAAGTTGTCTTAAAAAGGGTTTTCTTGTTTTTTCTTATATTTTCTCAAAAATCATTTTCTAAATAAATCATTTTCGATTTTTTTACCTTTTATAAAATATTTTTTGGTGACTTGGGACACCAAAACTCAATACCAAGTGGTGACTCCATTTTCACTTAAAAACCCTTTTTTAGACTCTATTTTTGGGCCCAAAAACCGTCGCATTTTCAAAGTTCCATTTTAGGCCCTTTTCTTTGGTTTTCAAAATAAAACATTTTCAAAAAATCACATCTTTTGTCAAACTGTTTTTTTTATAAAGCATTTTCTAAAAAATCATTTTATAAAAACCTACACTTTTTTTTTCCAATAAATAAACATATATCTTTTTTCCGTCTTTCGAAAAATGGGGCGCGACATTCACATCCTAGATGTTGTTCGATCTCTACTCATTTTGTATCACTACCTGAACCATTCTGGGGAGGAGCTGCTCTTACTACTGTATATACCATAAATCGGGTCCAATCTTCTACTCTCCAAAATAAATCTCCATATGAGGTATTATTCGGTACTATTCCTGACTATTCACAGCTTAAAGTTTTTGGATGTGCATGTTTTGTCCTTCTTCAACCTCATGAACGATCAAAGTTAGAATCTCGTGCTCGTCTTTGTTGTTTTCTCGGGTATGGGATAGCTCATAAGGGCTATAGGTGTTATGATCCTATTTCTCGTAGGTTGCGAATTTCTCGCAATGTCATTTTCTGGGAACATAAATTCTTCTTTGCTATTCCTAAAACTAATTTACCTTCTTCTTCCTCTACCATCTCATTTTACCAATCCTTCTACTGAACTGTTTCTTGAATATCCTGCCAATGAATGTTCATCTCTAGCTTTAGAACAGTTCTCAGTGCCTCCTGACGAGTTGCTTTCACCAGCGGATCCACTAGCTTCTACTCTACCTTGTTATCCTTCTCGAGTAAGAACTCAATCAGTCTATCTTCGTGACTATCATTGTTTTTCTACTTTATCTGCTTTACATGAGCCTACTTCTTTTCGAGAAGCTTCTTCTAACCCTTTGTGATAGAAAGTTATGCAAGAAGAGTTAGATGCTTTGCTCAAAACACGTACTTGGGATTTGGTTGATCTACCTTCTGGCAAAACTTCTATTGGCTCCAAATGGATTTGTAAGATCAAGGCTCATTCTGATGGGTCTTAGAACATTACAAAGCTCGCCTTGTTGCTAAGGTTACAGTTAGGAGTATGGCATTGATTGCGAGAAGACTTTTGCTCCGATTGCTCGATTCACTATTGTTCTTGCTCTTATTGTTGTTGTGTTGTTCGTCATTGGTCTCTTATTCAAATGGATATGAAAAATGCATTTCTTAAGGGTGATCTGGTTGATGAAGTTTATATGCGACCTTCTCCTAGCTTTTTTCATCCTCCTCACAAGGTCTGTTGTCTTCGTCGTGCCTTATATGGACTTAAACAAGCTCCTTGTAGCTTGGCTTTGCCAAATTCAGTTCTACACTTACTAATTTGGGTTTCACATCTAGTCCTCATGATTCTGCTCTTTTTCTTCATCGAACAGCAACTAGTATCATCTTATTACTTCTTTATGTTGATGATATGGTTATTACCGGGGATTATTTTGATGGTATTCAGCAACTTTAAGCAATCTCTCAGTCAACAATTTGAAATGAAAGATTTGGGATCTCTCAATTATTTTCTGGGTCTTGAAGTCTTTTCGGATACCAGTGGCTACTACTTATCTCAGGTTAAGTATGCTTCTGATCTCTTGGCATCAGCTGGCTTAACAGACAATAAGACTGCTTCTGTTCCAATGGAGGCAAATGCTCATCTTACTCCTCTAGATGGAACTTTTGTGGATAATCCTACATGATATCGTCAGCTAGTTGGTAGTCTTGTCTATCTGACTGTTACACAGCTTGACATTGCTTATGCTGTTCATATTGCCAGTTAATTCATGAGTGCTACAAGGTCTGTTCATTATGCTACTATTCTAAGAATTCTTCGCTATGTCAAAAGTACCCTTCTTCATGGTCTTTATTTTTTGTCGCATTTATCTCTTCAACTTTGTGCTTATTCTAATGTTGATTGGGCTGGTGATCCTACTGATCATCTTCTACTACCAGATTTTGCTTCTTTCTGGACGATTCTTTAATTTCTTGGTAGGGTAAGAAACAAACAATCACTGCCCATCTAGCTCTGAAGCTGAATATTGAGCTTTAGCTGATACATCCCAGGAGTTAGTTTGGTTTCGTTAGTTACTTGAAGACATGGGTGTTACTCATTTATCTCTTGTCACTATTTATTGTGATAACCAGAGTGCTATCCAGATTGCACATAATGATGTTTTCCACAAACACAGAAAACATATTGAGATTGACTGTCATTTTGTGCGGCAATATCTTCTTCATAGTACCTTATGTCTCTATTCTCTTTTTCTCACTAGACCACATTGTTGATCTCTATACTAAAGCATTATCTCCTAGCCATTTTCAAGATCTCAAGCACAAACTTAAGATGGTTTCTTTGCAACCACCTTAAGTTTGAGGGGGGATGTTAATGTAAATATGTTATGTTAATGTAAATATGTTAATGTATATCAATTAGTCAATTATCTATGATTAAGGAGTTAATATATATCAATCAAATTAGTCAATTAGCTATGATTAGGGATTTTCTTATTGTTAAAACTAGTCTAGGTTCAATGTATTGTCTAGGTTCAATATGTTCAATAGTTGTCTAGATTCGTCTTATACTAAGCCTATAAATATAGGCATAATCTTTTGTATTTTATTAATGAGAGTTATATACAATTTCCCTACATTTTAGCTTCTCTAACAGTGAGGAATATGTTTTTGGGTTTATGAGTTTTGTTGATATGAAATTATGATTAGGTGATAATATTGTTTGCTTATTTGATGATTTTCTGGGTGGGAGACTTGGGATGTCCAAGGCTGCTAGTGCAACACAGATATGGGGGCTTTGGATTTCGAACATAGCAAGGTGAACATGGGGTAGGGCTGTTAGGGTGGGATTGTGGTTGTTTGTGGTGGATTGTGCTGCGTTTGAACTGATGAAAGGACAATGATAGGATAGTGGCTGCTTTTTTGACAGTGGACATGGCAAGAAGAAATTGGAGTTGTGGAAGGTAGAGCGTGACAGTGGATGATGGTGAGTTGGAAGGGATGAACAAGAGCAATTTTTTTTTTTTTTAACTACTGAAGGGTATTTTTGGGTATTCATGAGCAAATTTGGCTTACCTCATCATTTTGAGTGTATTTTGTTACTAAATATATTAAAATAAAGGAGGCAAGTGTAATTTTCTAAACTTGGGAGGGAACTGCCTACAATTATCATAAACCTCAAGTGAGGTTTGTGTAATTATCCCTTTCCTGTATGTACTTTAGAATGACCATATATTTGATGCCGTCAAGTCGGTAGTTCAGCTGCGGATTTGTGCTACAAGTCAAAAGTTGAACTCGTGATCAACAAAATTTAGTAGTGATGAGGATCCAACTCTTATGTATTGCATCACTGAAAAATAGCTTTACCACTAGAATCAACATCTCTCAAACTATTAGTACATAATTAATCAGCCAGGCTAATGTTGAAAACGGGAAAAGAAAAGATTTACACACTGCGTTTTAAATAATTAATTATTCGTGAAACCAAAAGCACACGAGAAGATAATTAACTAAACTCGTATGACTAACATTTTTATTACATCAAAATGAAAATGCAATATAACAACTACAAAAGACTCAAAAGTCAAAAACTGTTTAAAACCATGGCTTAGAAAAACTGAAGGCGGACATACAAATTCCCGTGCCACCCAATCCCCCGAGCTCATAAACGGTAGGATTCGCCCCGAAGCTGCATCTTAACATCTTGATGGAATGAGACATGCAGCAGTTGCTCTTGCTGAAGATCACCACTGGATTTTCTGACCCCAATTTCCTCAATGCCTCTATTATACTTCTGGTAGAAATATCAAGTACTGCAAAGCTTTAAAATGTGCACTACAACTTCAGTAGTTGAGAGGAAGTTCAAGGCTTGCTTTGAGGAAAACATGAGTTGCAAGAGGGTATATGTAGAGAGATGAGCAATTGCAGTATTCTTTTAGTGGAAATAGTCAAAGAGATGAAAGATTTTGCTTGCAAAGTTGATGCTTGGATCATATCATCAGCTATATGGTAAAGGCCTGATGTTTCCTGAATACAGAATCTCAAGCTTTCTTATGCAGAAAACGGAAAGTAGCAGGACTATGATAACAGTATTCTTCCTTTGCTAGATTCCTGAGGGCGGAGGGTTATTGAATTGTATATTGAAGTTGCCAAAGTAGACAGATTATGGAAGTTCAGGGCCCCAAATATAGCACCTTTTAGGGCTCAGATATTTAACGATTAATTTTGGAATGAATAATAAGGCCTTAGGTAATTAAGAGTACTACGTAACAACCAGTTTTAAGAATTTTGAACGTAAAAGTGTTAAGTTTAAAAATTAATGGGCCAATAAACACCTTGTTCGTCACAATTTATTCTTTATGCAAGATTAATTAGAAATGTTAGTAATTAAATTTCACTTCAGATTAATAAGACACTATTCATTTTATTGCCCAATTAGAAAATTGGATAAAGAAAAACAATTGTGTGACTCCCATTCCGCATGGCTTGCAATTGATGTGCAGTTTATGCAGGTTTAAAGTTTAAATAGAATGTTACTTTACAAGTAACGTTTATCAATATTGTTATCTTCCATTCTGCTTGATTGACATTTGAAAATGCAACATATAGCCCGAAAGGATGAGTTCGCTTTGCAATTAAATCAGAAATTGATATGTCTTCAGTATTTGAGGAGTGTAATGATAAGAGAATAGTTACCTGAAGCCTTCAACCAAATGTCCTAATACGATTTCTTTTTGATCATTGGACTTCTCCATATCAATAGAACGTAATCCTTCGACAGTGTGGAGGGAATCCCCGTCAAATTTTCCTGTTGGCCCCTTAAGGACAAAAGTATGATTATATTATTTTTCCTTTCAATTGATAACTACGACAGTAAATATCAGACCGGAAAATTATTTTATGGATTTGGTTCCTGTCATAGTAAACTTTATTGTATAAACAAAGATTACATGAGGGATTTTTTAATATGTTTTTTTTTGTTCAATATGAGTTACATAACCCATGTAACTTTTATTTAGACTGTAATGTCTACAAAGAGAGTCGTGAATTGGTCCCTTAAAAAATTTACGTTTTAGACCACTGATTACAAGGAGAGAAGAAGTTGATTTATCAAAGTTGACTGATCACTATAAAACCGAATCCTCTCTAAGCCACCTCACTATAAAACCGAATCCTCTCTAAGCCACCCTGTGATACCAAGGACCTTCAGGGGTATTCTTGTAATTTTGAGATAATTTGGGGTAAAGATGTAAATTGAAAACCAAGAGGGACTTGATTGCAATTTGGATAATTGTTTTCTTCACCCCAAGACAAGGGCTTTTTCATTTCATTTCATCTTTTTCCTCTTTTAGTTTTGAAAGCTCTCCCTCTTTCCTTTTTCTTTCCCTCTCAATCTCTAAGCTTCTCTCATTCATCTTGAAGAAGGAAGTGCAAGATCCCATTCCCGGAGAGAAACAAGTAGTTGAAGTCTTGAAGTCCCCATCCAAGGTATTTTTCCCTCAAAACTTAACCTTGCTTCCTTTGTTTTGGTTTATGTAAGGATTAGTAGATTAGATGGTTGATTAGAGAGTTTGGGGTTGTCTATGCTTTAATGGCTTGGTGCTTAGTGTTATTAGTGTGTGGGTATGTGAGTCATTGGTGGCTTTCTAATGATGAATTTTTGGTGAAGAACTTTGAGGGATTATGTGAGATTCATGGGTGTGATTCATGTTTTGTGGAGTATATGGTGTTTATATGCTGTTTTCTGAGCTTAATATGCCATTTTGAAGTTGTTTGGTCACTTGGGTAGAAGTAGAAGAAGATGAATAGTGTTGGGTGTGTGTTTGAACAGTTTCAGGTCGTTTCTGGTTTGTGTCTAGGTGCCATCCGCGGCCCCATCCGCGCCGCGGATGGAACCGCAGATGTTTGGGCTCAGTTTCTGGGTCGATCCGCGCCACGGATCAAGCCGCAAGTGCGAGCCGCGAGCCAAGCTGCCGCCGCGGCTCGTCCCTATTCACCCGCGGCTCGCCTTCTGGAGGGAGCCGCGGGTGGATGCTCATCGATCCGCGGGCGCGGATCAAGGGATCCTACCCGCGGATCGTTTTGTTTCCTAGGAGGTTGTTTCTTCTATTATTTTGAGTAGAGAACTAAGTTGGTTACATTTCTTTGATAGAATTAGTGTATAATTAAATGTTTGATTGTGTGTATTAGGCGAAAAACACGATCAACCTTCGCGGAGTTATTGAGTTCGCTCGGACCGAGGTAAGTGGGACTAGTATCCCTTGGATTTTGGAAAATGATATTGTCAAAGTATGATCGTTTTGAAACTATATTTGCTATGTTCAATGGCTTGATTGTGATTATGTTCTCATGTTACTACGAATTGACAATATAAGATATAACGAATTATGTGAACAATGGAATGAATGTATGCACAATGTTATATGTTTGGACCGAGCTGACCGGGTGGTAGTCAGTAGGACCGAACTGGCCGGGTTAAAGTCAGTATGACCGAGCTGACCGGGTTAAAGTCAGTAGGACCGAACTGACCGGGTAAAAGTTAGTATGACCGGGCAACCGGGTTACAGTGAATGACTGGATATTCAGGACTTTGTTTTGAATGATTTGAACCTTTGTTTGAATGCAATGATGCTTTGTTTGAGTGCATTGTCTGGTTTTGATACGTGACATTGGATTCGTGATAAATTGTGCATTATCTAGCTTCTACGTACTTATATGAACCAATGACTATGTGTTTGAACGTAGCTATATGTATGACACCTTCAAGCCGCAAGGTGATGCTTTTGCCACTTACTGAGTGATTTTGTCACTCACCCCTTCCTTGTTGATGTGCAGTGCAGGATGTTTGTATGGCAGGAGAGTGTGTGCTGACACTCGGAGCATACCATGAGAGTAGATGTTAGTAAGCTAGTAATGGTTTGTATTTATATTCTTAGATTATGTTTGTACCCTCTTACTGTTAGATTAAGACTTTAGTGAATATGAGCAACATTTAGAATCACATATGTATAGCTTAGAAGGCTATGGTAGTGAATGATATTGTACTGGTACTCAAGGATATCGTTTGATATGAGATATTGTAAATGGCTTTGTGGGTGTAATATTTGGGATATTATGTTAGATGTTTTGACTTCTTGGAGTCCTTGTGACTACAGCTTAGCCTGGTCACGGCGGTATTATGTCCCGGGCACGGGGCGTAACACACCCTCTTCCATTTAATTTTGCTTTTGGAAGAGAGGATTCTTTGCCTCCCACCCAAATCAGGATACAGCAAAGAAGCCTGGCCAAAAGCATAATGGTCGTAGTTTATAGATCCGTACAAAAAGCAGAAGAAGGTACCAAGAATGGCTGTAGCAGACTCTTCATTTCTTAGCAATACTGTTATTTAACTCAAAAGATCAATGCCTTTCTAGATTTTCACACATGAAATATAGAATTGTTAATAATTTGGAGGATCCAATCTTTATCCACTTTATCACATTAATGTTGCTTCAAAGAGATGCTGAATGATTCTCAGGGTTAGCAAATCCACAACAATTTATTTAATTAAGCCGTTAAAGCTTTTTTTTTTTTTTTTTGGGAATATATCAATGAGATGCTCCTATGAGCCATAGGATTAATTCTTGTCCTGGTTTCGGATGGAAGACACTGTGATCTTGTGAATTTTTCGAAGACACCACTATCTATTGATAAGATTTGTTTGAATTTGTTATTCTATTTTTATTATATTCCCTCCGTTCTATTTTATGCATCATGCTTCCTATTTTATCTGTATCAAAATGTATGTCATGATTTGAAAAATCGAAAAATTATTTCACTTTGTTCCCATTAACCCTCTAATACAAATTCCAAAAAAGAATGTTTGAGTTATAAATAGCCTTTAAATTTTGAATTAAAGGGCATACTTAAAAATTTATTTTTTCTTTATGAGTGAGATCATAGACCAACTTATTTAAATTGTTTACTCTGTTAACTGTGACACGTAAAATAGGATAGAGGAAATATTAAACACCTAAAGGTACAATTAGGCCTAATTTATGTTACAATCCAATAGCACAGAATGGAAATTCTTCCAACTGACTGCCATCTTTCATTTGTTTACTACTATAACTAAGGAAGTAGGAAACCTCATTCTCCTTCATTTCAACTATGTTCTTGAAAACTAATTCTCTAGAAAAAGCTTATAAAAGCTCGTTGCAGGCTTTTTTTTGGAAAGAATAAAAATTACTTAGTTAATAATTACAAAGTTGTTCACCAGAACCAGTTATACGAAACATTGGACTTGCCAATATGACTAGAATATAAATTCTTTTTGCTTGTACAAAGTAAAGGGAATCCATACAAATCTATCCTTTTGCCTTGTAATGATAAAAGTAGGATTATATTCTATTTTCACAATTTCATAACAGATAGCTTCTATATTGCGAGAAATCATAGACCATGGATTGAGAAGGGGGAAGAAGTTGTTTATCAAAGTTGACTGATCACACCTTAGCTTATTATAAATAAAAACGAAGCATCCTCTTTGCTGCTCCAATCCCATTAATTTTTTATTTTGGAAGAAAAGGATTCTTCTCCTTCTACCTAATTCAAGATTCCTAAATAGCAAAGACATATTGACTAACCCGCCATTGGGATCAATGGCCACAAGTTTTGTACAGTAAAATTTGTTTTTAAATTTTGCTAATGTACAAATTATATGTGCTGTAATATTTGGAAATGTATAATTTCGAGCCAAATTACTTAAATAACTTAATAATAAAAAGTAGTTCAAATCAATCTCAAAAATATCCGTACATATCTGCACAGGTTTGCACATCCTCAACAAAGTTATACATTTTGAATTTCTTTTGTACATCAACAAATTTAATTTCTTTTGTACATCGACATATTCTTCTTTTTGGTACATTTTATGGAATAACTTGTACATTTACCCAAACTTTCTACAATTTGATCACCGCAATGTTCATGGTTTGGAATCAGACTAATTTCACTGTGCACCTTAATCTATTAACCAATTCTCACTTGCATTCTTAACTTTTTTTTTTTTTGATATTTTACACTAATGTTTTTTAATTGTTACAACTCGAACTTTTATTTTGGGCACTTCGTACTGTGGACTTATCAAATCATTCTAATTTACAGGAATCTTGCACATACTAGGTGATCGTGTGCAAACCGATTGAGTGGGTATTATCACAACAAAAGACAGACTGAGGCGATGGGGCATGATGCAATTTACACCTGAGTGTGTACTATGTGAGGAGAAAGAAGAAAATATTGAGCACCTGTTCTTTAAATGCAGAGAAACTGCTGCAATTTGGCAAAATATACAGGAACTGTGTCTAGTATATAGAGAAAAATATGGCTGGAATGAGGAGTTAGCTTGGACAAGTGCACACTGGAAATACAAATCATTCCTATACATGATCAGGAGAAGAGCTTTGGCTGTAACAGTTTATCACATCTAGAAGGCAAGGAATCAGATCTTATTCAAAACACAGAAGGTATCAAGACTTGATAGGGGTGGGCAAAACAACCTGCCGACCCTAAAACCCGCCTGATCCGAATCGACACAATTTAAAAAATTAGGATAATCGAACCATTTTTTTCTCAACGGGGCAAACTAGGGTACTGCAAATTTAACGTCGAATACGGATCAGAAAAATCAAAACTCGCGGGTACCCAACCCGAGGGTGTACTATATAAATATTAAAATATATAGGGACCTCATCATTATTTTATTAAAAGTATATGGATCAGATGTCTATTACCTCGTTCGCATACTTTTGGGAATTAATCGGTCATCCACTTTATCTTTTGTGCGTCCACTTGACCTTTCACTTTCCATTTTGACTTCTTCTTTTTTTCATAACTAATTTTACTACAAATAAACCTTGGTAGAACACTAATATATATTGTCATTAGTTTGTTAATTATCAAAACCAAGAGGAATTGAGACTATAGAGTCATCAATTTGCCTATAAACTTTCAATTAATAATATGAATTAGTGGACATTTACGATTGTTTGGGGAATTAGAGAAGTCAGGAGAATTTCGAAAGGCCTTGATATATGATTTTGTGTTTCAACCTTTACAAATTTCAATAAAAAAAAAATAGGGAGCGGGTACTCTGTGACTCGCCCCTATTTTTCGAGTACCCGAAAACTAGGTACCCGAAGGCATTAGGGACGATTTATGGTCGGAAAATTGTTGACCCAACAGATTAAGGTTAGGTCAATCAAATTTTTTTAGGGGCGGGTACCCGATCTGTGCCCACCCCTGAGACTTGAGATTGTGGTATCCATTATAGAAGATGTCAGGAGCATTGTAGCAACTTGGAGGAAAATTCCATTAACTAAATCAAACTTGGATTTAGTAATGGAATGGGGACTGTCACATAGCTGTTTCAAGGAGAATAAACGAAAATTCTTAAATGGATCCTATCCACCCCACTTGTGGACCATGTGATTTAAAATAAATTCACAACGCATTTACATCATTTTACATTTTCTTACATTATGCATTACTTTGTTTACTTAGCACTTTTTAAATAATAAGGTCTATAGGTAAGACCATAGACTCGCTCCACCTAAGAATCTCCTGAAAATAAATAAGGAATACAAGAAACTTGTATAGAATAGCTGCAAATGTAGGGTGAATTGTAAGAACTGAAGTTGTTAAAACTTCAAATTGTACAAGCGCAATTGAAGATAAATAAAATTCTAAATTTTTACTCAACAAATAGTACGCAAACAATATTTGCGCGTACGCTAATGTTAAAAATGTGTATTATTTTTTATGAATTCACAAAAAAGTGAGTGAATGCATTTAGTTTTTGTTTTCTTCCACTGATAAACAATAAGAGTGGTTAGATGATTTGGAACCTTTTAGTAAGTTTAAAGTGGAAGGAGTAGAGCTTTTAGTGAATTGAGTTGTTCGCAAACACAAGTTGATTTAGCTCGTTCGAATAGTTAAACGAGCTAAATTTGAACAAGAAATTGAGCTTGTTTATTAAATGAACGAACTCGAACACTGTTCGCGAACACTTGTTTGCGTTCGTGAATATGAGTCATAATATTTTTTTATATTATTCTCAAAATAAAAATATTTGAGTTCAATCGAACTCGGTTTGATTGTGTAAAAACCGAGTTAGATTGAGTTGGGTTTGTTTTTGTAAATGAACCGAGCTCAATCAAGCTCTATTTGTTTGTGTTAAACGAGCCAAGCTCATTCGAGCTTATTTGAGCTCGATTCATTTGTATTAACTGAGCCGAATTCGAGTTCGATCTCGAGCTCATTATTCTATTTGATGAGTCGAGCTTGAATATAAATATTAGCTCATTCAATAATCGAGCCGAATTGAGCATGTTCGTTTATTAAATGAACAAAATCTGAACAAGAAGTATTTGGCTCGATTCAGCTCGTTAAAAGCTCAAGGAGTGAGGCTAAAATAAAAGTTAAGGATACAAAATGAAAATCTATGTAAAAATCGGAAGTATAAGGTGGAATTAGTTCTTTTGAAATACGTACAACGGGGAGAACAAAGGTGCCAAAATGGGCTGTAGCAGATTCTCCATTTCTGAGCAATATTGCTTTATAATTAAAAAAAAAAGATGCCTTTCTAGATTTTCTCCACATGATAATTAGACTAAAAGGTTAAATCAGTTCACCATTCAAAAGAGATGCCTTTATTATCTTTTTTTCTTTCTTTTTTCCTACGTATCAACTTTAGTTTACTTATGTCAACTATTGTTGGCACTCACAATCGCCATGCTGTCGAATCGCAGCATCACAGGCACATATTCTGTGAGAAAAATGACTCCATAAAGCTTAGTAACACTTCTGCATGTACCATCTTTAACACTTCTACGTGTTAAGTTTGTTTCTGATTACTAGAAGAGAATAAAATATAGCTGCCTACCCTCTTCAAGAAAAATCTAGCCAAGATATTTGCGGTTAAAGGGGAAAAGATTGGTAGGTGGTAATGGGATATCAAGCTTTTAAGCAGGCATGACGATTGAAGGCTAGATGCTACAATAACATTATTCAAACTGCTTTTACAGGCTTCTGTTTCAAGCTGAGATATCACGCCTAAGTTTTAAAAAAAAAACTAATACCGTACAAAAGCAAAAACCTACATTTATAATATAGACGTCCGTGATGTTGCTACTACTCTTCCTTTTATATGTTTAGTACGACTAAGGGAATGGAAACTTCATTTCCCAAAAAAAAAAAAAAAAAAAAAAGCCCATTTCATTTAGGAGTAAATTAGTACGTAGTTATTCTTTAGGAAAAGAAGTGGAAAGCCCGTTCTTGTTCTTTATTTTGAAGATACCGATTGGAAAATTCTTCATTGCTTCTTTTAGTAACTACAACAAATATAATAGAAATGTACTTTTCTTCCTTTTGACTTCTATGTAAGCTTTTACTCAACTTTCGAAAATCCTTTTACAAATTATTTTTATGATTGTACCGTTAGTATTTTCTTACTTTATGGCTACTGTATTAAAGTAGTGTTTTGTTACTTTACGACTAGTCTTTATATGAATTTATTATAAACTATTGAAACAATAAAATATCTTATTTTGAGGTTTGATGCGTTTATTCATGCAATTAAGCAGTAAAGATTTTAGAGTCAGGAAAATATACCACATGATAAAATATAGGGTTAATTATGTTTTACCCGCTGTTGTTTTCAGATAAACCACATGAACCTCTTTATGGTTTAAAAAATTATACATCACCCCCTTGTGGTTTTGGTTAAAGTGTCAAATATACGGAATTTACCTTTTATGACGGTCAGTGAGTAAAATGTCTAAATTACCCTGTATAAATACTAGAAATTACCATGGTGTAATGTATAGCTTTGAGAAGCATAAGGGAGTTATGTGGTTTATTTGAAAACCACAGGGAGGGTAAAGTGTAGGTTTTCTAGAAAAAATACATATAAGCATAGAGATGTAACAGTTAAGCACTAGAGTAATTTGGACATTTTACGTATGCTCCATCATGGAAGCTAATTCTGTCACTCTGACACATTAACTTAAACCACAAAGGGTGTTATATAGCTTTTTGAACCATAAGGAGGTGATGTATAGCTTTTTGAATTATAAGGGATCATGTGATTTATTAGAAAATCATAGGGGTATAGGGAATTTCACCCTAAAATATGTTAATAACATTTTCTACTTGACTATTTTTTAAGGCATTTTTCATATGAATATTGAACTAAAACAATTTTATTATTGAAACTAAACAATTTTATTTATCATTCTTTCTTTTGTATCGATTATTAAAATGCATATAATTTACAATCTTTTAATTTCTGATGCGTTATACTTCTACTTGTATTTTGTCATTCATACCGTATTGAAAATCTTAGCACACAAACCAATATTGTTTAATGATTTACACATTCCACATGCAAACACTCTCCTCATTATTTTTTATTAAAAGAAACACTAAAACACTTCTAAGTTATAAGATCTTAGGTTTATATTTCATACAAAGTAACTCCAAATTATAAGATCTTAGTTTTACATATAAAAAAAAATCATCATTTTATGAGTCTTTTCGCATCATGAGACACAAGGAAGGGAGCCGTATGCATCAAGAATGAGAGTATATAAATTATTTTCCTAAATATCTAATGAATTATGGCATCCTTTGTTATTTTAGTTAAGCAAGGGTTTTAATTTAGATTTGATGCTGACCTGACGTTTGAACATAATTTTGCCAAAAAAATACGAAGAGTTAAAAGTCTATTGTATTGCGTTCAAAGCAGCACCATTTGGCTGGAACGCTTTTCCAGCATCAACAAGACCCAGGCTGTATCATGTGTATAATTTGCTTTCTCATCCTCTACAATTTCTTGTGTCGAGCCACAGAAGAAAATGATCAGTATATATGTCAAGAAACTAGTATAATTTTTTTGTGTTGACTTAACACTTTTCCAAGAAAATTTACTAATAAACAAACAAACACACACACACACACACACACACATGCATGCATACATACACGTGCATAGATATATGCATATGTATACATATGTATGTGTACACATACTCTCATGCACATACATATACATACATACATATTTGGAGAGGCAGAAGGCATAGTGTTACTATCACATTCTCCTATATTAAATATTTATGTTTCATTTTGGAATTTTTGGTTATCCCTTTTTTTTTTGGTATTTCATTATTTTACCATTTGAAGTAGAAGGGAGAATTAAGAGGCAGTTTTAGCACTGACAAGAATCGAACTACAATGAAAAATAACTTTACTATTTAAATCATCATCTCTCAAGCTACTAGTACAATAATCAGTCAAACCAACTCTGAAAGTAGGGAAAATAAAAGATGTACAAACAGCAGTTTAGTTTATTTTATAGATGAAACCAAAACTCACAATAAAAGATAAGTGAACCATTTCTTCTCCATTTCCACTTGAAACAAAAACCTCCAAGCAACATAATAATGTGCCAAGGAATGACTTCGTACTATGAGTTATAATGACATCCTTACCACACCAAAATGAAAATACAGACATGACATATCCGACTCAGATTAGACATCACAACTTAAAAAAAAAGAAATTCAAAACTCATTAAAACCGAGGCTTAGGAAAACTGATAGAGGACATACAAAATCCTGCACTACCTTATGGTCTTTTAATGTGTGATTATTATCACACCCATATGGCGTTTGCCCTGATAAGCAATGGCTTCAACTTGCCCTGAATATTGAGGTTCATAACCTCATTGGAGCCACCAACAAATAGCTTTCCTATAAAGACAGCAGGAACACTTGGATTGCATCCTAATCCAAGCAACGCATTCTCTATTTCCCTTCCCTTTGGGTGTTGGTCAAGCTCATAAACCATAGGGTTCGCCCCAAAGCCGCATATTAATATCTTGATGGCATGAGACATGCAGCAGTTGCTCTTGCTGAAGATCACCACTGGATTTTCTGACCCCAGTTTCCTCACTGCCTCCATTCGACTTCAGATGAAAATATCAAGTGCAGCTGAGCGCTTTAAAATGTGAACTACTACTTTTGTAGTTAAGTGGAAGCTTAAGGCTTGCTTTGAGGAAAACATGAGCTGCAGGAAGGTATATATAGAGGGCTAACGATGATGGATTACAATATTCTTTTAGAAAAAAAAGTAAAAGGGATGCAAGATTTTGCTTGAAAAGTTGATGCTTGGATCATATCAGCGGCTACACGATAATGGCGTGATGTTTCCTGAATACAGAATCTCAGGCTGCACTAACATTCAAACGTAGGTTTCTTATGCAGAGAACGGAAAGTAGCATGATAGCTATCTTCTGCCTTTACTAGATGCTGAGGGCGAGGGGTGCTATGGCTCGTAGTCGTATTCGATTACGTGTTAAAAAAAAAAGAAATTCTTACTGGAATAATATATTGAAGTTGCCAAAGTAGACAGATTGTGTAAGGCTTCAAATATTGCACCTCTCAGGACTCATAATTAATTGATTAATGTTGGAAGGATTAACAAAACCTTAAGGTGGTTTCTATTGGTTCATGTGATTGACACATGATTGGATTACACATTCTATGTCGTCTTAGTTTCTTTGTACTCATGAGATTAGTTATCCCCTTTAATCAAAATAATATCTTGTACATGGAATATAAATCCTATATTGGATCATATATTGAATGTTAGATTAATTATCCTAAGATGATTTGTAAATGTAAAAACAAAATTTTAAATTAATTTGTCTCTACCACTACCACCATAATTACTACCGTTGTTGCCGTACATTGCCGTACATTACCAGCGTTACTAGACTGTACAACTATCACCACTGACATCCACCTCTACTATTCCTAAATTGTACCACCACCACCATCACCACACACCACTACTATCACGACTATCATAATTCAACTCAAATCCTATGGTTGCAAGTCACAAATAATATGACTTTTATTTACAAGTTTAAATAGTTTTGCGACTGTCATATAAAACTATTTGAGACTTGTCATATATATTAGTTTTTGTGACTTGATCTAAGGTCATAAATCCTTATTTTCTTGTAGTACTTTCTATGGCTTGCACTACAAGAAATTAACCTTTTACCCACACACATGATGTGTGGGTAAAAAATAATTTTGTGTCAACAAATGTCTTTACCTACACATAAAATAAACGTTAGCAAGTGTCTCTATCGTACTGCGGAGAAATGTTTTTACCTACACTTATTTTTATGTGTGGGTAAAGGTAAACCTTATACCTACACATATATATGTTGGTAAATATATACAGTATGTGTGGATAATTTGGTTGCCGATTGTGTGATGATGACATGGACGATGACATGGATGATGACGTGGATAGTGACGAAACTTCCCTGTTGGCATATTTTGTATGACGTGTATGACTACATGGCATGTGATGTGGCATAAACGTGGCATGCCATTTTATATGTGTAGATAAAACTTTGGTCATATGTGTGGGTAAAATGATTATAATGTGTGGGTAAAAGTTACAGAATGTGTGGGTAAAAACTTCACAATGTGTGGGTAAAAGAAACAAAATGTGTGGGTAAAAACTTCACAATGTGTGGATGAATTTCATACATATATTGGTGGACACATCATATGCGTGGGTAAAAGCATCAGTATGTGTAGATAAAATTTATTGTAGTTGTAGGTAACACATTTGTATGTGTGGGTAAAGGAACCTGTATGTGTGGGCAAAGTTTACTTGTGTTAATGTAACCCCACCTGTATATGTGGCTAAAAGTATCTGTATATGTAGGTAAACAATACATGTATGTAATTGAAATTGAAATTATCATATATAATAAAACACAATAACTAAGCAAACAAACAATGTCAATATGACGATCCAAACATCAGTATCAAACATCCAAATGTTGAAACAATGTCGATAACACCATCCAACGCCAATATCAAATCGAAACATAACTTTTGAAAATAAGAAAGTAGTATGTTCAAACACAATGCTAGAAAAATATCACAAAGCATAAAAGAATTTAAATCCGATTCTATCTAATATCATGTTCTAAATATGACCCAATAAAGGTAATTTTCTTCCATATCTTGGCCATCATAGACTACAATTACCAAAGACCATAGTGTTTCTTTGAAGCATTTTGCAGAGTGCCTGATTCTTGAAAATCTTTTCATTAAGTCTCCTTCTTGAAAGGCTTACATCTGCCAACCACAAATGCATTGAGAAAATTTCAATTGTGTAACTCGTCCTGAAATTGTAAGAAAAAAAATTAGAATCACAATTATATAAGCATTTATAAATTTAAATGAAGCCAATGCTGTTTCAATGTGGATAAGAAAGTTTGAACACTGCTATAGTAAAGATATCTCTTTAAAATGTGACAAATCAAAACCCATACTAAAGAATACAAATTCAGCTATATTCAACTACCATAAGCAATAATAGCACGAAAGCAAGATTTGATATAGCCAAGATGTGACTTTCCATCGCATAAAATATGCCGCCAATGTTGTTTGGTAGATCCCTGCATCAAAAAGCTAGGGATCGAGAAATAATCAATTATGAATTTTTCTTTAAAACAAGTTGATATACTTTCTCTAGTGATCACTCGTACAAAGAAGTTAGAATAAGGCATATTCTCTCCAGTGATCACTCGTCTAAGAAAGTTATAATAACTAACAAATACTTATAACTTGTACTATAATAATAGAAAAGCTATAAAACTCGATAATTAACAAGAAAATTATCAATCTTGCCAATACTCGATAATTAACAAGAAAATTATCAATCTTGTCCCCCTAGAGAGAAAAATAAATGCTGAAACTAAAAAAAGTGTTATTTAACTAACAAACCAAATGGAATAGAAGACATACCTGGTCAACGTAGTTAGAGAGTATCTTTCAGCTAAAGAGGAAAAATTTATAGAGAAAACACTAAAAGCTAAAGAGGTAAATAGATTAGAACAAATTGAAACACAAGCAACATAGTAGGCAAAGGACACATGATAACACATTTGTAATCTTTAAAACATAAGATTTGGCAATACATATAGGTTTGCGTAACTCCAATCTACATGCGGCCTTTGGTCACAACTTCCTAACCAATGTGTGTTTAAACGAGCATAACTCCAATTCTACTCGTCTAATTCTTACAAAATCAAAATCTTTATAAATTAGAGTCAATTTGGAGCAATTCTTATGTAGATAATAACTTCTAATCCCACCATAACCCAATCAAATTTCAATCATAAATCTGTCTATCTACTATCAAAATCTTATTTTCAGTCATACCAAGAATCAATATTCAATTGAGCATAACTTTATAGTTCACAACTCGGATTGATTTGAACTTTATATGTCTAGAAACTAGATTTTATGAAACATTAACCACTGTAAAGAAAGTAAATCAAAATTCCAACAAGAAATGGGTCAAAATTAAGTCAAAATTTTGCGCCTCACCAACTTTGGTTACGCAGGGTGGATGTGTTAGCTTATTATTGTAATTTCTGGTATTAATCTAGAAAGAAATAGGGCATGAGCTTTATATGATTAAAATATATGTCTCAAAGGCTATAATTTTTGTGAAGAACATCAACTCATATTTCAACAAAAACAAGTTCAAAATCATGCTACAACTTGGCTCTTCACAAAATCTGTTTACACGGTCTTAAAATTTCAGCCACGTTCTTAAGAATTATGGTGTTAATCTACAAATAATTAGGCTATGTACCTCATACCATTAGAAATATCTATGAGTCTAGTTTTTAAAACAATAAGAATCATCCAAATCAAAGCTTTATATACAAAGTTATAACCAATTTTCTAAGACTGCGCATGAGTGACTGTTTATACGAGTTTTTCTAATCACAGTCAATCAAATTATAAGAGTGACTGATACTATTTCAGAACACACTCAATTACCATTAAAAAATTAGATCTCTTACTTATTCAAAAAGTTTTAAGCCAAAGTTGGATCTCTTACTTAGATCTCTTACCATTAAATTACTAGCAATTGAACTTAAAGTTACCAGTAGGGAGCCAAAGAATCAAGATAAGATAAAAATCGACGCTAAAAACTTGAAGAGTTTGGGCTTGCAAAGTTGGACATTATAAAGACCATGAAACATTATTATATTTTGAATTCACTTTATTTGTCCTTCAACTCAAACTGCCCAGGCATTTTCCATAAGAGCATAAACGACCAATAAATACATGGAACAAACTACTATTTCAACCTAAGCCTCAAAATTACACTAGCAGCTATTCATCTACAAGTAATTATTGACTCACATCATACAAATCCAAATTAAGACCTTGTATGAAGATAATAAATGATTCTATCAGCAATTTGTTCTCGAAATTTAGGCTTAAAAAGATGTTCCACAGAGTACACCACAAAAACCTCACTTGATCTAGAATTTAACAATTGATAAGTTTCACATAGCATTCTAGCCATCAGGTGCATCCACAATATTTTTTGACAAAATAAGTCAATTGAATTTACTTTCAAAATTCCACTCTTCTTGTGCTTATACAATCTTCCAATCAAAATAACTTAGTGCAAACAAAATAAAATGAAGTAAAAAAAAGCAAGTTCTAAAATAAGAGGGAAACAACATATCAAAATCACTATAAGCCAGTGTTTTTTTCTAATAACAGGGAAAAAAAATACAAAAGTCAGGAATAGATGCTTACGGTATATAATTACTTACAATGACACTACATTTCCATTAGAGCATTCAACTCTATGTCAAGAACAAGGATTAATGCCAAGAACATTAAAATTTCCACCATACCATCCACTTCCCACCAAAGGTCAACAAAAGTTTTGCCCAAAAAAAAAAAATCCAAACCTCATAAAACCCAAAAGTCAGTAGAGAATAAGATCAAAAGTATCAAAATTGCATCTTTTTTAACTATTAAAACCCCTAAATTTAGCTATAAGAGAACACAAGAATCTACACTCACTCACACTAAAAACAAAAGAATATATACTCACATGAGCAAAGGAGGGGCAGCAGAGTGGGTTGAGTAGCAATGGAGGAGCAGGCTGAGTGGTAATGGAGGAGAGGTAGTGACTCGATCGGGAGGAATGGTGAGAGAGAGAGAGAGAGAGAGAGAGAGAGAGAGAGAGAGAATTTGGGGCTTTGGTTAATCTTTTGTTCTTTTTATCTATTGTAGTTGAAAAGTGTAGTTAATCTCTCAAAAAGAAAAAAAAAACGAATTGCAATATGATGTGAGTTTTTTTTTTTCCATGTCAGATGCTCTAGTTACTACGTCAACCTTTACCCACACATATTTAACATTTCATAATATGTGTAGCTAAACTGTTAAAGTATTATCCACACATATCTTACATTTTTACTTATGTGTGGGTAATAAAATTTTAAAAAATGCCACACAAGCATCTGAAAATTTTCAATAATCCCGCCAATCTCTAATTTAGGGGGGAAATTTTCCCTCCTAATTTATATGTAGGTAAAAAGTTTTACCTACACATAATAAATGTCAAATAATATAGTAATTACTCTTATTTAGTTTACCCACACATACAAAATAAATGTGTAGCTAAATACCTACACACATTAAGTGTCACAATTTTATGTGTGGGTAAAAACTTAATTTCTTGTAGTGTTGGCAGGCGATTTGCAACACACGCACATATTGGCATTACTTAGTTTTACATTCAAATAAGAAAGTGATATATGTTTTAAAATTTGAGGGGTGTAATTGTAAAAGAAAGATCATTGCAGTCCTCGCCCAATTGCCTCGATACAATTCTTTTTTAAGCATTGGCAATCTCGTTCATCGAAACTAGTGGTACTTACCACGGGCAAGAGCAAAAACAAAACATTGGACTTCTCCATATGAATAGGACATAATTGTTTCACGAATGATTCTCGAAGAACAAAAAGAAAGATTCACGATCTAACTCTGAAAAGATTCGTTAGAACCTTAAAATCTCAAGAAAATTGAGAGAAATTAGTGAAAACCAAGTTTATTGATAAGAAGTTGATAAAAGAATTATAAAAGTTGCTAAAGAAACCCTAGGATATGCCTATAAATAGGCTATATCAGTTTCCTAAGACAAAAAAAAAAAAAAAGAAAAATAGCAGAAAAATAAGGAAAATTGCAGATAATCCTATTTTTGACAGCAGACTTCTTGACATAAGGCGTGGACACGCTATATTGAATGAAGTTTTCTAGTCTACTGGCAACAGCATTTAATATAAGACATGGGCACACTCTAATAAAGAAAGCATTCTGATCAATAATTTAAGTACCTAATTATGCAATCCATCCAACCAACCTTTTTTTTTTTCTTTTCATGTTCCTCGTTGACGACAATAACAATAATAAAAATTCTACTAAGATAAATAAAAATAACACTAAAACCATAGAAAATAACCTATCTAAAATCCTAAAATTAATACAAATCAGACTCCTCTACTTGAAAAGAACTCGCCCTCAAGTTCCTCAGAGAAATTTGATACAGGAACTATGCGAAGATGCAGCTACGATTCTCCCACGAATTTTGTAGAGACAATGCTTGTGTTGAGACTTGAGCATCCAATTATGAATACAAGAAACTGCATACGATCTTGGGACTTGTATAAAGATCTCAAATCCTACAACTTCTATGTCATCCATTGTCCACATAAATTTTATTAATTTCCCTTGATAGGCAAGAAATTCAACTTTCGTAGTCTTCACATGAAATTTTCCAGCATGTGTAAACTCATGAAATAAAATTCCCTTATCAAGACTAAAATTCCCACTCTCCAAGATAGCAATTTGCTCCATGGGTTTATCCAGCAATAAATCTATTGAGACCAGATTAATTTGTGACTTTTCTGAGAAGATTTCTTCAATCTCCATATCTTTAAATTCTTCCAACCCTGCGGCCTCTTTCTTAGATTCCACTATAGACAAGCACGGAAGAGATTCGGATAAGCACAGAGGGGATGAAAATTCTCCATCTTCTGGCCCACAAATATACTCCTCCTCCTCAATCTTGGGCTCACAGATGTACTCCTCAATCTTAGGTTTCGGTTTAATTGGCTCAAATTTTATTACATCAATTGGTGATGTAACTTCACTAATCGGACAATAACTTTGCTTGATCCGGCTACAAATCTCATAGATCTGATAGCTATGAAATGTAATTTCAAGGATCAGATTAGAACTTTGTTTGATCCAGCTACAACTCTCATAGATCTGATAACTACGAGAGTGTAGGGGAATAGTATGAGGAGCAATAGGTTCATCAGGAGTGAATCTCCCAACTATGTACCTATCACGGTTGAGACGGCAACTGTCCTATCCTTTAACACCCATCTAATGAAAAGGTTGTATAAGTAAGTCCAGGCTTGCTTGCAAACGCTCCACCTAAACTCGTACTTTTTGCGCCTACTCCAAGTGATCCATGTGTTCGTTTTGAATATGAAGGTTGTTCTTGAGGGCAGAAGTTTTGTCTCCGGATGTATTGTAGGCCATTGGAATAATTTAAGAACAGGAGAAGTCTATTCTGATACCAACTGACGCGAAATCATGATTTAAGGAATTATTTCATGAACGATTCCCAAAAAACTATGGGAAATATTCACAATCTAACTTCGAAAAGATTCATTAGAACCTTAAAATCTCAAGAAAATTGAGAGAAATTGGTGAAATCCAAGTTTATTGATAAGAAGTTGATAAAAGAATTATAAAAGCTACTAAAGAAAGCCTAGGATATGCCTATTTATAGGCTACATCAATTTCCTAAGACAAAAGAAAGAAAAATAGCAGAAAAATAAGAAAAATTATAGAAAATCATAAATCCCATTTTTGACAGCAGACTTCTTGACATAAGACGTGGACACGCTGTATTGAAAGAAGAGTTCTGGTCTACTGACAAATGAACTTAATATCAGGCGTGGGCACGCCTTATACGAAGAAAGCTTTCTGATCAATAACTTCAGTACCTAATTATGTAATCCATCCAACCAACCTTCTTCTTCCTCTTTTCATGCTCCTGGCCAATAACAATAACAATAATAAAAATTCTACTAAGACAAATAAAAATAACACTAAAACTATAGAAAATAACCTATAAAAAAATCCAAAAATTAATACAAACAAATAATATGAAAAACTTGAAAAGCTTGTTCCACATCACATAATCCTTTCACTGTAAAGGGAATACTTGTCAATATTTCGTGTTAACACCTTAAAGACAAAGGTATGATTATTTTCTTTTAAAATGATAAATTCAATAATCTGCTATTTTATGCTAGACCAAAATATATTTTACGGACCCAATCTATTGTTTATTAGTAAATCTTTAAGTTTAAACAAAAGCCACTCGAACCTGTTAATAAGAAAGACTGTGGGAATAATTTTTTTCTGTATATTCACATCCAAAGATACAACAGTCTATTTATAGGCTTGTACAAGTAATAGATACAATAAATCTAGATAATAATAAATGAGTTTAAATCTAATTTTATCCTAATCTAATCATATCCAATCATATCCTAATCATATTGACAATTTAAAATTTAAATACAATACAACTCATAACACTCCTCCTCAAGTTAGTGCGTATATGTCCCACATGCCCAACTTGCCAAGTGAGTTATAGAAGATTTTGGTTGATACAACTTTTGTCAGTACGTCAATCAGTTGATCTTCTGACTTACAAATGGAAACCGTATCACTTTGTTTTCAAAATTTTGTTTTATGAAGTGTCGATCCACTTCAATGTGTTTGGTGCGATCATGTAGGACTGAATTATGACTGATCTCGATAGCTGCTTTATTATCACAGAACAATTCATTTTAGAATTAGGAGAAAAGTCAATATCAGTCATTAACGTTTAAAGCCACAAAAGTTCACACACACCCTTAGCCATTCCTCTGAACTCAGCCTCTGCACTAATAGTGCTACCACCTTTTGTCGCTTACTTCTCCAAGTAATTAGATTGCCGCCGACAAAGGTGAAGTAGCCTGATATCGATTTTCGATTAGTAGCATCTCTGGCCGAATCAGTATCTGGGTAACCATCAATATTGAGATGGTTATTCTTAGAAAATAAAAGGCCTTTTCTAAGAGGATCCTTAAATATCGAAGAAGCCGCATCATAGTTTCCATATGTCGATCATTAGGAGAATGCATGAATTGACTGACTACACCAAAGCATAGGCAATATCTAGACGTGTGTGAGATAAATAAATCACTTATTGACAACCTCTGATATTCTTTATTATTGGCTTCTGATCAAATACTCACCAGCTTGTGATTCTGAATAATCAATGTATCAGGCGGTTTACAATCTAGTTTTTTAGCTTTAGTTAAGAGATCAAGTACATACTTCTATTGAGATAGAAACATACCTTGGGTCGATCTTTTTACCTCAATTCTCAAAAAAAACTTGCGATTTTTCAAGTTTTTCATCTCAAACTCAGCTGCCAATCGATTTTGCATACTAGAGATCTCTTCATCATCATCACTTGCGATAATCATGTCATTAATATAAATTATTTGGGCCGTTATCTTTCCATGACGATACTTCAAGAACAAAGTATGGTCTTATTACTTTGTCGATATTTATATTTCTTCATGACCAAAGTAAATCGACCAAACTAAGCTCGCGGTGACTGCTTCAATCCATAAAGAGCCTTTTGCAACTTACATGTGGCATTTCCAATTGAAACAGCATACCCTGGTAGAATATCCATGTATACTTCTTCTTCAAGATCACCATGTAGCAAGGCATTCTTTACATCGAACTGATGTAATGGCTAGTCTAGATTGACTGCAAGAGATAATAAAATCCTAACTGTGTTCAACTTTGCCATCGGTGAGAAAGTCTCATAACAATCGATGCTGTATGTCTATGTATACTCTTTTGTCACAAGTCGTGTCTTATAGCTATCGATTGAGCCATCAGCTTTGTACTTAATTGTAAACACCTATTTGCATCCCACAATTTTCTTTTCTTTTGGCAATAGGACTAAGGCCCAAGTATCATTCTTCTGTAACGCTAACATCTTCTCCTTGAAAACTTGAGTCCAATTTGAATCAGCAAGGGCATCATGCACACCGTTTGGAATATCAGCTGATGAAACATTGTGTACAAAGATCTCCAGAGATTTAGATAATCGGTGAGTTAAAATATAATTGGTAATGAGATACTTGAATCCTTTGGCATAAGCTTCTAGAGAATAACAATTTGCTAGAGAATAACGATTTGGAGGCTTGCCATGATTGGACCTGTCAGGCAGCACATATGTACTAGAAGTATCCAAATTAATAGTAGGACTATCAAAAGTACTTACCTCAGAGATATTCTCAAGAGACTGATGGTCAAGTACTAAGGAAGAAGGGATGACACCAATACCAGCATCAAGAGATATATCTACAATAACTTCGTCAGGAATATCAACTACTGAAGAATCATATTTACCACCATCGACAGGTAGATCAACAGGTGAATTGGCAATAATCGGTACATTTGCCTCAGTCTCATCAGTACTTGGTCTTGATAACCATGCTAATTCTCGCTAAGTCTGCACTTCCTGATTCCTTATCTCCCCCTAAAGTGAAGAGCTGGATGCCGAAGGGAAAAATGTCTCTGATTCCAAGAATGTAACATCCATCGTTTCATACCTCTTATGAGTGGTTGGATCATAATACCGATAACCCTTCTTATGCACGACATATCCCAAGAAGACACAGCGAATAGCACAATGATCTAACTTACTTCGTTGGTTCTTGTGCAAATGTACAAATGCCACACAGTCAAATACCCGTGTTGGAATCATTAGCACATATGATAAAGTGAAGTGTTGAGCTAGAGTCTACTGTGGGGTTTGAAAGTTCATGACTTTTGAAAGTAGCCGATTCAGCAAGTAGACCGTTGTCGTGACTGCATCAGGCCAGTATTGACGTGGAACATTTGCATTAATCAGCAATGCTCTAGCTGTTTCCAATATATGCCGATTCTTCCTCTCAGCCACTCCATTTTGTTGTGGGGTTTGACTGCATGATATTTCATGTATGAGACCGTTAGTGTTAAAGAACTCCTACAGTGATTGATTATTATATTCACCACCGTTATCAGACTGAAGAATCTTGACTGTAGCAGAAAACTGAGTTCTAATCATTGAAAAGAATGATTTAAAAACATCTGTTACTTCATTTTTATACTTCAACAAGTACACCCATGTCATTCGAGTACAATCATCGATAAAAATTACAACCAACGAATACCGATCGATAAAGTTATCGGTGATGGTCCCCAAACATCAAAATGTACCAAGACAAAAGAAATATCGCATTTATTTAGATTGATAGGATAAAAAGCTCTATAATTTTTAGCTGAAATACAGGTCTCAAATTTCAGATCAGCAACGTTGGTGAACTTGTCTAGAAATAGATGTTTCATGTATCCAAACAACGAATGTCCAAGTCGTCGATGTCATGACTGAATTTCTCGTTCTTTGGTGTTATCAGTACTTCTCATCTGGTTTGCTCTCCCTGAACTGAAATCGTCCATATAATATAAATGTCCCCTTCTAGTACCACAACCAATTATCTCTTTGGTGAGAATATTCTGAAGAAGACAAAAAATTGGATACATTAGTGCTATACAGTTAAGATCGGCTGTAATCTGACTCACCGATAGCAGCTTATTTGATAAAGAGAGAATTAACAAAGTATTAGGTAGAGAAAGAGATGAAGATAGAGTAATAGTTCCAGCTCCTGTAACTAGATATTGAATGTCGCGTTCTAAAAAATCGTAAAGTAAAAAGTAGTGGTGGGGTCATTGACTGTCACACCCAAAAAGGTGGTTCAGTCTGATGACCCTTTTTGAAAGGCAAGTTTTGGAAAAAACAGTGCGCGTGTGTGAAAAATCGAGCTTTTATTAAAAAAGTGTTATTTAAGAAAAATAATAATAATAAAATAAGGCCGGGACAAAAAAGTGTGACAGTTTTGGCCAACTAATTTTGAAAAATGGAGTTGCCACTTGGTACTGAGTTTGGGTGTACCAAGTTACCCGAAAAATCATTTAACAAAACAAAAATAAAAAATAAAAAATAAAAAATAAAAAATAAAAATCAGTTCTCTCATCTATCCTCCACTCACAATCAGTTCTCTCATCTGTCCGATTCTCTCGTTGCCAGATCGTCCCTTTTCTCTTCCAGCTCCATCTATTTATTCCCTCACTATTCTCTTTATCTCTAACTCTTTCCCGATTGAGCCTCCAAATCAACAATTAAATATTTTACACCTATAACTAAAATCCTCATATATCAGTGAATTACCCAAACAGTCAATGGGAGTCTAAAAGCTTACCTCTATGGCCGAAGATCAAATGGTCCAGGGGCGGTGATGGTGCGTTTTGATGGCATGAAGGGAGGAGACACTAGTGGTGGTGGTGCGCTACTAGCCTTTGAGGTGATGATGATTTAATTGGATTGAATTGTGAGTAAATGATGCTACTGGTGGCGGTGATGTTATGAGTGTTGCGTGGGAATTGTTTACTGGGTAGTGGTCTTGGATTGGCTTTTTGGGTTTGGGGTTGTGTAACTGGCAGGGGAAAATTTCTGCAGGGTGGTGGATGGAGGCTCTGCAAGCGATTTGAGGGCTCGTGGTGTGGTTAATAAGAGCTGGTTTTGGTGGAAATTTGGTGGCAAGGGAGGAGGGCAACTGCTGATGATGGTATTAATTGGATGGTTGCAGGTTGTAATTGGTTTGATTGGCCGTTATCTGGAACTGAATTATAATTGTCTTGGAGTTTTGGGATGGTGAAACGAAGAGTGGTTTGCTGCTTATGTGTGAGTTTCTGACCTGTTGGATTAGAAGGTGATTGTCTTGGTGGTGTTTGAAGACTGATTTGGGTGTCTTTGCCTGGGCAGTGTTGGGATTGGCGTGGTGGTTTGTGGTGGATTTGAGTTGTTGTGTGTCTGAGAGTTATGACTATATGTGTTTGTGCGTGTATTGTGTGAGTTTGTTTGTGCATCTATGAGTGTGTTTGTGCGTCTCAGAGTGTGTGTATCCGTGTGTATGTGTGTGTGCAAATTATATGTATGCAATGTGTGAATTGTGCGAAGTGGTTGTGAAATTGAGTGTAACAGTTGTGTGTGAATTGTGTATGTTTGAATGACTACAGGTGTTTGATGTATGTGAATCGGTGTGTGCATGTTTGTGAGTGTGTCAAATGATGTGTGTATGCGAACTGTGTAAGCTAGTGTGTGAACTGTGTATGAGGACAGTTGTGTGAATTATGTGTGAGAGGTGAATCTACTTTGTGTGTAGTGTGTGAGAGAGAGTGTGAGTGAAAGGTGTGAAGTGTGTGAATCTACTATGTGTGTAGTGTGTGAGAGAGAGTGTGAGTGAAAAGTGTGGAGTGTGTGAATCTACTGTGTGTGTAGTGTGTGAGAGAGAATGTGAGTGAAAAGTGTGAGAAAGTGTGTGTAGTGTGTGAGAGACAGTGTGTGAATTGTGTGTGAAATGTGCGTGAGAAGTGTGTGAGAGAGAAAGGTGAATGTGTTAATGTGTAAAGTAGTGAAAATGGTATGTGTGGTGTGTGAGAGAGAGTATGAGTGTGTAGTGTATGAGAGAGTGAGTGTGTGTTCTTGGTGTTCTAGGTGTGTGGTTGAAAATGTACTAGTGTGTGTTCTAGGTGTTTTAGGTGAAAACTTGAAGATACACTAGTGTGTGTTCTAGGTGTTATAGGTGAAAACTTGAAGATACTATATTGTGTGTTCTAGGTGTTCTAAGTAAAAACTTAAAGATATATTAAAACCTAGTAGGTGTTCTTGGTGTTCTTGGTGTAACTAAAAACTAAAAACTAAAAACTAAAAACTCTTTCTAGATTTTTTATTTTTTCTCCCTTTTTTAAATTTCCAAGTGGGGGTATTTATAGTACACAAAAGACTTATCTTCCAAGAAATGACTAAAAGACCAAAAGACCAAAACGCCCTTGACTATTAAAATTACAATTTTATCCTTCTTAAAAATCTATTGTCTCTCACAAAAATGAAAAAATTAAGAAAAATGTTAATAATAAATTTATTAATGGCAATTCACCCCGAAAAAAGTTAGAAAAATTTAGAAACATACTTAAGAACCTAAAAGTGAATTTGGAACTCAAAAAAAAATGGTGAAAAAATGCTCAGAAAGGAAATGACTATTTTGCCCTTGTGTTGTCAAAATGTATGAAAAAATATCAGTTAGCCTCGAAAAATTATCAAAAATTAAAGATAAGCTTAAAATCCTAAAAAATGCACTTATAACTCAAAAATTGATGAAAAATGAATTTTAATTGTAAAATGACGATTTGCCCCTAAATGCAGTATTTACAAAAAAAATTGCAATCGTCCCCGAAAAAATCAAGAAAATTTAGAAACATGCTTAAAGAATTAGAAAAATAAATTTGAGACTTGAAATGAGCGAAAATAGTATTCGCGAGACGAAATTACCATTTTGTCCCTTGTGCTGGTAAAAATATAAAAAGAATACCAATTAAATTCGAAAAAATCACAGAAAAATAAAAAATACGTATAAAGGTAAAAATATGAATTTAAAACCCCCAAAGCTAATAAAAAATATTTACAAATAAAAAATTACTATTTTGCCCCCCAAGATTATTGAAAAATTAAAATTTGACCCCAAAAATATAAAATGCCTCCCAATGTTTGAAAAATAAATGGTGTGTCAAAATTTGGTGTCTACATTGAACACTATTGACATTAGAGATCATCGACCGTCTCGGTTGAGCGACACATGAAAAGTTATCTAGATTAAAGGTCATATGATCTGTAGCTCCTAAAACGAAAATCCAGCCACTATCATGTCAATTAGAGTTACAATTACCTTGATATTGATTGACATTTTTTCCATTAGCAGGAAGAGAATAAGGCACCTATGCAACATTAAAAGCTACAGTCGATCCACCAGTTGCAGTATCAGCTCTTCCAGAGCTTCCTCCTTGATCGGTAGTGTTCGATCGACCACCTCGTCAATTTTGTCCTTTCCGCTCCTTCTACCACAGTGGATACCCATGCAATTTAAAACATGTATCATGTGTGTGTCCTTTCTTATTGCACTGGGTACAATTGTCCACATCAATTGGTGGTTTGGCCCCTTTTGATGCCATTACAGAACCGATTATGTTGTCTCCCCCTATCAGCATTACTGATTGCCTACTGTTTTCACGTCGAACATAGGCATATGTCTCTTTCACTGTCGGGAATGGCTTCATTCGCAGCACGTCACTGCGGATTGTATCCATTCGATCATCCAATCCATCAAGGAAGATGTATACCCTCTCTTCTTGTATGAGAGAGTTGTACCTTCTAATATTGGCAGCACATTCCATTAGATTTGGTCGATGAAAATCAATCTCCCTCTACAAGCCTCGCAGGTTGTTGTAATATTTCTCAATCAACCCTCTAGCTTGTTTCATCTAGTAACCCTTTGCCGCAGATCATATAATTGGGTTATATTAGCCTCATCAAAATATGTTGTGACAATAGCACCCCATACCGATTTGGCAGTAGGAAGGCGAATGAAATTACCGATCAAGGATGGATCCATGTTGTTTATTAGCCATCCTTTTACGATAGAATCCTCCGTTCGCCATTGTCGATATGTTGGATCTGTCGATGAAGGTTGAGGAAGCTCACCATTGATATATCCCAACTTATCTTTGCCTGAGATATATCTCGACAACTTGGGACCAAAGTGCATAGTTGGTATCGTCCAACTTGACGCCGATCTGAGTCATGGAGGAATCAGTGCTCAGTGTAGACTTTTGACATCTATTTAGGACTTCTATCATTGTTGTGACCAAGTCTTCAAGAACTATGTCAGCTTGTCCTCTTCTACCTTGCACAAGTTTAGATGATTCTGCCATATTCCTTTTTAGATTATATTAGCGTAATTGTAAAGAGAGTTTCCTAGAATCTCTGCTCTGATACCATGTTAAGAAGAAAGAATGTGAGAAGAATATTTTTCTGTATATTCACATCCAAAAATACAACAGCCTATTTATAGGCTTGTACAAGTAATAGGTACAATGAATCTAGAAAATAATAAATGAGTTTACAACTAACTTTATCCTAATTTAATCATATCCAATCATATCCTAACCATATCTACAATTTAAAATTTAAATAAAATACAACTCTTAACAGAACCCACTTGAACTTTTCTTTTTAATATTTTTTTAATCTCAACATGTATTACATTACCCATGCGACTAGGGACAGATGCAGAAATTGTAAACTGAAGGAACAAACTTTATAATAGTTGTGGGGACTCTTTTAATAGTTTAGGGGGAACAAAAGATAAATTCTCTAAGGATGCAAGAAAAAATTAAAATTTTAAAGTCCTTAGGTGTGGCTACACAAGTGCACCTCTATATATGCAGGGTGATATTTATTTAAACCACAGTGTCTACAAATGAAACTGTGAAAAAAGTCTATGCAAGAATTTTTCCTTATCAAGATTGACTAGCCAACTTAACCATAAAACTGTCAATTCACTCTAGCAACCCTCTAGATAATTTGGCTTCTGGAAAATGAAGATTATCAAAGAAGCCTGCCCAAAACCATAATGTTCCTGGTCTAGATCCGTACAAAAGGGAGAAGAAAGTACCAAGAAGGGCTGTTGGAGATAAGTACCAAGAAGGGCTGTAGGAGATTCTCCATTTCTTGGCAATGTTGTTATTTAACACAAAAGATCAATGCCTTTCAAGATTTTCGCACATGATATATAGACTAAATAATTTGGAAGGTCCAATCACCATCCTTACCATCTCATCAAATGTTCCTTCAAAAAGACGCTTAATGATTTTGAGCTTTAGTATCTGTACTTCTATTTTTAAAATCACATTAAACCACAGGAGTAGTCAGAAACCGTGTGCTTAGCCAGTTCTGAAAATTTAAGTTTAATTAAGATATTAAAGATACTTTTCAATATCACAATCCTAAGAGACGACAGATTTAATCTTTTTCTGACTTCGGGATGAAAAATGTTGTGGTCCCTTGAAATTTTACCAGGCATCACAATCCAGTAGTAATGTTTGTTTGGGTTGTTTTTTCTTGGAAATAATATTCAAAATTTCTCTAACTACTTCACTATATTTTCTGTCACATTTTTATCTCACATATGCCCTGTCTCAAAAAGCATTATAATATTTTGCTTAAAAAAATGCTCCAAAAAAAATCCAAATAGTTAAACAAGTGGGAAGTTGATTTAGTGAAAATTTTAGTTTTATTAAGCCATTATGGCAACTTTAAAATATTAATTCTATGAGCCAACAGATTTGTTAATCTTATTCTGACTTCAGGATGAAAAATGCTGTGATACCTTGATGTTTTTCAAAGCACCACGGTCCAGTAATAAAGTTTATTTTGTTTTTTATTTTTTTTGGACTAATGTTTTAAAGTATTGTCTAAACAGATTTTTTAGCTGCCTTATTACATTCCCTTTACCTTTTTATCTGACATATATCACACATCAAAAAGTACTACAATATTATTTTTCAAAAAATACAAAAAAATACATAATCTAGCCAGATTAAACAAGAGGTAACTTGAGTTATAGCAGTGATAAGTTTTATTACAAAAATTGTAAATTTTTATAAACAAATGGAAAGTTTTATTATGATAATAGCAAGACATAAAATTGAAATTTTTATTACAAAAAAGGTAAATTTTATAAACAAATGGTAAGTTTTATTATAAAAATTATAAATTTTTATAAACAAATGAAAATTTTTATTATGTATGTCTTCTACGTACAATTACATCCTCCATTTACTTCTTTCTTGCATCAGCAATTTCTTGGGAGTCATCTGCCTCTGGATTAGGCTTCTTCGGCAAGAAAAGATCGAGTATGTAATGCACCTTTGAAATAGTGGGAAGGAAACCATCGTACCTCTTTATTTTGCGAAATGAGAGCCGTCGAAATGATCTAACTTAATAACTATTGCATGGTTTTGGTATTAAAGCGTAACATTGTAGATACTACCCTTTTTCTAAAAAAAAGTGGACACTAAAATTGCTTTGAAACATGTAGGAATGATAGCGCGTTAATTTTGCATATTATTTGTTGAGAGTTTGTCTTAATTATAGCCAAATATTATGCTAAATGATAGATTTTATTATTATTTGATTTTTATGTTGCTAATAGGATTCAAATAAGGAAAGTGATCTTTTAAGGAAAATTTCCAGAAGATTTGCTGCGGTAAAGTGTGCCTACGCCTCTGTCCAGATTGGAAGTGCAGATTTTGTGAGATTTAGGAGTATCGTTGATTGGAGTTTGATTGGCAATTGGAAACTAAATTAGTTTCCTAATTTTAGAAGACTCTTTTAGCAGTAAATTCCACTCTATACTTATTTGGTAATTAAATGGAATTGGATTTAAAGAAGGAAAGGAAAATCTTTCCTTTCCATCAAATGTGGTGTGAGATTGAGAAAGAAACAAAGACGAGAAAGACGAAACTTCCTTGTACTGCAGGAAAATCAACGAAGAGAGGCCATATATTTAATATTTATTGCTAGTTTTTTAGTGAAGAATGACTCTCGAGTATTCTCTAGTTTTTAGTTTAGTTTTAGGGTTTTAGTTTTTCTTCTCTCTTTCTTTCAAGACTTGTAAGCACAATTGTCATGGATACTTTTGGCTGCGTTTTCTTCATGGATCGTAGCTAAACTTCTTTCTGGTTGCGGAATAATCAAAGCACGGTTTTCATATCAATTGTGAGATCTTTCGATATTTGTTTTAATTGCAATTCATGTGTTTATGAGTATTTAGTTATTTTCTGTTTATCAATTGATTATGATCATTTTGATTTAATTGAATAACTATGGCCAGTTATTCAATTGTTTGAATGATTTATTGCTAATTAAAACATCTGATCCGTATGTATTTGGATGTTATGATATTAGTGGCGAATGACACAATTTCATTACCTCGCAAGTAGTCTAATCTGTGTCATGGAAATAACTAATCTAGTTTAAATGAACCCGCATGTGTGTTTGTTAACTAGAATTGGGTCTTTCTAGTTTTAAGGCTGCAATTAGATTAAATTCTATGAGCGTCTCTAGGGTTATCTATTTAGCAAGCAAAGTAGTTTAATAGCGTCTCTTAACTACCGAGTAATTAAGGAAAGATTGGTGGTACAGCGGTTGCTGGACTACTATAACTGATTTATTTGTAAATACTTGAGTTATCTTATATGTCAATGGTTTATTCGTAAATACATGAGTTATCTTATGTGTCGATGATCAATTGGATGAACCGTTGCTGAGATTGTTTCTGTAACCAGAGCTTGTTATTCATTTATTTTATTACTTTAATTTCATTTTAATTATTGCATATCTATCTTTATATTTAATTGCGAATTGATAAAAACTCTCCCCCCAATTTTTACTGCATTTTTCTTGAAAGCAATAATTCTACCAATTTTTCCTGAGGAGACGACCCTACTCGCTGCTATACACATTCACTTTGGAGAGTAGGTAAATAATAAATTAATTTTTGGCGGGGTGGGATCACTTTTTTTGGGGAAAATTTACTCTCACAAGTAATCGCCTACAAAGATACAACAAAACTCTCTTTGATCTCTCAAAGCAAAATGTAAGGTCGTTAACACGTGTAATCATCATTGTATAGATACTTTTGATGTCATGACTTTAAAAAAAAGTGGTTAAATATCAAGTCTGATGGCTATCCAAGTGAAATAACACAACTCAATCTTCATTTTGACGACTATTGGAAGCATGGTCAAAAAATTAGATATGACTTTCCGAGTGAAATAACACAGCACAAATCTTCATTTTGATGACTATTAGAAGAACGATAATCATTTTAAATTTTCAAACACTTTTGTGTAAAATGCAATTAGGCCTTCAAAAATCCTGAGAGAAGAAGGTACCAAGAAGGGTTGTGCCAGATTCTTCATTACTGAGCAATATTGTTTTCTTATTCAATAAAGAGATGCCTTTTCTAGATTTTCTCCACATGCTAAGTAGACTAAAAGGTTAATTCAGTTCATGATTCAAATCAGATGCCTTTCATTTTTTTTCTTTCCCTTTTTCAGTATGTCAGCTTAGTTTTAGTTAATTCAAGTCAATTATGGAAATTTTTTAGTGGAGCATATCTCACAAATATGGTACTCATATCTACATCGATCTCACCTCATTGTGAGACGTGGTACCACGAAAAGTCCCACACACAAAATCACATATCGAATGGCAGCATCGCAGGCACGTATTCTGTTACAAAATCATTATGATGCTTACCACAACTTTCATATCTATCTTTTTACATGTGCATGCGAAGAAACTTCCCCATATTATACTGAGAGACAATAAAATATAGCTGTTTACCCTCCTCAAGAAAAATCCAAGTAAGACATTTGCGGTTTAAGGGCATGAAATTTGGTAGTAATGTAATATCAAGCCTTTGGGAGGAGTATGCACCGGCATGACGAATGAAGTCTAGAAAACATCATTCAAGCTGCTTTTACTAGGTTTAGTTCGTCGAAGGGAGCAGAAACCTTTAAAAAAAAACATTCATCTTTTTTTCTTTTTTAACAATAAAACCATTTCATCTTAAAAGCGCATTATTAAATACTTATTTTCAACGAAAGGCTTTGGAAGTCGGTTTTAGGGTTTTTGGGAAGAATAAAATGAACCAAGTTCTAAATTTCTTCTATTAATTGAGTAGCTGCAAATATAAGAAATTTGTTTCGGCTTCTATATAGAAATGCTTTTTCTCAATTCAAAAAATCTATGCTTTTCAAGAAGGATTAATTTTACGATTGTGCAGTTAGTACTTTATGGTTAGTGTGTTTATGTAATATTTTTGTTACTTTATGACTAGCCTTTTTATGTAGTTATTAATATCATGCGAACCATAATTAAATGTTTTATCATAATGTTCGATATGTTGATTCATGATGTCAAGATTTAGGGTATGAGGCACTATAGTGATGATAAAAAAATGCATTTAATTTACATCCTTTCAGTTTCGGATGCAAAATACATCTGCCTTTATTTTCTCGTTACTACCAAATATTTAATCTTAGCAATTAAATAAAGATATAATGAATCATAGCATATTTTTTTGAGCATCCCACTTTGTTTTAGTTAAGCAAGGATATTTAAGTCAGATGTATTTAGATTTGATTTTATTATTCGGACATCAAATATTTATTGTACTAGTGTTAGGGCTGTAAACGAATCGAATTGAACTGAACTTTAAAGCTGTCGGGCGGCTCGATTCGAAAATTCAAGTTCGGATTCAGATTCGAGTTCGAGTTCGATACGAACTTAAATTCCAAACTTGAGTTAGATTCGATTTGGTACTTGATAGGCTCGAGTTCAATTCGAAAGTTCGAGTTTTCTTTTATTTTTAATTTTTCGTATTAATTTATTAATAAAATATATATTTTTTACATAAAATATATACTATTTTATAAAATATTATTATATATTAAATAAAAAATTACTAAAAAATTTTTGAGCCGAATATGTATAAGTTCGAATTCGATTTGATAACACAATCGAATTTTATTTTTTATTCGAGCTTGTAAAAACTCGAATTTGAATTGAGCCCTTAACAAATCGAGCCCGAACTATTCGTTAAGGGCAGGATTTGTTGACAGCCCTAACTAGCGTCCAATCAATATGATGAGATTGAACATTTCAACTTTTTCTTAATAAACCTACTGAAAATAATGTGGTGATGTTACATTATACAACTTATTATTATTTTTAAAGGAAAATTTATCATTCACGTAAAACGACTTATCACTTACTTAACAAAATTTATCACTTATTTCAATAACTATTTACAGTATTTTCTAACATGTACTTTAGAATGACCATTTGATTTGCCATCAAGTCAGTAGTTCAACTGCTGATGTGTGCTACAAGTCAAAAGCTGAACTCTTCGAGATCAACAAAGTTTAGTATTGATGAGGATCCAACTCTTATGTATTGCATCAATTAAAAATAGCTTTACTACTAGAATCAATATCTCTCAAGCTACTAGTACATAATTAAACAGTCAGGATAATGTTGAAAACGGGAAAAGAAAAGATTTGCACACTGCGTTTTGAATAATTAATTATATGTGAAACCAAAGATACAAGAGAAGATAATTAAAGAGTATGACTTACACTTTTACTACATCAAAATGAAAATGCAAACATGACATGCCTAACAACTCAGATGAGATATAACAAATGCAAAGGACTCCAAAGTCAAAAACTGGTTAAAACCAAGGCTTAGAAAAACTGAAGGTGGACTTACAAATTCCTTACAGCCCCCCCCCCCCCCTCCCCCTCCCCCCCAAAAAAAAAAAAAAGATAAAGAAAGAAATACAACCAAAACCGAATTCGTCAATTGGCTTATTATGTGTGATGATCACATCCATATAGCCTTGGCCCTGATAAGCAATGGCTTCAACTTACTCTGAACATTGAGGTTCATAACCTCATCGGAACCACCAACAAATAGTTTCCCTACAAAGACAGCAGGAACACTTGGATTACATCCTAATCCGAGCAAGGCATTCTCTATTTCCCTTCCCTTTGGGTGTTGGTCAAGCTCATAAACCATAGGATTCGCCCCGAAGCTGCATATTAACATCTTGATGGCATGAGACATGCAGCAGTTGCTCTTGCTGAAGATCACCACTGGATATTCTGAACCCAATGTCCTCACTGCCTCCATTATACTTTTGGTAAAAATATCAAGCACTGCAAAGCTTTAAAATGTGCACTACTACTTTAGTAGTTGAGAGGAAGTTCAATAATTGCTTTGAGGAAAACATGAGTAGCAAGAGGGTATATATAGGAGGCTAAGGATGAGCAATTGCAATATTCTTTAGTGGAAATAGTAAAAGGGATGCAAGATTTTGCTTGAAAAGTTGATGCTTGGATCATATCAGCAGCTATATGATAAGGGCTTGATGTTTCCTAAGTACAGAATCTCAAACTGCACTAACGTTCAAACGTAGGTTTCTAATTTCTTATGCAGAGAACGGAAAGTAAAATGATAGCAATCTTCTACCTTTATTAGATTCTGATAGCGGAGTACTATGGCTCATAGACTTGGACTCGATTACGTGTCAAAATCAAAGAAATTCCTCCTCGAATAGTACATTAACGTTGCCAAAGTAGACAGATTGTGTAAGGCCCTAAATATTGCCCATCAGGAATGACAAAATAAGATCTTATGCCGTTAAAATACTACGTAACAACCAGGTTTAAATATTGTGAAGTTGTAATTCCAGTTCAGAAATTATTGGACTAACCTTAATTATAGAAATGAACAAACCAAACTTATGTAATTACTTAGTATTTTATTGTTTATGTTCTCAGTTATTTAAAATTTGACCAAGTGTATTATTAACATAATACATAGGTTGTCTGGATTAGATTAAATTAGTATTTGTATAATGAATTGAGCCAGTCCATTCAATCCATCATTGATTATCACTCTTTGTGCAAAACTAATTAGGAGTGTTAGTCAATATATTTCACTCGAAATATATTAAATTGAGAAACTAAATCTATCAAAATTGCCAGTCCTCCAATCCAGCTAGTTGATGCAAGATTAATGATACAATATTTATTTTATTTCACTCGAAAAAAAAATTGAACTATGAAATACAATTGTGCTTCTTCCATTCAGCTTGGCCTAATAGGCACGTGTTGGCATGACTTAGTATTTGTAATTAAAGCAGAAAGTTCTATTTGTTTCCAGGAGCCTTCAATCAAATGCCCCAATATGATTCCTTTTTAAGCATTGCCATCAACTTCACCGAAAGTAATTGTGCAAATCATGAGCAAGAGGGAAAAACGGAACGATGGGCATCCATATGAACAGAACATGATCCTTCGACTGTGTAGGGGGATCCCTTAGTTGGCCCCTCAAAGACAAAAGTATGATTATATTCTACTTTTCTATAAACAGATAACTTCAATGTTTTAATAGTATAACTTGGACCAAAAAAATTCTTGTATGTTCAATGTTTTAATTTGACCAAAAAATTTTTATATGAATTTAGTTCACTGTCGAGCTCATAAATTTTGCGATCAAAACAAGAGTTACTGAATTTTTTTCAACGTCATTTTTATCTCATTGTACATAATTTAATACATGTACCATTATTTTCATCATTAAGTTCACAAATATGACTGTGAATTAGGTTCATCAAGAATTAGACACTGATTACAGGAGAGAAGAAGTTGGTTGATCAAAGTTGACTAGTCACCTCAACTGTAAAACCGAATTCTCTCTACGCCACCAACTTTTGCTTAATTTGGCTTTTGGAAAAGGAAGATTCTTCGCGTCCACCCAATTCAGGAGATTTAGCAAAGATGCCTGACCAAAAGCATAATGGTCATGGTTAAGAAATCCGTGCAAAAGGCAGAAAAAGGTACCAAGAAGGGAGTAAGTATTACATGCATTATTATGTACGTCAAATAATACAAAATGTGGTTCATCATCACTAAATAATGATGAATTATTAATTATAATAAAACACATGATAATGAACATAATGCATTTAATACTTTTTGAAGAAGGGTAGTAGGAAATTCCATTTTTTGGCAATATTTTTTTTTAACTCAAAAGAACAACGGCTTTCTAGATTTTCTCGCCATGATTATAGCCTAAATGATTTGGAAGATCCAATCATTATCCATCCTATCTCATCAAATGTTCCTTCAAAAAGATGCTTAATGACTCTGATGGTTAGTTTCAATGTTTATATCCTCAAAATCACATTAAGAGAGTAGTCATAAATTTTCAAATTGAATTTATTACTTGTTTCTTTAGTTTATGCTAAAATAATGTCAACTTTATTTAAATGGAAACTTAAACTCCAAAATACTGTATCTCCTTAAACATTTTATCCATATTAAAACAGGTGAATGCACATGTCTCAACTACCTCCTTATATTTCAATTAATTGACACAGTGGACCAACATATTGTTTGGTAATTATTTAAACTATTAAAATAAATCTCTCTCTTTCCCCTTAATATTTGTATTGCAAATCCCCAAAAATTTACTTGAATGGACATCTTTAGAACAATATTTTTAAACTAACTTTTTATCTCGCGTACCATTTTTTTCAAAAATATCCATAAAATTGCTATGGTAATATTTTTCTAAAATTACATATTTTCCTCACCATCCAAACGAAACCATAGTGTATGCTAAATTTTTTCAGTAGTAACTATTAAGGATCTTATTATTTCTTTTAATAAAAAATTTATATATGGTCATCTAAGTACGCGTCATTACAGTATTTTATTTAATTAATTTCAACTATTGGCACACAACTCGCAATGTTTCCTAAAAAATAAAAAATAAAAAAATCGCAATGCTGATTCCCCGCATCACAGGCATGTATTCCTTGAGAAAATTACCGCAGGGCATAGATTGCATATCTCATCTTTTCGTGTTCTGACAACTAGAACAGAATAAAGTGCAGCTGCATACCTCCTTCGAGAAAAGTGCTGTTGGCATATTTGCACTTTCAATCAAACAAGTAATAACACAATATCAAGCTTTTAAGAGGAGCGAGAAATATGTGGAGGCATCGCAAGACAATAGTATGTTTGTTGGATGTAAAACTTTTTCATGTAAAACATTTTTAAAATTTTTTTGTGTCAAACATCCCAAAAAATTTGTTCTGTGTAAAATATTTTTTAATTTTTACTTAATGAGTGTAAGTTATTTTGCTTAATGAGTGTAAGTTATTTGTGTAAAATGTTTTCCTCAGAAAATAATTTCCTAAGTAAAATATTTTACTTCGAATCAAATAAACCTTATTTATAACATTATTCAAGCTGATTCTACAACCGTCGCCTCTTCAAGCTTAAAGATCACGTCTTTGGTTTGCGGTGTGGGTTAACAGCCATGGAAGAGGGCCATTGTACTCTCGTCAGACACTTGCCTTCTAGCCAGGGAAATAAGATGAGGGCGTGAAGAGGATTTGCAATAATATGTTCACGCCTTCAGATGGGTACGAAGTTGAGGCGTGGTTTTTCAAATACAATTCAAGACCATTTCAACTTGGCTCTTCCTTTCTTTGATTTAGTAGTGTGACGTGAGAAGTGAGGAACGTCGTTCCCTATAAACTCCTGTTTCAATTAAATTCTTGATTATTTGTTTTCTTGAAACAGCTAGGAAAGCTATTTTAGGCTATTTTTTATTAAAAAAAAAAAGAATTACTAAGTTCTAATTCCTTTTATTTTTGAGTAGTTGCAGACTCAAATAGAACTCGGAAAATCTAAGATTTTCATGAAGGATTATGATTAAGATTTTGAAGTTAGTATTTATTACTTTTTGATTATGATTATGCAATTATTATAAGTAATTAAAAGATTGTGTGTTCTATCGAAATGTTTGATATGTTTGTTAAAGACATGACAGTATTTAGTATACTGTAACGGTTTTTTTTACGAATAATGAATTAAAAGAAATTTACTTTTCATACTTTCTGTCTCATTAATTGATAGAATGTTTCTGATTTATGTTATTTCAATTTTTTATGCAACATAACATATTAGTATTTTCAGTTTATCATTTCCATCAAATAATATTTAAATCCGAAATAGATAACACCTAATGACATTTCCCTCGCAATTCTAGATAAGCAAGCTCATTTTAAGTCAGATACATTTAAACTTTGTTGCATTCAAATCTATGGACATAATTCTACTGAATAATATATGGACATAAATTTACTCGATCTTGTATTCCAAATAATAGAATGAGATTGACCATCTCAACCCATTCTTAAAAATATTCTAAAAAAGAAAGAAAGAAAAAAATTATGGTGGAATGACCAGTCTGTCACCCCCTGGGCAGGCAGTTCAATATTAGGATGCTTGCTCCATATTTCAAAGTTGGGAATTTGAGATGAATGAAATGAAGAATAAAGAATGACCATTTTTGTATACCAAATAGGCCGTGAATTGCTTGAAATTCGCTTTTTGAGATTAATCACTGGTTTGCGTATGTTGAACGCTACTTGTGCTCCTTTTATTTTATTAGTCTACTGTTTTAATAGGAAGATAGTGTTCCATTGACCACGATGGTATTGAGCCCTTATTACCTGTGAAATTAATTGCTTTACCTTGGACTAATTCTTGCTTGTAAAATCCAACTAATAACGAAAACACATGTAAAAGAAAAAAATTTACAAACTGCAGAGTAGTTTAATTATCCATCAAAGCAAAAATACAAGAAGATAAGTTAACTAAACTTATTACATCTCCAATCCCACTACAAGCTAAAACCTCACAGAAATTGAACATTCTTAATCATAGTATGTCAAAATGAGAGGACAGACGTGACATATCTAACTCAGATGTGATATTACGAATAAAAAGAGGCGAAAAGTGAAAACAGATTATAAAATTGAGACTAAAATGGTAATCCTCCACTGTCTTAAGCTGCTTGCACTTTCCAAAAATAAGAGAAGGAACACGAACGAGAGGCTGAATGCTTTTATTATGTGCGAGGATCAAATCCATATAGCCTTGGCCTTGATAAGCAATGGCTTCAGCTTGCCCTGAACATTGAGGCTCATGACCTCATTGGAACCACCAACAAATAGCTTCCCTATGAAAACAGCAGGAACACTTGGATTACATCCTAATCCAAGCAATGTATTCTCTATTTCCCTTCCATTTGGATGTTGGTCAAGCTCATAAACCATAGGATTCGCCCCAAAGCCGCTTATTAACATTTGAATAGCATGAGACATGCAGCAATGGCTCTTGCTGAAGATCACCACTGGCTTTTCTGACCCCAACCTCGTCAAAGTATCCATTCTACTTCTGGAAATTAAACACGTAAGTTCAAGAACTTGAAAATGTGTACTGCTACTTCAGTTGAGAGGAAGTTTGAGGCTTGCTATAAGAAAAACCTGAAACGCATGAAGGTATATATAGAGGGCTAAGGATGATGGATTGCAATACTTATCTACAAGTGGGAATAGTAAAAGAAGGCTGTAAGATTTTTCTTGAAATTTGATGCCTGGATCAGATCAGCTGCTCTGTGATAAAGGCTTGAAGCGTCCCATCCCAACCACATAGAATCTCAAGTTGCACTAACATTCTGACATTTGTTTCTCATGCAGAAAACAGAAAGCAGTGGATGACTACTGCCTTAGCAGATTCTGAGCACCAAGTGGCACTAGTATGGCTCGTGGATTGGGCACATAGATCAAAACCAAAGAAATTCCATAACAGAGAGAGCTCATGTAACTCTCCGATGTACTTCACATGAACAGCACTTCGACCATATTTGAATAGTTAATCAGGCATTCTCAAGGGTGCTACTAAACGCTGGTCATATATTAAATAATTATTAAGTAATTACAATTAATTTTCAAATAAAAATCACGTAAAAATGACGGATAATAATCTTGTCTCATTATCACATCAAAAATGTAAAATTTAGTATATTGATTGAGGAGGCTTATGTCACTTTCTTTAAAACGATTCGCATGCCTATAGAATAATTTTTCAGTGTCGTAGGTTTCAATCGCCTAGAGAATGCAACGGCTAGCCTTTTCTGAATGTATTCTACTCCAATCTACATTACTAGAGATAGAATAAACCTACCATAACATCATATTTTGCCCCATATAGATAGATATATAGAGTTTGAAAAGTGTGTAAGGCATAATTTATCAAATATTCTCATTACATAGGAATTTAGGAGTCATAAATCAAGACAATGATTAGAATAAATGTAAAATTTAGATCCAATCATTAAACAATTTTCATTACGACATAATTGTATATTTAATGTATTACAGTCATATTTATTATAATAATAATAATTATTATTATAATAATATTATTATAACATATAATAATTATTGTATAATAACATATAACGGCCTGTTTATAATAGAAATAATAATAATAATAATAATAATAATAATAATAATAATATGACATGATTATTAAAAATACAGTGGTCAAACATGACCACTGAAATATTTATGAAAACTTTCATCTATGTAGTCAAAATGTAACGAAAAAATATTCAATTATTTTTAAATTATTTGCGTCTTTTATTAAAATACTCTAACAATCCTTTAATGAAAATATTGCATAGTACACAATATCACATTAAAATTTTAATATTCCATCATTTTCACGTCCATCAACCTTATAAAAGAAGAATTAATATTATAGTCTAGATCCTTTGTCCAATTTTTTTGGTGTCCAATTGTGTTCAATATGAAACTATATCGTATCAATGTGAAACTATACAAAACTACGTCATACCATTTAGTGATCCGATATAGTTTTGTTATGATACGATGGAATTTTTTCTTGAATACAGTTGGATACAAAAAAAAATTGAACCATTAATATCGTGGTAAAAATACTAGTTAATGCTAGCATCTAGGGACATTCAAAGTCGGCTATATAATAAATTGTATAATGGTATAAGTGGGAGAGTTAATGAACCAAGCAGCTAGCGAGCTGCTCGCAAGCAGTTCAATGTGCTGTTCCGAGTTCGAGTCGAGTTTGAACACCTTATATACTAAACAAGCTCAAATTCGAGTAGTAAAAGGTGAGTTCGAGCAGTTCGTCAAGCAGCTCAAAATATATGTATTAAATATTTATATATATATAATTACCAATTTACCCATACTAATTATATATGAATTTTGAGTTCAAGTTCGAGTTCGAGGTTGATTGTATTTTCACGAGTGATCCCGAATCGAGCTCAAGTTCTCCTTAAGATTAACGAGTCGAGTTCAAGTTTCGAATTATAAACTTGATCAAACTCGAGCTCGATCTTGAACAGCAGTAATGATAACAAGCTCGAGCTTGAGTTCGGTAGTATTCGAACTCGACTCGGCTCTTTTACACCTCAAGGTATAAGTACTCCAAAAAGTAGATATGTGCCAATTGAATGCTCTGTACTAAGATTCAATAATCTTGTTTCAATATTGAACTACAGACACACAATATCAAGCCGCATGAAAAAGGCAAAATATCATTGACTTATAAAGACCTTTACTCATCTGTTTACTAAAATCCAGCCTGAGATGTCAAGAAGGGGAAATAGTTTTTTAAGAGATAAATATTTTTCACCTTGCCAGGAGGATAGAAAGATAGATCATTGGGAATGAATAGAGGGTCGAGCAGTTAGAGTTTTATGACTCCAACTCAGAGGTTGGGGGTTCGAATCCTATTAATACCAATTCCCCACCCTCATTGTGATAGTGTAGGAATTATCAAAAAAAAAAAAAACAAAAAAGATCATCAAAGTTCTGCATTTTTAAACCTTGACTATTCATTTTGAAAATTATTGGTCCAAGACCAAATAATTATCAAGTAATCACAATTAATTTCTCAGTAAAATTCAAGTAAAAATGAGTGAAAATCTTACTTCAATATCACGTTAAAAATTTAAAATTTAATACCATTCAAGTATATCGACATGGGATGAGAGTGGACTAGGTTGCACTCTTTAAGACGATTCATACCCTCATAGAGTAATTTTTCAATATAGTTGATTTTATCACGTCGCCTCTCCAATCGACACTATCGAAATTAGATACAAAGCTACCACTGCAGCGTATGTCCCGTACAGATAGATATAGAGAGGTTAGAATGTGTGTAATCTAATGTTCTAATTACAACTCTGTGTTTATAAATAGAAAAATTAGGAGTCATAAATTTATACATTAAAGAGAATAATTGTAAAATTTAAATCCAGTCATTAATAATTTCCGTTGTAAGACAAATTTGTATATTTACTGCATAACGGTGAATTAATGATGATGATGATGATGATATGGCTGTTATGACCATTAAAAAATTTATAATTTTTTTTGTGAATCCGAGATTTTATTGATTCATCAAAATTGAGTATTCATGTACACTTTCAGCCTATCGGATTTTATAAATTTTTTTCACAGTCAAAAGGCAATAAAAAATCATTAAATTATTCGGATTTTTATTAGAATATTTTAACACTAAACAACTCAACTTAAATATTACGGATCTGTAATTTATATCCAAAAGTTCTTAGGTTAAGTAAAGCCTGCAAGACCATATATAGTTTCGAGAAATTGCCATCTTCTCTAGTTCTAGTCGTGCAACATTGGCAGGAGAAAAAGAAAGCATTAATGGACTTCTCCAAATGAACAGAACCGATATCTTTTGACTGTGTGGAGGAAATTCATATCAATTTATTCTGTCTTTTCTTTAAAAACATTAATAGGTAAGTTCTACATTTCTTGATAAATATATTACTAAGAGCAAAAGAAATTGCTATTTGTCAAGCCATTTCAACTTTATCCAACTGAGTTGAATTGGTAAATACCTGAACGAAGCTACGTAGTTTTGTACTCCTCAACCTAAATTCTATATAAGAAATAAAAAGAAGCTGTTGTTATAATATGGCTCTTCACCATCAACAAACAAGACGAATCCTACACAGCCCACCTAAAAATAGAAAGAAATGAACAACCAATTTTGCTTTTCAAAGAACATGACACTTTATTCTCCCACCCAATTCAAGCAACTGCATAGAAACCTTGACAAAGCGTCCGTACGAAAGGATGAAGAAGGTACGAAGAATGGCCTGGCCACAGCAAAATTCTCCATTTCTGATACATGTTGTTCTCTAGCCCAAAAGAGATGCTTTCTTGGTTTTCTCCACATGATACTGTGGAAGATCCCCGCATATCATCTTTGCCATCTCGTCAAATGTTTTTTGAAAAAGATGCTCAATGAGGATAAGGGGCTACTTGCTTAAAATTATTGCACGTAAAACCTTTGTGTTAATAGATTTGTGTGCTCGGAAACAATAGGACCAGTAGGTATTAGGCTAATTGATCGGAATATATGCAAAAAAAAAAAATATTGTCAAATTTGTAGCTGTCAGAATTGGTGTGGTAGAGTTTATACTTGATGTGTTTAAGAAACATGTTAAGGTCTTTTTTTTTTTTTTAACAACCCGATGTGTTTGTGAAACACGTTGGGCCCGACGTGTTGCACAAACATGCCAAACTACCCGTGTCAACAGCTGTCAGCGGATTCTGGCCTAACATGTTTGAGCAACACGTCGAGCCCCTTTTTTTAAAAAAAAATTGCTATAGTTCACGTTAGGCTCCTTTTTTTAAAAAAAAATTTTGCTATAGTTTATGGCCGATTGGCCTATAATTAACCTGTTATGTGGCCAATTAACTGGTAGCCCAATGGCTGAATCCAACTAGGAAAGAATTGAATTGGGGAAAGGAAATGTAGAGAATGTAAGGATAGAGAGAGAAAATGCAACTCTAATTCTTATTCTTAACCGTTTTTTTTTTAAGGATTTAGAGTTAAGAATTTTGGTTATTAGAGTTTGTTCAAGTATACAATTTATGACTAAAATCAACGTTGTCGTTGTTGATCATGAGTCGAGTCTCGAATGGTCGACAAGCAGCAGAATCTCGTAGACCTTCTAATCTTGGTGATCCATGCACTACCTGGTGAGCTGACGGTTCAACTTCATCGGTCTCATCATCATAACCATCATCAAGTCCATGCTATGAGTTTATGGGATCAGAAGATGAATATGCACTGAATGGATCTTGATAATGATAATGGATCATAGTAGAAGTGGATGGGCCTGGATAGGAATGTGTGGAACAGGATCCGATGTAAAAAATGTGGAGGCCTATGAATCAAGAAATCCACCGACCGATCCATGCAAGAATTGAAATATAGGATGCAGGTTGAATCCATCAGAAAATACAAGCGTATAGGACCGGTGCCCAACGTCATAAGTACTAGTATGCATAGCTAAGGAAGCGAATGTATCGTACACTTTAGCTATACTAGCCGAAGGTGGGATCTGTGCACTCCTGATGGTATGTGCATAGTAATTGGTCGAGGTAGTCTGCTCATCTTGTCCGCCATTATCGTAAAGTCCATGTCGATGACGACGTCCATCACCTCGAGACAAAGGTCTAGCCTAGCCAGAGACATGTCTAACTGACCTCTGATAATGGGCACTGTGTGACGTAGAAGTGACAGTGTCATGTCGCGGATCTGGACCAAGATCGATGCGATCAGAACGCTGTAAGTACAGCATGAACTCGAATGCCTCGTCTCGAATCATCGTCAAACTAGGATGAAAAATCTATGTGGGGCCATCATGACGAAGGCCAAACACTGATGCTTCCTATCCTATACATGCTGCTCATTTGTTAAAACATATAAATATAAATTATTAATAATGCAATCATATGAAGTTTTATTAAATCAAATGCTGTAGCACTTATTAAAAATTACTATGTACTCAAACTGGCTAGAAACACCCTGCAACCCATCACGTTGAATTTGATGGACAAAAAGTGTGATATATAAGATCGTGTGATGGTGGTACCATTGCAGGTAATCGATCGACAGCTGAAAAGTATTCGTAGACTCTCTTGGAATGACTAAACCTGCACATCCATACTAGTAACCGATCTAAGAACTATGGTAGTCATCCAAATCCTGTCCTGGGAACCCCGAGAATTTTAGGTCATGTGATATGCCCTAATCAGTGTCGACATCCTCTGAAATATGCTGGCGCATTTCGAATTGCAGCATGACACGATCTGGCAAATGAAACTCGATGATGTGCTAAAATATCAACGAGACTTTAGCTTTCCAAACATGAGCCCTTGCTCTACAATAAACGGGTAGAGACAACAGCACATTATCAGTGTAAGGCATCAATATAAATTGCAACAATTGACCAATGGTGAACGACATATAGAAAAAATCTATGCAATGTAGAAAAAATTTAAAAATGTCTGAAAATGTAAGAATACCTAATCCGGTTGCAATATCAAAAGCTGATCTTGGTAGTGACTAGCTACATGCTGGAGAGCATTTCGAATAGTACACTTGGTTACCCATCTACCTTCCAGTGGATAATCACCCGCCGGTCGCTAATCGACTATGGCCAGATAGCATGGTCAAAAACCGCTTCCATATCCATAGCTGTTAAGATCGGATAATTTAACATGTCAGGTATTAGGTTACTTATGTTGGCCCAATATGCAACCTAAGAGGGGGTGAATTAGGTTCGTTTAAAACTTAACTTGGTTTTAGCAATTTATCTCAAAAAAATAAATTTACCAAGTTGTCTAAGTGATCAAATAAGTTTATGGTGCAAAAACTAATATAAAAACAATCACAATAGACAAAAATCTAAATGAGAGAGAAGTTAAGATAAACAAACTCAATTGCTTCTAAGTTCATAAACTTGAAGCTTTGATTACTTGAATTCCTTCCTTTGTTTTGTGGCTCAATACCAATTTGTACAAAGAGTTGGATCACTTCTCACTCACCCTAGACACTCTCTAGTTGAGCTAAGAAGTTTTACAGCTATCTAGCTAACCTTTCAACAATACAATTGAATTGATTACTCACAAAGAAAAATTCACTCTTGAAAATACAAATTACACTTAGTAAGAGTATCTTTTCTTCAAGAATCACTCAAAAATCACTATTATATCAATTGTCAAAAGTTATTGAACATTCTTCACTATTTTACTTTTATACAAAAGGAGGAAATAGCTTGATTTAACTTATAACGATTAAAATTAAAAAACTAGCCGTTAGACACATTTCTATCTGGTCCGAATGTCCGCATAATGAAGTTTGGACATCTGGATAGTTGTCCGGACCAACATCCGGAAGCTGTATCTACTGATGGTCCGGATGTCCACAGGCTCGTCCAGACCCTCGTCCGCACACATTCTGACCTAGCAACACAAATGATGTTTTGCTCGTCCGGACGTCCGCATGTGGGTCCTGGACCATTGTCCGTATACCTTCTGACCATTTTTAGTTTTGGTGCTTCTGTGTATCCAGACGTCTGCATGAGTGTTCGGACCCTCGTCAGCATACCTTCTGACTATCTTAGATTTGAGGGGTTATGGCCATCCGAACGTCCACACTGTGCATCCGGATGGTCATTCAGATTACCAAAGTTCTTCCTTTTTCACCCTGTCTCTCTTTAACTGCTAGAGAAGCTCATTTAACATATTAATACTCTTCATCATAATTTTAATAATCATCAAAATTTAGATGATTTAGGCCATAAGGTCTTCAACTTAACCAGTTGATAATACAAAATAATGTAAGGTTAATGTTTAAATTTTTTACCTGAAGTAGCATGTATGGCCCTGCAGTGATCCTAGTGTTGGACTGGCATGCCTGGCACATACGTCTGTACAAACATGCTAGTACGACACTCTCCCAACTATACTGGCCTATCCTTTCTAGATCTCTCAAATAGTTTAGCTAGCTAACATGTACAACATTACCCGCATTATCCGCAAACATATGACCTCTCAATAAAATCAAAAGTAATATGCGGGCATACTGGTGGACTGTCTCATCAGGGGTATCCAGTGGTAATGGATAGTCTATCAAATGCTTGTACAGAGCGTCGATCTTGATGCGTGCTTCCTTGAAATTACTTTGCTCTGACAAAAATTCCAACCACTCATTAACCAAATCCTGTCACTGAGCTCAGAAAGTAGACCTGTGGTTTAACGTAACTGGGTAAACTGTCCACTCACAAGCCCCACAACACATCGATATTTTGCAATAAATACAAGATGATAGTGGCCTTACCAATAATAGAAAGATGAAATATATGTGTTTCCTGCCTCCAACACTCGACAAATGCAATAATAAGTCCGTGGTCTAAATTGAAAGAACCGACTTGGCATACCTCGCCAAATCTAGCAGCGTCAATGTAATATCTCACACGGGGGTATACAGTATGATATAACTGCCAAAACCGTCTATCACACCTCCTGACATCAAGATCCACACCTTCATCGCGAAAAATCGCTGCAGATCTGTGAACAGGCTGGAGGCGTAAAATAGCATCATCTATAGGACCCTAAAACGGTGTTGCGATACTCATATACATGTAAATTTGTGACTACATGTGTTAAGAATACATCAAATTAATAATTTCAAAGTAATTTAGAATGGATAGAAAATATTAAATAATAAAAATAAAATAAAATTCTAGCAAACGAGATGTAATCATGATAACACAAAACCCTAAATCCTAACAAATAATGATAACACAAAACCCTCAATCCTAACCCTAAACCCCAAACCCGAAACCTAAACCCTAAATCCCTAAACCCTAACCCTAACCCTAACCCTAAATCCTAAATCCTAACCCTAAAACCTCAAACCCTAAACACAAACCCTAAATCCCTAAACCTTAAACCCAAACCCTAAAATCCTAATCCCTAAACCCTAACCATAAAACAGAAATCTTAAACCCCAATCCAAAAGCCCTAATTCTAGAGATTGTGAACTAACCCTAAAAACAAAAATCATAAACTCATCATAGACCATAAAAAATGAATACAATTTCATTGTATTTAATAGCAAATCTTGTACACGGGGGAAAAGTGCCCCTAGCTAAAATTTTATTAAGTATGAAAAGCATGACCCTAATTTTACAGGATTAACTCCCATTAGTTCACGGTATTCCGAAAGCATCATCATTGTGTGGATAATTGATTTGTGTCTATCAGAATATCACACATACATTTTGAATATTACCACATACGTGAATATACAACAACCGTATGAACCAAGACCAACTTCAGTTGTTCTCCTCATCGACGATTCTGAAAGCTAGCGTTAATAGGGTAATTGCATACATCGTATCCGACAGCAACTATTAATTTTTCTTTGTACGTTCCTTTCGTGAAAGTATTCACATAGATCACTGATTTTATATGACGAAATGCTTAAATGACAGGACCGAAAGCCCTAGAAAATATAGTTGAAAAATATGTTAAGTTGTGTGCTACTTGGATGTGAATACTACACAACATCTGTTCTCGGATTGCATTGTTGTAACTCTTCCATGTATGTCGGAAAAAGGCATATAGATGACGGCCAATCACCATAAAGAATGTCAATGGCTCTACGAACGACCGAACCAATCTTTCCTATAAAACACATCACAGTGAAAATGCTGCTTAACTGCATCCATTATGTCCTTTACTTTGAACATAAGACCATTACTAATGTGTGGAATAATAAACTCAACAATTAACTCTGAACTCAACAGCTGATGATCAGTTATTGTTGAACACTCGAGCACATGTATGTTCATCGACAAAAGCAACAATCATCCATATGTTATGAGAACGCCTCAACATCACTTTCAACTGCCAATTGCACGAGGTTGTCGAGTTACAGGCTCTACAACAAACATACCAAGTCGTTTGAGAACTTGCGCGCACGTTGTACTCTTTGTTTTTCTTAATGGATCACTTTTGCACTGCTTTCTGTACCTTTTCTTTACTATTAAATAACATGTCCAATCGAAATTCCATCATCTCCTTGTTTCACACATTAAGTCTCTCAGCGGGACTCCCGCTTAAGGGATCAAATTGTAAAGTTGCATCTACACCAGGCATCATATTGTAGTGTTTCAAGATCGTAACCAGTGCATGCTAAACTAGAACTCACATCAGAATGTGAATGTCTCCGGACGTCCTCCTATTTGGATGCATCATACCCTTGGACATCAGCCACGGAGTCATCATCTTTTGTTTTCCGCTTGGAGTCTATGTCACTGTCTTCCATGTTAGTCTATGATTTTATACTGGGAATGTGAAGTGCGTCATCATCCGTTGTGTCTAGAAACAAACTCTGTCACCGAAGATAAATGAATTCCTGCTGCACTGCAACTAGAGAGATTGTTAACACAGGTCCTGATATCTCTTCTCCAGTCCTCTCCTAGGTGGCTGGATATCTCCGTATTCTAATTGCGTAGACTGACTTCCGTACAAATAAACTATCCACACTGCATCCATAAAAAACGAGCCAAATTGACAAGTGCCCTGAGTTGCATATTCTTGTACTCTCGGAATCTCCTCAACCTCCACGTAGATCTCAATTACTTTTCGATTATTTCCTTTGAAATAATACATTGCGTTTACTCTAGTATCATCTACTAGAGGTATTACACCAGATGCATCTTGTAGTATGTAACCCCTGAGCATTAGAGTAATCTTGAATCCTATTATGGTCTAGATCCATAGTATCGTATACTTTATCCATCAATTTCTCAAAATTTACCTTTTTCGTAAGGAACAAAAATTTTTTCGGCATAGGGGGGCCATACAATATTGATCCTCCGACATATATGGTTTTTCCTCCCCTAATATAAATTAATTGGCAAGGCATGATCGTTCGACATGTTTCGCCTAAATCTAACCAATGTAAAACTAATAAGTTCAGGAGATAAAATACAAAATGTAGTGCTTCCTAAACAACATATTCAAAATATACAAAATTTTAAGTCTATCAAATTGTAATTAGTGAAAGGTCTAGGGGCCAAAATGTAATTATACAAATGTTTAGGGGCCAAACTGTAATTATACAAAAATTTAGGCGTCAAACTGTAATTTCAACAAGTTAGAGCCCAAATTATAAATATATAGAAGTTTAGGGGTCAAAATGTAAATACATAAAATACAGGGGTCCAAACTATAATTCTTTAAAGTGTAGGGGCCAAATTATAATTATACAAAAGTTTAGGGGTTCAAATTATAAATATACAAAAATATAAGGGTCAAACAGTAATTTTTAAAAGTTTAGGGATCCAAATTATAATTAAATAAAAGTTCAGGGGCCAAAACATAAGTACACAAAAATATAGGAGTCAAAATATAATTTTAACAAGGTTAGGGGTCAAAACATAAATACATAAAAATATAGAGTCAAATTGTAATTTTCAAAAGTTTATGGGCCAAATTGTAATTAAAAAACAGTTTAGGGGCCAAAAATATCCAGGTCAAAATGTAATTGTAACAAGTTTAGGGGTCAAATTAAAAATATAGAAAATTTTAGGGGTCAAACTATAATTTTAAAAAGTTTAGGGGTCAAATTATAATTACACAAAAATTCAAGGCCTAAAATGTAAATATACAAAATATAGAGATCAAAATGTAATTTAACAAGTTTAGCGACCAAATTATAATTACAAAAAGTTCGGGGCCAAATTGTTATTTTCATAAGTTTTTTGTCCAACTTTTAATTACACAAAATATCAGCTCCCAAACTATAAATTTTAATAATTCATGGTCCAAAATTTAATTGCACAATAATTGAATTCTCTATCTGTAAATGTAAATATCTAACAACATTCAATTCCAAAAAGAATATATTTACCCTACATTAATTATTGGCCCAAAAATTATTCAACATGTAAACATTCAATCTGTTGCCACAAGAAATATATTCATTTCATCAACAACATTTATTTCACACATTATTACGAACATACAATTTACCCTACACATTACATTTAATATAACTAATACACAATATAAAATCATAACAAAATTACAAAAACAAAATTCTTTCACAAATACCTGCTAGAAAACAAAGCTGATGTCCAAGTTGCAAAATGTCAAATCTGAACTCCCTTACCCAATCAAACTTTTGGCCTGCTCTACCTACAGATCTAAAGTGGAGTCTTTTCTTCTGGTTGTTTGAACTCCCTGCTTCAAGAATGAAAGCCTTTCTGCTTCTGGTTGACGAAAGCCTTTCTACTTTTGCTTCAAGAAGGAATCGGCTACCTTTTTTTTAGAGAGAGAGAAAGAGAGAAATGTAAACCGGGAGAGAGTGAATAAGCCTGCTAGGTGTGGGGTTAATTATAGGCCAATCGGCCATTTTTTTGGATTTTTTTGTGAAAAAATTAAGGGGCCCGACGTGTTTCTTAAACACGTCGGGCCAGTGCTCGGTTAATAGTCAGTAGGTTGTCAGCTGACAAAGCTAACAAGCTGATTGGTTGTCGGCCATGCAAAGTTCGACGTGTTTGTGGAACACGTCGGGTCTGACGTGTTCCACAAACATGTCGGGGTGTTTAAAAAAAAAAAAGACCTCGACGTGTTTCTTAAACACGTCAAGTATAAATTCTACCACACCAAATTAGACACCTACATATTTTAAAATGATTTTTTTTTTTTTGCATATATTCCGATCAATTAGCCGCAGGTATTAACTTGGACTTACTTAACAAAAATATTTAATTCTGAAATATAATATGTTAAAGAAATTTTTAGATTCAGCATATTTGACTATTGAATTATCAAAAGTGTCCAAAATTTAAGGAGAAAAACATTATTATGTTTATTAAATTTTTTAAATATTTGTAAGAACACTAATTCAACTTTTCATTATTCTCATAGACACTTTGTTTTTCCTCTTACAGATTTGCACATTCCATCTCTCTCTCTCTCTCTCTCTTTCTCTCTCTCTCTCTCACACACACACACACACAAAACAGACACAAACACACACACATTACGATTAATTACTCTTGAAAAACCATGGGTTGAAGGCATGAAAGCAAAGTCTTAATAGCTAGATGGCAACTCCCTGATCTAATTGGTAGAATAAAAATTATTCTACACCCAAGATCACATGTGAAAACTTAGAATACAAATTTGTGAAATAATGAGATAGAAACTAATTTTTGATCCAACAACATGGTGAGCAACTTGATCATCAATCAAGTACACTAGGTTCTTCTTTCTGAATCGTGTGACTAAGTCTCTTGGATGGTTGAGAAAAAAAATTGAATTTAGTCGTTGTTCAGACCCTTAGAAAGGAGACTTAGCACTCCTTAGATAGTACACACATTAAGGTCTACGTCTAGCAATCCCTAATGGGCCTAATACACCTATACAATTGATCCAAATCTTATTATATTATAATAATAGGCCCAATAATTAAATCAAAATAATGACTCGCTTTATAGCTCATATTTGACCAAGCCCATAATTAGATTAAAAAATCTAACATTCTCCCACTTGGGTGACAATAATTGTGACTAATTCTATATGTCAAAATAATACTTTCAAATTTTACAAGCTTAATGTATATTGGTCAAGAGACTATTCTAAAGTACCATTCTATCGAACAAGATCCTTAGTATCGAATCATAGCAAAACTTGTATCAATTAATGCGACACAATTCTTTTTATGGTTACAAATACTAATGAATCTTTTCCATGAAGTAGACGTCCAAACTTTTAAGAAAAAGACATTATTATATTTATTAAAATTTTTAAATGTTTGTAAGAACGCTAATTCAATTTTTCATTATTCTTATACACACTTTTATTTCCTCTTACATATTTGCACATTCTTTCTCTCTCTCTCTCTGTCTTTCTCTCTCTCTCTCACACACACACACAAATGCACACACGTCACGATTAATTACTCTTGAAAATATGCTTGAAAAATGGGTTGAAGGCATGAAAGCAAAATGAGATGGTCTTAACGGCTCTATGGTAACTCCCTAATCTGACTGATAGAATAAAAATTATTCTACATCCAAGATCATACATGAATATTTAGAATACAACTTTGTGAAATAATGAAATAGAATCTAATTTTGATCTAATGACATGTTGAATAGAAACAAGAACGCAATCACTGATCAAGTGTACCAAGTTCTTCTCTCTGAATCTTGTGACTCAACAAGTAAATAGCATAGCATATAAACTATAAAGTTAGTGATCTTGTTACTTGCTACACTACCGCATCTAGTTCATGTGGACAAAATTTATTAGTATGTGTAACCATGGAAAGAATTGCATCACATTAATTGATACAAGTTCTGTTGTGATTCGATATTAAGGATCTTGTTTGATAGACCAGTAATTTAGAAAACTCTCTTGACCAATGTACATTTAGCTTATAAAGTTTTAAAGTATTAGTCATGACGTGAGTTTAGATTAGGTATAACAATTATGAACAAAAACACAGAAATCAAGTTATAAAAATCTAATCTTCTAACTTAATCCTCAAGTGCACGGTTCGGTTGTAGTATTTGAAGTATTAGGTGTCGAATCCCACGAGAAATCGGCGCAATTACTAAAGCTTTTTCACTAACTTTTATTATCTAAACACACTCAAAATAAGATGGAGATGGGGTCCCTTCAATAGAGTAGATATATGATTGAGAACTTATGTAAAATTCAATACAAAGAAGCCTAGAACATAGAATCCACTAATAAATCATGCATGAATGATTTACTAAGTGTTAACTTGCTTTGTTTAGAATCCAATTCCATAAGTGTCATAACTAGATCTCTCTATGAAATGACAAGATTTCAACTATTCTCATGATGAAACCTTATGATAACGTGAATTGTATTAATTCACTTAAACATCCATTATTCTCATATAAAAGACTTAAGTATTACTTGTTCATTTTTCATTGTTACATGCATCTCTCAATGGCAAGTAGCAACTAAATGACTTGTTTAAGTTGGTCAAGCAAAAACAAGTGTTAAAGCTTGAACAAGTAAACAAACAAATGTAAGCTTAGTAAGTGCAATAAGTTAAATCATGTTTGTTGATTCATTAGCTTCATCTATGGTCTAGATGAAGCTTTTAGTTCAACATGGTTAGTGAAACAACTAAAAGTTCAACTTCAAAGAAAGAATTTATGGCAACCATTGAAAGTAAAAGAAATAGAGTTTGGGAATTGCTCAACCAATATGGAATAAGCCTCTCTTCTTTATCCACCTTCAAAGGTTGCACTACAAAGTCTTTTACAATGATCCTCACCACTCTATTGAAGGATTAAGAGAATTCTATTAATTCTCTTTCAAGCTAAGTATATAACTAGAGATTATAACTACCTTCTATTACTAAAGCTTGTTTTAAATGCTTTACAAATGATTCCTATTTATAAACAAATGTTCTTCAAGTCATTTTCCAACTTGCATGAATCATTAATGCATAAAATGATGAAAATTGCTTGGGGATTCCAATTAAGCACAAAAGTCTTCATTTATGTTTCCAATGTGTTCCCCAACTTGAAAAACCCTATCCTTGTCTGATAATATCTGCAAAAACAGCTAGAGGAAGATGCAAGTTGATGCCCTAGAAGAATCCCAGTTGACATGCGATCCGCGAATAGAGATCCGTGGGTTGTCATCTGCGGATCCATCCCCGGATCACACCTTTGTGGCCCCCACTTGATTTCTAATTTTTTCTGAGCTGGACTCCATGTGTGCAAGCACTTTTCACGTATTTCTAAGCATTTTGATGAAAATTGGATTTTTTCATTATTTTGCAAAATTTATTCTTTTAAGTTGTTCATCCAGCCCTAACTTTTTGAATCACCTTTGAATTCGTTTTTCTTTTACTTCAATTGATCCAAAATAAGTTTAAGTATAATGAACCTACAATTATACACAAAAATTGTGTATTAATTTGCTCAAATAAAGATTCTGCCTTAAAACCCTAAATCTAATAAAAACCCTAATTCTTAGTAATTGTTGAAAAATGAGTCATTTGTAGCCAGAAGTGCTATAATTATGCTAAAATAACATCTAAAACATATAATAATATATATAATAACATTGGTAAATTTATTACTTATCAAGTCGCTCAAGTGGGAGATGGGAGAATGTTGGATTTTTTAATCTAATTATGGGTTTACATTATTTTTTATTAATAGTTGCGATAATATGGTCAAATATGATTGAATAATTAATGATTATTATTACTAAATTAATAATCATTAAAATACATCAAAATGATGTTTCAAACAAAACAAAAATAAGTATTGCTAACATGTATACTGACTCCAAATAATCAAGAACATCAAATGACTCAACCAACCCCATGTTAGCATTATGCACTTTAAAAGCACTAAGGTGGAGTCCCTTGGTTAGGGGTGGCAATTTTAAACTCGACCCTAAAACACGACACGAACCAAACTCAAAAATAACGGGTTTGGGTTTAAGGTTGACGAGTTGGGTCAAAATTGGGTCAAACCTGACTGACCTACCAAGAAACAGATCATCTGAAAAGAAATATTAAAAGAAAAGAACTAAAGAAGTAAAAATGATAACATAATCGCTAACCCAACCCTTTATCTTATCATTCATTTTCTCTTTCCTCTCGCTCAACCGCCGCCAACCGATCTACCACCGCCTTTATCGGCCACCGTCAACTACTACTGCTCTCCTCTATCGCATCTTCCTTCTGTCGAGGAGATAAAGGTGCAACTCTATTTTCCCCCTTCTCTCTCACACAATTAAAGCTCTATAGGTTACTGTCTATCAAGCGTCATTCTAATCATCAACTATGCATTACATAAGATGTTTTGGAGGTTCATTAGTTTTGTTTTGTCTGAACTCCATTTTCTTAAAAAGTCTATTCGGCCTTCGATCTAATTACATTCTCAATACAAAATAAATCCAGATACAAGGCCTGATTAGTCGAATAAGTTATTTCAAACCAGTTTGTGCAATCCGGATCCAAGACCTAATTACCTGTAACCAATTTATGCAATCCGGATCCAAGACCTAATTACCTGTCATAAGCATGCCTTTTTTTTGTGCAAACCAGTTTGTCGAAAGAACTGCCATATCAATATAGTCCTATAACTTCAAAGAACTGCCATATCATCCTTATCATGTAGTTTCCCACTTGCAGTAAATGAAAATTTTTGTCTATAGGACAGGTTATCTTTTTCTTTTTTTTCTTTTTTGGGCTGGCGATTTTATTTCTTGTTAAAAATTGGGGAAAAAAATTGTAGAGTCTCTCTCTCTGCATTATTCTTCCTTTGTCTATAGATATGGAAGTTACTAAGGTCTAAATAGAATCCAAGTTAGAATGCATTTCTTTTATGGTTTCTTGAAGAGGGATTTTTTTTTTAGTCTATCATTTCTTGTTATCAGTCCAAAAAATTGAAGCTTTCTTCAGTTTGGCAATAAAGATCTAGTATTTTTGTCATGTTTATTAGAGCAATCAAATGGTGATTTCTGATTGAAGTCCTTGACTATTATTGCAAGTGAGTAATTTGTTTACTTGTTTGTTTTCTTTTCGGTCTTGTGTTGACAAATTTTTGTGCTTTAGATTCATGAGGTGAAGTGGAAAGTTGAAATACTTTGTTTTTTATTTTGATGATTCAGATAACTTATACTGAGGAAAAGATCGAGGCCAAGTGACAATAAACAAGCACTAATGTCAAATTATGGCGGTTAAAATCTCCTAGTGAGAAGAAGAGAAGACCTATGTGGCGGATTTTAGATAGTATTTTTTTTTTGTAGTGGATTTTGTTAAGAGTAATTTTGACTTGTGATTTGAAATTTAACCTCAAGTTGTATAAAGTAGTGGAATGCCCGACTTTTAATTTTTTTAGCTTGAGTTGTATGAATTCAATTTGGCTTGGTGATAATATGCCTCTTGTTCGATGAGGGGTCTTTATCTGTCTCTAGCGAAGCATTGTGGTTCTAGAGTCTTTGATATGACAAAGGTAATTTTAATTATAGTAGAGTTTTGATACACTTTCAAAGGTTTGTGCTTGATTAAAATGGTAAATAGGAATATAAAGTGACTTAGGATAAGTTTATATGCATTAGGACGAGGAGAAAGAAAAACAGTCTAAACATCCATCCAAGATATATTAAAATTTTCTGCTAAGATGGATAACGTTACTACTTGCAAAAAGTTACTAAAGAGAATTCTGTTTTTTTTTTTTAACAGGAAAGATCACAGCAGTGGCCACCAACCAGGAAAGTGAAGTGATTTACTTGGGTGCATTTTTTATTATTTTGTCTAGTTTTTCTTTGGGTTCGCAGTCGTGTTCGAGTTGGCGGATCAGATTCGCATTGGTAGATCTTTTGTTATACTTAAATCTCAACTCGATCCACCAACCCAAAATCTGACCCAATAGCCACCCTTATGCTTAGTGAAAGGATCAACAACCATATATTCTGTCATTATATGCTCTACTTTTATGTCACCTTTTTTTATCTACTCTTTAACGTTAAGTATTTGATTTCATATGCTTTGATTTTATGATACTTTTATTATTCTTAGCCAATAATACCGCAACAATATTATCACATTATATTCAAATTGGTCTTTACACAAAATTGATAATGGCATCTCAGTAATGAGATTGTGTAACCGTACACAATGTGTAGCTACTCCATAACGTACTACAAACTCAGCCTGCATAATGAATAAAGCCAATAGTGTTCGCTTGACACTTTTCAAGAAACTGCTTCACTTGATAACATGAAAATATAACTAGATATGGATTTTTAATCATCTTTCTAGCTAGCAAAGTCAAAATCTGTGTATCCCACAAGTTCAAAGTTTTCAACTTTCCTATATGTTAACATATAGTCTTAGGTCCCCTCCAAATATCTCAAAACTTTCTTCATAGCACCCAATGATCTCATCCAGGATTAGATAAATATCCATCCAAGAGACCTACGACAGAAGCAATATTCGATCTAGTACAAACCTGATTAGGCTCCCTATTACACTAGACACTGTGCCAAACTCAATTTCAATCCTTATAGATTGGTATAGCTTCAGGATTACTGTTATGCATATTAAATCTCTTTAATATGCGATCAATGTATTCTCTTTGAGAGAGACCAACAAGTTTGGAGTCCTATCTCTTTGGGTATCAATGCCTAGAACAAAAGATATATTTCTAACGTCTTTCATGCCAAATTGTCTAGATAATAGCTGCTTAACCTTATATAGCGTGCCTAGAACATTACTTGCAAGCAAAATCTCATCTATATAAAAAATGAAGAAAATGTATTTGCTCCCACTTACCTTCAAATATATGTACCTGTCTACTTTATTTTTAACAAATCCAAATGATGTAATTATCTTATCAAATTGCAAGTACCATTGCCTTGATGCTTGTTTGAGCCGATAAATAGACCTTTTAAGTTTACACACAAGATGATCCTTGCCATCATATAAATCCTTCAAGTTGCACTATAAAAATCTACTCAATAAGGTTTAAGAACATGGTTTTGACATCCATTTGATGTAACTCTAAATCATAACGAGTTACAAGTGCTATGAGTACTCTAAATGCATCCCTGGAGGACAAAGGAAAGAAAGTCTTATTAAAATCAATCCCTCCTCTCTAAGTATAATCTTTGGAAACTAATCTGGCTTTGAACCTCTTGACTTTCCCTTTGGAGTCCTTTTTGGTTTTATAAAAACCTATTTACGTCCAATAAGTTTGCAGCCTTCAGGTAGCTCAACAAGCTCCTAAACACCATTATGCTTCATAGATTGCATCTCATTTCTTATTGTATCCCACCATATGTCAGATTGAGGACCAAAAACAACTTCTATAAAAGTAATTAAATAAATGGATATGATATAATCATGCTTTCCTAAATATACCACGAAGTTTGATGAGATAGCAGGTCTCGTTTCCCTAGTAGATCTCTTTAGTGGAACTTGTTCAACTGCATTTTGTGGTTTAGAACCTCAATAACAACAGGAGGTTCTTACCTCTCTATAAGAGCAACCACAGCCTCAGGCTTCACAGAACTTTATCTATAGGTTGAAGAACATAAACTATCGTAACCTGCATATTCTCGTTTATGATATTAGAGTCAATTTTATCAACAACATCATGATCAGAAATTTTGAATGCATCTTACTTGCATAAGGGTAATAGAGATGTATCTCTGAAGGACATTCCCATATTCAAAGATGATTGAGGCTAGGCTTACGTCCAATCCACAACTCAAAAAAAGTGTTAGTATCAAACTTACTGGGTACTCTATTGAGGATATATAAAGCTATTTTAATAGCCGCACCCCAAAGATAGTTAGGAAGATTAGCCCTACTCTACATGCTTCTCATTATATCTTTAAGTGTCCTATTTTGCCTTTCAGCAACACCATTCTATTCAAGATTACTTGGCATGGTAAATTGAGTAATAATGCCATAGTTTGCCAAGTAGTAGACAAACGGACCTTTTACTTGTCATGCAACTCCATGTTTACCATAATACTCCCCTCTTTAGTCAGATCGTACAATCTTGATATTTTTTTTTCCTAATTGTTTCTCAACTTCAGTTTTGAAGATCTTGAATTTATCAAGAGTTTCAAACTTTTCTTTAATTAAGAACATATTACCATATCAGAAAAAATCATCAATCAATGTAATAAATACCTATTATTGCATATAGTGGGTGAGTAAAGCCACTTATATTTGTATGAATAATCTGTAATAGATTACTACTACAAACTAAACTTTTTTTTTAATCTTGGTCATTTTTCCCTTATAACAGTCAACCTATGTTTCTAGGTCAACAAAATTAAGAGTAGGAAGAATATTATCTTTTATCAACCTTTCTAATCTTTCTCTAATAATGTGCCCCAATCTTTTATACCATAACATGGAAGACTTTTCCTTAATTAGGGGTCTTTTGGTAACAACTCGTTCAACATTATATGCAGTGGCATAAATTTAATTTGGAATTAAACACATTTTATATAATCCATATGTTAAAACGCAATAACCAACAACAATTGAATAAAAAATTAGGAAAAAATTTTCCATTTTTAATATCAAAAGCGTAGACTTCTTTGTCCAAACTGAAATTGAAACTGAATTATGTCTAAAAGACGGTATATAGAAGGTGTATCTTAAAATAAGTTTAAACCCAAAATCTATATTTAAATAAACTATTCTTCTAAATTCTACATCCACCTCCATGTTACTACCAACCAAAAGTTTACTCTCATCTTTATTTGGATTCCTCCTGCATAATGAAAGCCTTCATAGTGAATGCAATATGATTAGTTACTTCACAGTCAAGCCACTAAGATTCAAATGGGGCCATAGCTAAATTGGATTCATATAATAAGAGATAGAGAGTTTCCAACATTTTCACATTTTTCTAACCAAGTTTTATATTTGAGGAAGTTCACTTTAAAAATTACCTTTCTTTTTACAGAAGTAGTACTTGTTGTAAATACCAAATTTTGACACACCATTTATTTTTCAAACATTGGGGGCATGTTTATATTTTTTGAGTCAAATTCTAATTTTTCAATAAAAAGGGAAAACAAAATCAATAATTTCGGTAGACTAAATAGTAATTTTTAACTGTAAGTATTTTTTCATTAGTTTTGGACTTTTAAATTCATATTTTGTACTTTCATACGTACTTTTTAAATTTCTGTAATTTTTTTCTGGTTTAACTAGTATTTTTCTGTATTTTACTAGCATAGGAACAAAATGGTAATTTCACCTCGCGAATACCATTTTTGTCCATTTTTTAGTGCCAAATTTATTTTTCAAGTTTTTAAGCATGTTTCTAAATTTTCTTGATTTTTTCAGGGACAATCGCTATTTTTTCTGTAAATACTGCGTTTAGGGGCAAAATTATCATTTCACATTTTAAACGCATTTTTCACCAATTTTTGAGTGCTAAATTCATTTTCTAGGATCTTAAGATCATTTTTTTAATTTTTTGGTAATTTTTTGAGCTAACTGATATGTTTCATATATTTTTTACAATACAGGGACAAAATTATCATTTCACATTCCAAATTCATTTTTCACTAATTTTGGGTCCTAAATTCAATTTTAGGGTTTTAAGCATGTTTCTAAATTTTTTAAATTTTTCAGGGTGAATTTCTATTAACAAATTTATTATTTTTCTTAATTTTTTCTATTTTTGTGAGAGAACATAGATTTTTAATTTTTTGTAAAGGTAAAGTTGTAATTTTGGTAGTCAATGACGTTTTGGTCTTTTAGTCATTTCTTGGAAGATAAGTCTTTTGTGCACTATAAATAGTTTATTTTTTAGGAGAAGAAAGGGGAGCAAAAAAGAAAAACCCTAAAAAACACATTTACTTTTATCCCTTAAAGATCAAACACACACATTTTTACATCACAAAAAACACACGTTAGCCGTTTTCTCAAGAAGTAGAGCTACTATTCATCATTCATCATCAAGCTTCAAAAGGTGACATTCGAAGTTGTTCTTCTTTTTATCTTCCATTATCATGATTAACTTTCCATCATGAATAATCTGATTTTTGAAGAGTTATGTTTTATTAATGTTTTCTTTAAGTTTCTTCTTTAGTTTTGCCGTTTGCTCTTTTTCTGGGATTTCTTTCTTTCTTGTTGGTTTCTTCTAGCTTTCATTTTTTTTGGGCTTGGGTTCCTTCCTTCTGGGTTCATTCCCTGCGCTATAACCAGGTCATTGACCTGTAAATTTTCAAAAAATCACAAGACCACTGTGCCACCATTTCTCCCTACCTCCACCGTTCAACCACTACTCTCAATTTCAACAAGACCAAATCACAACCACAGCCAAAACCACAAGTCCTCCACCTACTACCACCTACAAACCTGCAAAGACCACTACAACCTCACCGTACCACCTCTACCAAACAAGAGCAGCAACCCATCATACCACCCTGCTATCTCACCGCTACTTGCTCTCAGTCCCTCCCTTGTTTCCACCTTCACTCACGACCAGAAATTGCCACTGTCACCTACAATCAACCACCAAGGCCACTACCAATCTTTCTCTAGAATTCACCATCAGTTCATAAACCACCCCAATTTACCCCAATACAGCCCCCAAAATCTCCTCCCCTGCCACCTGCAAAAACCAAACAACTTCATTGTTATCCCTATTCCATTTTCAAGTCAATACCCAACCCACTCCCTTGCTACCTCCAATAGTGACAAACCCCAAAAAAAAAAAAAAAGACAGCCACAGCACACAAAGAACCCAATAATCGTGAACCAATCAACCTCACACCACCCTCACTTAGCCAAAAGTGCCACCCACCAGCAAGCTATGTCATCTCATCTCTACCCGAAATCACCATGAATCACCCAGCCGGTAGCCATTGCAAGCTGAACCAAATGTCACCCACCACATAGCCGCCTTACGTAACCACCAATCATAGCCTTATACCACCAAAAATTCCACCATCACACACATGTCTTGGCTGGCCAAGAAGGTATAACCTTTAACCCATTTGTAAGCTGTTATACGGTAAGCAATTGATGAAATTACACATATTTGTTGCTGAGATTTTGATCAAATGGTTTCCGAATTTGAGAACTTAATGTTTCATTTTTTTTTTGAATTCTATTTGACTAATTTGGGATTTGGGATCATCTGAGCTTGAAACGATTTGGGGGGGCATTCAGGAAGAAGAAGAAGTGAAAGACAGGGAAGAACTACAGAGAGTGAGATGGAAAAAACAATGGGATAGAAGAAGAAATAGAGAGCAAAAGGAGAGGAGAAAACGACAGAGAGAGAGAGAGAATCAGAAGGAAGGAGAAGAAATCAGAGCGAAAAGAAGAACTAGAAAAAAATGAAAAGAAAAACAGAGAAATCGTGAGAGAAGGAGAGAGAACAAAGACCAGGAAAGAGGAAAAGATAGAGAGAAATTGGGTATGGGGGAAGAGTTCTTAGGTTATCTAAAGAAAAGGACGGGGTAGCAAAAATTAGAGAAAGGGGGTGGGCTTTTTCTTTTTTTTTTATTATTTTATTTGATTTTTATGTTTTGATTTTATCTTTAGTTAATCTGCTGGTTTAATTTAGTTTTAGTTTATTTAGTTAGTTATTTAATTGAGTTACTCCAATTAATTTATTAGTTTTCGTTTAATCTAGCAGTTCATTTCCTGGTATTTTATTTTATAAAAAATAGAAATTGTGCATTTGAACCCTTTAGGTCTTATTTTCTTTCAATTGCGTCCTAATTGACTTACAATTTAGCCAATGATTGCTGTAATTTATAATTTAACCCCTCAATTTGCTGAAGTTTTAGTTTTTACCCCGTATTTTTGCTGAAATGTATAACTTGGCCCAATTGTTAGAATTTACCATTTTATCCCCAAATTTACTTTGATTTTGCATTCCTACCCGCTTAGACTTATGTGAATTTTCAATTTCTACCCCCTAAGTTTTATAGAATTTTATTTTAGTTCCTTAATTGCTAGACTTTACATTTTACTCCAATTTGTCAATATTTACACATTTTTAGGTTTTATTTATTTATATCGTGATACATTGATGTGTGTGTTCATTTTCTTAAGTATCAGTACTGAGTCTTCAAAGAGGTATCTCTATTTCTTATTAATTTTATCTTTATGTGCCCCAATGTACCTCTATATGATTTATTGTGCATTTTCTTTCTATATTTTTTATTTTACATGATTGTCACGCCCCATTTTTCAAAATGACGGAAAAAGGGAATTATTGTTGTGTTTATTATTTATTGGAAAAAGAGTATAGGTTTTTGTAAAATGATTTTTTGGAAATATGCTTTATAAAAGATAGTTCGACAAAAAATGTGATTAAAAAAAATGCTTTGTTTTGAAAACAAAAGAAAATGGCCTAAAATGGGACTTTGAAAATGCGACGATTGTTAGCCCGAAAATAGAGTCCAAAAAGGGTTTTTAGTGAAAAAAGAGTCACCACTTGGTATTGAGTTTTGGTGTACCAAGTCACCAGAAAATATTTTATAAAAGGTAAGAAAATCTAGAATGATTTATTTAGAAAAATGATTTTGAGAAAAATGTAAGAAAAACAAGAAAACCCTTTTTAGACAACTCTAGATCTTTGAAAACAAGAGAAAAAGGTTCGGGAGTCACTAGTTGAAGAAAGGGAAGGCAAAGGCTCACGCCTAAGGCACCCTTTCAACCTAGCTGAAACTAGTTGCGAGGTTTAGATCAAATTTTCCTAATATAACCCTAAGATTTTATCACATTTGGATGCAACTATATGAATGCAAATCTAGTCCTAAAAATAGGTATCGTTAAGGGACAAATATTCCATTGAGGTTTGGTCGGTATTATCGCATTAATTGCGAAACCCGAGTCTAGACCTCGATGGAGTCACGAGTATAGATGCAAAATGGAATGCAAAAGAAAAGGAAAATAAGTAATATAGATAGTAAGTGAACAAAGAAAGTGGGGATGTAACATAACGGGTACGGGAGACTAATAGACTCGTGACTAGCTATTCCTACTCACGGAGGGGGGAACGGCATGTACGGCACCGCTTCCCATGTAAGTAGATGACTATTTCTTAGTCAAAAAAATCACACAAATGACCTAAGAATTTTATGTGTAGTGGAGTCTAAATGTTATGCACTAAACATATGTTTAAAATAGATAATAAGTGATAATAATACATAAAAAACCATACAAAAATGAAAAAAGGCCTAAAAAAGAGAAAATGTGTGTGAAATGAGATGAGATACACACAAAAAGTGATTCTAATACTAAAATGACCTAAAGGTCTAGCATTGGACTAGCCTATTTTCTAGAAATTCTCCGCTAGCGTTGGACTAGCGAAGAAACCGAAATTAACCACAACTAGCGTTGGACTAGTGTGGCGACGATACACATATATTATGATAATTAAATAAATAAAACACAAATTAAAGCAATAATCATATAAAAGCAGATAATAGCACATAGGGGCACATAGCACACAAGCATAATATTTTAAGATGCAAAGTCCTAGGGAAAGCGAATAAAACACATAAGCACATAGCACACATAGCACACAAGAACCCTAACTATTACACCGGAGAAAAACCTTAATTACAATCTAAAATGAAAAAAGATAATCAAAATAGCCTATCTAACCTATCTATTACATTTTCTATCTAAAATACAAAAGCTTTTGTTAACTAGATGAAAATATAAACTATCTATTACATTAACTATCTAAGTACAAAATTTTCGTTAAATAGAATATTACCTATCTATTACATTCCTTTGAATAATTAAAATTAAATTCAAATAAATAACATAACATAAATAAATGCTCACATATAAATAACATAATAAACACTTAAAAAATACATAAAGAAAAACACATAAAAAACATAGGAGCACATAGGAGCACATAAAGAGAAATTAAAAGGATAACAAAGGTACCTCCCATCCAAAGACTTGGTATCAATACTAACAAAACGAATAAACACGTCAAGGTGCCAATATTTTGGATAAACAAATCATAAAGTAAATAATGCAATATTAACCTACTATAATCAAGGGATAAAATGCAAGGGAATTATAATAACAACAACAAATAAAAGTTAAAAGCACTAACTAAGCATTTAAAAATATATATTTAATTTAAATAAAGAAAATACAATAATATGTAATTAAACTTTTAACACAATGTATAAAAACACCAAAATAATATAAAGAGGTATATAAGAAACTAATATGATCATTAATTAAATAAATAAAAATTTAAATCGGGTTATTGATTAAAGCTTAGAAACACAAAGGGCGTAATTGAAAGTATTAAGACCTTAATTAGATAAAAAAGAAAAGTTCTGAATCAAAAATAAGATTTTTCTAAAATTTTAGGTTAAAACACAAATATCCCAAAATTAGGGGAAAAAGTATAATTTAAGAAAAATTTTAGGAATTAAAATGTCAATTTTAACAAGTCTAAAGTAAAATATAAGTTCTAACAATATTCTATGGTAAAAAGTGAAAAAGTCTAGCAAATTGGAGGACAAAAACATGAATTTCAACAAGTCTAGAGTAAAAATGTATTTTCCAGCAATGTTCTAGGAACAAAATTGCAATTTACAGCAAGCTTAAAGGATAAAAAATAAATTTCAATAAATATGTGGAGTCAAAAATAAAAATTACAGCAAGTTATGAGTAAAAATATAATTTCCAGCAAGATTGTAGGATAATAATGTAATTCCAGCAAAGTATACTGGCAAAAAATAAAATTTCAGCAAGGTTGGGGGACAACAATACAATTTTCAGCAACCCTAGAGACCAAATTACAAATTTTCAGCAACTTTCAAGGGCTAAAATACAATTCCAGCAATATTCTAGGGCCAAAATACAATTCCAGCAACGCATGGGGAGTAAAAATGTGAACTAGAACAAATTAGGGGGTAAAAATGTAATTTCAGCAAGATTTAAGGACAAATTCGCAATTTCAGCAAACTTAGAGGTATAAAATTGCAATTTTCAGACATATTCAAGGACTAATATACAATTCCAGCAATATTCTAGGGTCAAAATACAATTCCAACAATGCACTGGGGGGTAAAAATGAAAACTAGAGCAAACCTAGGGGGGTGAAAACATAATTTTAGCAAGATTTAAGGACAAATTTGCAATTTCAGCAAACTTAGGGGTACAAAATTGCAATTTCCAGACATATTAGAACCATATTACAATTAATTTGGACATAATTGAAAGGAACTACAAATTCTAGGGGGTCATTTAAAAAAATAAGGACTTAAATGAAGTAAACTAAAGTATTGAAGAGCATAATCAAATAATTAAGAACCTAAGGGGGCAAAAATATAAATATATATAATCTGATAAAAATAATAAAAATAAATAACTAAAAAAAAAACTAACCAAAACTACATCGTTTCATGCCAAAACGACGTAGTTTTGCCTAAGACTTTTTTTTTCTTTCTTTTTTTTTCCTGCTTCTTCAGCTCTCTCTCTTTTTTTTTTTCTTTTTCTCTCCTCGGTCTCTTTTCGGTCTCTACTCGGTCTCTCCTCTCTCTCTTCGGTCTCTCTCTCTCTCTCTCTTTTTTTCTTTTTCTCTTCTCGATCTCTCTTCAGTCTCTCCTCTCTTTTTTTTTCTTTTTCTTTTTTTTTTCTCTCCTCAGGCTCTCTTCGGTCTCTCCTCTCTCTTTTTTTTTTCTTTTTCTCTCCTCAGTCTCTCTTCGGTCTCTCCTCGGTCTCTCCTCTCTTTTTTTTTTTCTCTTTCTCCTCAGTCTCTCTTCAGTCTCTCCTTGGTCTTTCTCTCTTCACTCTCTCTTTCTCTCCTCGATCTCTCTTCGGTCTCTAGTTCTCCTGTTTTCTCCTCGGTCTCTCCTCTCTTCGGTCTCTCCCTCTTCGGTCTCTAGTTCTCCTGTTTTCTCCTCGATCTCTCCTCTCTTCGGTCTCTCTCTCTTCGGTCTCTCCTCAGTCTCTCTATTTCTTTTTTTTTTCTCTCCTCAGGCTCTCTTCAGTCTCTCCTCTCTCTCTTTTTTTTTTTCTTTTTCTCTCCTCAGGCTCTCTTTCTATCTTCTCTTTCTTTTCTACTTTTCCAGATTCCCTTTTTTTTTCTTCTCTCCTTTTCTCTTCCTTTTCTTTCTCTCTTCGCAACTCTCTGATTTCTCTTGTTCTCTCTCTTTTTCCTCTATCTCTCTCTCTGTTTCCCCTCTCTCTCTGTATGTCCCTTTCTCGATCACTCTCTCTACCAACCGAAAATTCTAAAAAAAAATTCCCTCACCTCAAACTTCCGATCATGAGATTTTAAACGTCCTAATCTCTAATTAATAACCTTGTACTCAAATCCATCTAATCTTTGTTCAGATTACACAATAAATTAAACAAAATAATCATCTAATGAAGAGGGGAATTGGGTTTACTTGGTTTGGAATGGAATGCAATGGTGATAGCTAATGATGGTCTGAACTGACTGCGGCACCCCCGGGGTGGCGGCGGTGAGCTGGTCGCGGTGGTTTTGTTCTGGTGGTGGTGCGCTAGTGGTGGTGCGTTGGCGGTGGTGATGGTCGGCCTTTGGTGGTGGTGGAATGGTGATTGTGGTTGTTTGTATGAGTGTTGTGTGTGTGAGTGTGCGTGCTGTTTGTGATGTGCGTGCGTGTACTTGCGGGTGTGCTTGTGTGCTTGTGTGTGAAATTTGGTCCTGTGGTTGTGTTCTTGTGTGTATTGTCTGGGTGTGTGATTTGCAAGTGTGTGTGCAAATTAGTGAGTGATGTGTAATGTGTCTGTGGTGTGTTCTTGTGTTTATTGTGCGTGTGTGGATGATAGTGCAGAGAGGGAGTTAATGCAAGAGTGAATGTGTGTGCCAGTGAATTTGGCCGAGAGGGAGTCCGGTGGAGTTGTGTGCCTAGTGAGTTTATGAAGTGAAGATGAAGCTGTGTTTATGTGTGTCTGTTTAGTGAGGGAGCCGAGAGTGAGGGAATTATGTGCAGGTTTGCAGGTGAAGTGTGTGTGCCTGTGTTTGTATTGTGAGTGCAGGCAGAGAGGTAGAGTATGTGCAGGTGAAGAAAGAAGAGCAGTTTGTGAACTGTGAGGGAGGGCCGAGGGAGAGTTGTGTGCAGGAGTGGAAAAAATGCAGGAAGGCTGAGAGGGTAAGTGAATGAAGTGTGAATTGTGAATGTCATGATGGTGATTTGAGAAGGAAATTTGAGCAAAATCCCTCAAAATCTGATGAAGAGATTGCAAGTGGGGATGAGAGTGATAATTAGAAGAAAGCATGGCTGCTATCAGTGTGACGCCCCAGAAATTCGTACAAAATTTATTTAATTCATATTATGTCTATTAGTAGAAAGAAATACATATATATATAAAATGATGAGAAAAAAAAAGAAAGGGCAAGATCAAAAATGTATTCAATAAGAGAATTTCCTTTATTTGGGGTTTAGTGTTAATTTTGATTTATTAGTTGGAAGATTATTTAAGTAAATTAGGTTAAGTAAATGAGATTCTTTCATGATTAAGTAGTACACCTAAGTACCCAATTTGGATTAATTTTATTGGACCATTAGTTTATAATAGTGTTTAATTTTGACTAACTAACCTCACCAATTTTAAAGCCTTTTGACTAATTGAACTTTGGTTCAATAATTGACCTAGAAATTTTATTCACTCACTTGATTTTTGTCCCTTCCATGGCCGGCCCCTCTCTCCCTATTTTTCTTTCATTTTTGCTTTAAAACTTGTGCCAAGAAGTTTACTAATTACTAGGAGATAAGTGACTACTATTTTCACTAATCAAATTCAACCAAGTTAGCCAACCTTTCATTAAAAGCATACAAACTCACATGACTTTTGTCTTGTTATAATTGATCATTCTTGTCTTCATTATTTTCTTCATTTCTTTTCTATTTTTCTTGGCCATTTTTCTTCTCTTTTTATTTCTTTATGGCCGGCCCTCCTACTTCTTCTTTCCTCTCTTTTGTTTTAAAATTTATGTCATGAAGCTTACTAAATGCTAAGTGATAGATGATTAAGAATTTACACTAATTATTTGTAGCCAACTAATACCTATTATGTCCAAATATCTAAACCCTAGCTTGACTCTTGTCTAGCTTTGATTGGTTGCACTTTCTCCCATTATTCTTTTATTTCTTTTATACCTTTTGGATCTGATTTCTCTTTCATTTTATTTCCCCTTGACCGAACTCCCTTATCTCTCTCTACTCTCTCTTTGTTCTTCATTTTCTTGGAGCTTTCTCTCCAATTTTAGACAAATCTCACCATAGAAAGTGAGCTTTCCTTCTTCATAAGCATAGTTCTAAGCTTTTCTAAGGTATGTACTATGAACTCTTGCTATTAATTTCAAGTTTATTTAGCTTTTGTTCAAGTTTTATACTAAGTATTTGTTAGTAGTATTGGAATAACAGTCATGCTGGACCAGTTTTAGTAAAACTTTCATAACTTGGTATAGATAACTTGGATTCGAATGATTCTTGTTGTTTTATAAACTAGATTCATAGGGCTTTCAAACGGTGTAAAGCTTGCACTGTGATTCGTTGTATATTAATTGCAGAAAGTTTGCAAACTAGGCTGAAAATTCGATTCTGCGTAAACAGTTTTGATGATGAGCTAAATTGGGGGCTGATTTTGAACTTGTTCTAGTTGGAATTTGGACTGATGATCTTCATGAAAGTTGTAGTCCTAGAAACGTACTTTCAAACCATGTAACCACAATTCTCTGGTTCTTAGTAGATTGACCCCAGCAATGGCATGAACTCGGCTGGAAACCAACCCTGTGCAGATTGGGTTGATGAAGCACTAGGTTGTGGACCGATTTTGGAATGGTTTTTGTTAGAATTTGACTTGGTGTTCTTCATAAAAGTTTTAGCCCTTAAAATATAGTTTCCATCCATATAATCACTTTTCTCATACGACATATCAATTGGAAGTTATGTTCTGTTGAATACTCCTAGTTGGTAAACTTGAAAACATGAGTTAACAAAGAAAATGGAATTGAGATGGTAATTAGATCAGGTTGCAATTGGAACCCAAATTCGGTGTCAAAATGGGAAATGTTCCAAATTAAGTCTAGTTTATAGTGATATTGAGCTTGTGAATTTGGTTGAGTGAATTTTCTAGAATAAGAAAACCCTAAAACCAAAACCCTAGAAATAAGTGGGATATTTCTTGAATTTCTTTTCTAAGTTAATTAGGGTTTTAATCGGATTTTTCATTAGATTATTTTCCTTTAAATTTCAGGACCCAAAAGCGAGACACTACCGTTTTACGAAATATTCTCGTAGGCATTCCAGGTGAGTGTCTCTATGTGTGCATGATGCATGAGATGTTATGTTCCATTTGTGAATATTATGCTACACTTGCAAATATCATGTGATAAAACTTGTTACTTGAGGAAAGATGTGTACTTTATCACATCTATTCCACAATGTGTTACTTGCTTTCATGATCTAATGTGTTTACTTGTGCTTGAGACTACCGTGACTAACTTCACCGTTACTTCACGGTTAGTCAACTCGGCTGCACGTGGGAGGACATAAGGTGCTGGGTGTTTTAGGGCATGATGTTCTTTCCCTTTTGAGTTGTGAATCCTCAAAGAGGCCAACTCCGGATTGAACTTTCTTGCTTGCTTGTTGGCCCTCCAGGGTTGAGATTTCTCCCTGGATGTGGTAGCCTGTACGGAGGTTATAAGGTGAATGGTGGTTAGGGTTCTTGCTTGCTTGATAATACTGGCATGACCTTTGATAACGACCTGAGCTATTATCTCAGTCTTAACATCATGGTTACATGATCAGTACTTGCTCCTCTGCGGTTAAGCTTGCTTCCGTAGTTGAGCCCTGTATCCGCCATTGATTACTTGTTAATTAAATTGTTCATAACTTGTCTACTTAATTTGTCAATTATTTTGCAATAAAACAATAGATTCTGGGTATGACTGCATGTCTTGGACACTCACTGGGCTATAATAGCTCATTCCATTTATTTGTTTTCCTTTAACCAGGTTTCTCAAAATACTAAAGCTGGAAAAGCTAATTTTGGACATTGTAGATGTTTCATTTTGTGTATTTTGTTAGCCACTTGTTTAGGCTATTCCTGTACATACTATGTAAATTTTAGTGTGTAAACCCCTTTGTAATACTTGTACTTCAAATGAAGTTTGTGAATACATTTCTTTTATGAATGTGTTATATTTCGCATTTATTTATGTGTACGTATTGAGCGAGTGCGTGATTCGAGTCCTGGCGAGAGCTAGGCAGGCAGTCCGCTAAGCCCTTTAGTGTGCCTCTGGGTAAGGTGGGGCTGTCACAATCAGCCATGGCAGAAAGCAAATAGCAGCAACATTGGTTGCTGTTGTTTGACTCCTTTTCCCTTTTTTTTTTAAGCAAAAATAAAGAAAAAATGAAATTCACTTGGATTCCTAAAAAAAAAAAACAAAAACCACTAAAATTCAGCATTAAAAGAAGAAATAAAATTTTCTACAAATTTTGAATTTGCTAGAATAATGAAAATGAGTCATTAATAGACAAAAAGTTAAAATTTTGAAATAAATACCAAACGTTCTTTAAAAATTATAAAATTTTTACAAAAAATTAATAAATATACAAAATGCATATATAAAATTTTTCACTTGAAAATTCTCGTAAAAAGAGTGCATTGGAAAACGTGCCATTAAGTTTTAAAATATAAAATTTTAAATAAATAATAAATGACTCCCAAAAATTATTAAAATTATAAATAATGATAAAAATAGTAAAATTATGTATTTAGGAAATAAAATAAAAATAAAATAATATTTACGTGATGAAATTACTATTTTGCCCCTAATGTGACGAATTAGTCATAATATGCATAAAAATTGTAATCGACCCCCGAAAATAAAGAAAGAAAATCTCAAAATGAAGTACAATACATTTTTATATAAAGAGTGTGTCAAAATTTGGTGTCTACAATGATTTTACACATTTATTTACTTTATGTTATTTAATTTCAAATTTTATTATTTTGGCAACAGTGTAATATTTTTGTATTTAGCTAGCCGATATAATAGCTAGATTACATTTATCATATTTTTAGCAAAAATTTTGCATGTGGATAGCAAGTGTAATAGATAGGTCATTTTTACTTTTTCTCCCCCTCCTAACATTGTAGTTAATTTTCCTAATGTAATAATTAGAGCTTGTGTGTTTTTTACGTGCTTATGTGCTTAAATTGCTTTACTGCTTTCATTAAGATTTTTGCATCTAGATATCATATTTACACATTATGTGCCCCTTTACATGCTCTTATACGACTTTATATGTTTATTTGCTTTAAATTCATGTTTTACTATCTAAATTCATGTTTTATCAATTCATTAATCCGTCACCACACTAGTCCAACGCTAGTTGTGGTTTTCTCGCTTCCCCCGCTAGTCCAATGTTAGTGAAGAATCCCTAGAAAGGGTTAGTACAACGCTAGACCCTTAGGTCATTTTAGTGATAGTTTCACTCACGTGCATTTCATTTCATTTCATTTCACACAAGTTTTTAGAAATTTTCATATTTGCATGATTTTTGTATATAATTTATTATTATTATTATTATCTATTTTAACATTTCACAATGCATGACATTTAGATTTTCACTTAGACTTTTAGGACATTTGTGTGATCCGACTAAAAATAGTTGGCTACTTACGTGGGAAACGGTGGCGTACATGCCGTTCCCTCCTCCGTGAGTAGAAACATTCAGTCACAAGTTATTCCTCCCCGGTACCCATTATGATGCATCCCCATTTTCTTCGATCACTTATTATCTATATTACTATTTTTCTTTTCTTTTAGCATTTTCATTTTGCATTCACACTCGTGACTCCCTCGAAGTCTTGACTCGGGTTACGCAATGAATGTGATAATCTCAACCAAGCCTCGACAGGACATTTCGACAATCTCGATACCCACATTTAGATTTAGAATTTGCATTCATATAGACACATCCGAACGCGATAGAATTTAGGGGTTAGATTAGGAAAATTTGATTAAACCTCGCAACTAGCCTCGGCTAGGTAGAAAGGATGCCTTAGGTAGGAGCCTTTGCCTTCTCTTTCTTCAAATGTGACTTCCGGACCTTTTTCTCTCGTTTTTCGTAAATCGGAATCGAAAAAGAGTTTTCAAACATTTATCTAAAATTTTTTATTTTGTTTTTGTAAACGATTTTTCGGGTGACTTGGTACACCCTAACTCAATACCAAGTGGCGACTACATTTTTAAATAAAACCCTTTTTCAAAATTAGTGTGCCAAACTGTCGTATTTTTAGTCCCGACCTTTTTCTGTTTTCCAAAATATCATTTTGTTTAAAAATACACTTTTTCACTAAAAACTCGATTTTATCACACACGCACGGTTTTTTTCAAAGTTTTTCTTTTCGAAAAGGGTCATCAGACCAGACCGCCTTTTCCGAGCGCAACGGTCAATGACCCTACTGTGCTAGTCATTTTGGGACGCGACACCTGTCTTTCTTAAAAGTAAATTTGTCAACACCCCCAACATTTAATTGACTAAAATTATTGTTCTGAACATTCATAAGAGTATAAGATATAAATTTCCTATCCTTTCCTTTTCTGCTAGGCTTGGACACAATTAGAGCAGCTTGTTGTTTTTCATTCTTCAATTTTTCTTCTTCAACAACGCCACTTTGTGATCAAATCATTGATGCCCCATATCTCATCTCGAGAACTGTACGTGGAACCAAACCAAAATATCCAGGGAGGATATTCAATGCTTGATGCACAATATAGGCATCAGGAAGAGAAATATTACTAGCCTTCTATTTAGTTTGATTATCGACCATCTTAATAACATATTCCCTAATAACCCCTATTCCATCATACCTTATGAGATAAGGCTCTCTAAACAATGGCCTTCTTTCAGCATTTGATGAAACTTTATACTTGTAGGACATAGCAATCAAGGACTCCTTAGCCACAACAATGCTAGAAAGACCACTCAACAAGTGTTTAGAAATTGACATCTTCATTGTGGTATAACACATGTGATTTTATTTCCACCTAGCTACACATGTATGTTTCTATGCATTAGTGTTGGAATCAGTAGGTCCAGGCATTGATGTGGTTATTGCCAAACCCACATATATGCAATTCTGCATCTCGTTTTCACCTTATAAAATTGAAAGCAATCAACACTTTTATAGTGACCTTATTATTGTCGACAGAAAATGTGACAAAATAGAACAAATACAATGCAATATATAGCAAATCATGGGGTGATACTAATAAAAGCCACAAGAAATCAAGTTGAGAATTTAGATACATTATTATGAAACACCTTTAGGTAGAATACATTACATGCAATTCTAAATTCTCCACATGAAACGATCTGAGAATATATTCTTATCTTCATAGACAAGTCACTTCCCAATCATATGTCTCATGTGTCATCCCTAGATGTTATACAAAATCAACACCTTTGGACAGAAGAATTTTGTACTCAATCAGAGACATCCTTCACCATTAAAGTTTAAAATTTTATAAATTAAACGAAAAGACTACTTTGGTGGCAACAGTTCAATCAATTCATAAAATTCACCTTAACGCCAGGATACAATTTATATTACACATAGAAATAACTTTACTGTGTGGTTTAATTTTTATAGATATGGGACCATAAATGTCTTCAATCACCCTCTTACATAACATGTCTGTATGAGATATGCAAAATATCTCTTAATAACATCACAATTTAAATATGATAACGCGTTATTTTCTTACTTTATGAGAGAGAACAAAATTCCCTCTAATGTGACACTAATGATGCAAAATGCATCAAAATTAAACTCTATGAGATATAAACATGTAATTATCTCTAGTGTCACATTAAAAAAAAATCATGTTTATTTCATGAAATAACCTTTATTATGACTTTATACACCCTTGCGAGATTAAAATTATAATTTAGGCTTTTCAGCAAATTCTTCACATAGCCCAAATTATAATCCAAAAATTAATCTCTTTAATCTTATATAACCTTGATCACAAGAATTTAGCTAGTCCATGCATCAAAATCGAGACAACACATGAAAAAACACTAGCTTCTAAGGCATAAATTAAATTAAAAAATCTACATAGATTAAAACTTTATAGTAAAACCGAAGTTTCATAGGATTTCACTACAAGAAATTTAGCATTTACCTACACATCAAATTGTTACACATAATATGTGTGGGTAGTTTAGCTACACATTTATTTTATATGTGTGGGAAAATATAATAAGAATAATTATTATATATTTGGCATTTATTAAGTGTAGGTAAATATTTATAGTTTTATATATTTGGTGGGAGTTTTTCCCTTCATAAATAGGGATTGGCTGCATTCTCAAAATTTTTAGAATGTTGACACGGCTTTATTGTTATTTATATTAAGTGTAGGTAAAAATTTTCTGTTACACATAAAATTGGTGGGAGAATTTTCTCCAAAATTTTGAAATTGGCTGTATTATCAATTTTTTTCAAATGTTGACATGGCTTTTTTGTTATTTATACTAAGTGTAGATAGAATTTTTGCATTACACATAAAATTGGTGGGAGAATTTCCCCCAAAATTTTGAAATTGACGGTATTATCATATTTTTTGAAATGCTGACGTGGCTTTTTTGTTATTTATATTAAGTGTAGGCAAAAGTTTTCCGTTACACATAAAATTGGTGGGAGAATTTTCCCTCAAAATTTAGAAATTGGCGATATTATCAAATTTTTTGAAATGCAGACATGTTTTTTTTGTTCATTAAATTAAGTGTAGGTAAAAGTTTTCCATTATACATAAAATTGGTGGGATTAATTGTCAAATTTTTTGGAATGCTAATGTATTTTTTTCTAGTTAATATTACCTACATATAAGTAAAACTGTCCTGTATGTGTAGGTAATACTATAATATTTTCAAGTTTTTAGGATGTAGTTTTTCCTTTGTTTTATTTACCCACATATTGCTACATTAGATGTAAATATATTACATGCACAATTACTAATTTGTCCATATTTCTTTGAAAACTATGATTGTTAATATCTTAGAATTGTTAACAGTAGAGGTTAATTTTGTAAATATTTATTTCTATATAAAACTTAATATAAAAAATCAAAAAGAAGAACCAACAACTACAAGAAAAATGATCATTAGTGACAATATTTTTCTGTGACAATATAGTTATAAAGTTGTTAACTATGACATAGCCTGATACTTATCATTAGTTCGATGCAGGCTTAATAAATGCACCAAAAATGGGGCCCAAGGTAATAGCCTGACTGACACAGGCTGAATAAATGTATTAAAATTGGGTCCAAGGTAATAGCTCAGCCACAACTCTAACAAATTAAAAGGCTAAGACCCAAGCCCCATACTTCTAAAGCGAAAGATCTATTTTACCTATTTAAAAAGCTTTTATTTTAAAAAATAGCACCAGACTCTAGTTAACGATAATAATATCAAACACTTAGAAAACAGAGGATTTTCTCTTCTTGCACATTGTAAATAAAGTTTAAAATTTAATTCTGAGAAATAAAAAGCACAAATCTAACATAGAAGTCAATCAAACAAATATTCAAATTAGTATTTTTACCCTTCAAAATAAATTTATGCATAATTGTATAAAATTCATGTGGTTATCTTATCAGGGGCCCTCCTATCCCCACTCTTCTTTTTTTCTCCTCCTGAAAAAGAATTTTCCAAAATTCAAATTTAACTAATATCCCTTCAAACCCAAAAATTAGGGTATGCCCCGAGTCACTGGAAGCAACCTGGGCAAGGTGAACGGTGTGATAAAGGTTATGATATCACTACCCTCTAACCTTTTCAGACAACCATTTTAAGTTGTCACTATAACTTGACTATTTATATATATATATATATATATATATATATAGTAACTTTTTTTTGACAAAAATTGCACGTTGTCACTAAAGTTGGAATATATATCTAAAGCATTAGTAACAACCTATGTCATCACTGAAGCTATACATATACACACACACACACACAATACGTATATATTTGTACGTATACATGTATATATACACATATAAATGTATTTTTTATATATACAAATGTATGCATATGCGTACATATATACATACAAACATACATACATATATGTGTGTGTGTGTGTATTTATATGTATATGTATATATGTGCGTGTACAAACCCCCATACATACATATATGCATATTTGTACATACATATATGTGTATCTATACATGCTTATATGTATTTATATGTATGTACATATATACATATACATATAGATAAATGTATTATGTGTATATACACTGCGCACATATGCATTAGATGTATATACATGTGTGTGTGTGTGTATAACAAACATATATAACACACACATATATGTATATGCCACTGCAAGAAAAGATGCTTTTAGTGACAGCACATTTTATGACCAGTACGAAAGCATAATACAAAGTATTATCTATGACATCTATTTAATTCATCACTAAAATTTTAACCATTGATGACACTTGCGTTTATTCTGTCAGAAAAAGATCTATTTACTACAGTTTTGGTGTTGACAAACAGTTCCGTTTATTCTGTCAGAAAAAGATCTATTTACTATAAATTTGGTGTCGATAGAAAAATATTTACTTTACATATTACAATTATAACTTTTTATGATAGTTTTGTTAGAAGTGTCACAAAAAATTCCAATAAAATCTAAATTTTTTTTCAAAAAAAAAAATTATACATGTTTTGCCCTTTTCTATACTTTTTGTATACTCCAAAAACAAAGATAAAAAAAATTTCCTGCTTGAAATTAAAAAAAGTAAGAAATAAGATATACCTTGCTTATCTTTGTAAAAAGTACCTGCCTTTTCTTTCTGTGCCTTTCTTGACTCATTGGAAAGTTGAAATTGTCTATAAATCTACTAAAACTATATTTAGTTACCTTATTTTTCATCCTCTTCCCTCTCTCCCATTTTCCCATCAATTTGAAGGCTTTATCTAAATTATTATTCATCATCAAGTTCATCGTCAGGCTGATATTCAAGCTTTAAAAGCTGTTCTTCTTTCTAGGTTTCTTTCTTCCCTCCCCACCTTCACTGTTCTTCGTCTCTCACAACTTGACATCCACCACAAAATCTTTGCTCCAACCACAACTACCATCCTTACCCATCACAACCATCTCACCACCATCTGTCACCAACAACAGCAGCCAAATCACCCAGTCAACCGTCATCTATTGCCAAACCCCACCCTCTCGCCACCGTCTCCTCCTTGAACCTCCACCCACTCTCCAGTTACAATACCCACCATAGCAGCTAACCTCCAACTACCTAAAGCCATTCTTTGCCACCCCAGAGCCACCAAAACAGGCTCAATTAACCACCCCCAAATGACAAGCCTCCCCCTTAGCTTCAAAGCCACCCAAAATCACAATCAAAATCAACACCCAAAATTATCAATGCCAACCCCTGATTTCATCAGCCCACTAGCTCCTCCACTATCGCAACCCTCATAATCATGGTACCTGCAACATCAAACGGCAAACAAAATACCCAAACAGCTATTGAAACCCCCAATAAGTTCCCTAAACCACCTGCGAAAAAAAACAGCAACAGAGCCAAATCACAACACCACCCACCACCTCTGGAATGACACCAAAGCCCCAATTCAACAGCCTAAAACCTCCACCCAAGCCACCATCTACCACCTGTAATCACCCTCTATTCCTAGCCCCAAAATACTCAAAATCAGTCCTAAGTTGAAGCCAAAACCTACACAAAATCAGTCCAATTATAGCCCAAATTCACAACAAAAACACTCCAAAACAGCACCAAATTTGCAACAAAAATGGTTATACAAACACTGCAAAAACAATCCCAAAAATGCAGCAAAAACAGACCAAAAAACCAGTAGCAATCTCTACAAACGTCCCTCAAAACCAAGACCAAAAACAGCAACAAAAACTCCATCACGTCAGCTCGTCCCACCAGTGAAGGACCATCGCATAACCACCTCACAAACAACCCAAAAGTGCCACCAATTGAGCATCTACACCAGTTGAGTCGCCCCAATTATCACCAGTGAGACCATCGCCAGTTCCACCATCCTCATCGCACCACCACCTGGCACCATCAATCGACTAGAAAAGGGTAACATTCTCAGGCCTTCTCTCAATTCAGTTACATACAACAATATGATCATTGAATCTTGTGTTTAATTCATCGTAGATGTTGAATAAATAGGAAGGGGTTTATGATCTGATTTAGGAGGTGGGTTTTGTTTTACTCTTTATGATTATTGGTTAGGAAAGACTCCTTGGAATTGGAAAAGCGATTTGGGAAATCTGAAAAAATTTTAGAGACCAATTCGGTCCTTGGAGTTTGGTTTTTATATTTTTATTTAAGAAAGCTGAATGGAACTAAGAAGAATGTCAACTTTGGGTTGTTTAAGTTGAGATGAAAAGGGAATCTGTTTGTGAATTAGGTGGGGTTTGATTTTGGGAACAAAGGACCCGACAGTGGATCTAGAAACTTTTAGTTCTTCAATTGTAACTTTTTTTAGTTTTTCACTATTCATTCTTATTCCTCTTGATTTATATATACTTTGGTTGGCTTTTGTCTGCTTTTGGTTTTTTATTGTTTTACGTATTATTCAGTAACTAAGTTATGTATTGTTTAAGTTACGTTGATTTAGTAATTAGTCCAGTCACTTTAATTAAGAATTTTAGGTTATTTAATGTAGAGTTTTACTTATCTATTTATTTATTTATCTTATGCTTATCTTAATTTTACAATTGGCCATTAGTTGCTGAAAATTGTATTTTAGTCCTTTACATGTTGCTGGAATTAAGTTTTTAACCTCATATTGTTGCTGGAAGTTGTGTTTTGGTACTTATATGTTGCTGTGATTTATATTTTACCCCCACAAACATTACTGAAAATTCAGTTTTGGCCCCTTTAAATTGTTGAGAATTCATTTTTGGTTTGTTTAACTTGTTGGAATTTTATTTTTTAGCTGTCGTGTTGCTGGAATTTGCATTTTTAGTCACTATGAGCTGCTGTAATTGTGTTTTAGTTTCTACATATCGCTGGAATTTGTGTTTTAATCCTTTTAAATGGCTAGATTTTTAATCTTAGACTCCTATTTGTTGCTGGGCAAATCTCTTGTCAAATACGTTTGCTATGTGCAAAAATGGCTGGAAGAAAGAGTAGCATTATTAGATACTCCAATACTATTTATTTATAATTTAATAGTAATTCTACTCTGGATGCTTTGAAAATTTGTTCAAAGTTGGAGGAATTTTTGTAATTATCATAAGCAAACAATTATGGCCCAATGCCAAATTTTGGCACTTGCACTCGTTGTGTCACTTTCATTAGTCTAATAAGGCACTTTGGTGATTTTTAAGTTGGGTTTGATTCAAGACCTGTAGTTGATATTTGGGGAATAAAGGATAACATTCATAGTAGGAAAGCAAAACAAAATCACACGAAGGATACAAACACTTGATATGTTTGGGAAGGAAAAAAAATCACAGCAAGGAAATAGACACAAAATCCATGTCAAACATACAATTTGGGAGGAAAAATATTCAACTATTCACCTTTCTTGATATATTGCCTAGTAATGATCACTTTTTTATTGCTTGGTGTATTAAGTTGTTCATGGTGATCTGCATAATCAAGATAGCAACTGCATTTGTATCATATTTTATTCAGCCTTGAGATAAAAAGTGAAATTGGATAAGCCGAAACAATATGTTCCTAATAGGAGTTTGACATCCTATTTCTAAATCAGGAGCAATTGTATTAAGGCTTATGCATATGTATAAGGGTTGCTTTTTAAAGAGATAGAATATTAGGACAGACTTCCTTAAAGAGAATATATCGTACATCATTTCTTCTTTATGGTGTAGAGTTTTTTGCTTGAAGATTGTGAACAACATTTGTTTTTCCTCGGTCACTACTTCCTCTTTCTCTCTTCCGCTCTTCTTCATTATTTCCTTTTCACTGTTTCTTACTTGTTGAGGGATCAATTACTTTGCTTGGCCGTGGTAAAGAGAAAAAAAGGAGAAATGGTAGTTACATTGCAGCCTAAGATTTCCTTTTTTTGTTTAATAAAAATTTGATAGATTTTTTTGGTTCTTTCTCATTTCAGATCCGTCATCCCCAAATTCAAATCAAAGAAGAAGGCCATCCAGAAACCTTTGATTACAAAGTCTTTTTCCTTGACAATTCTGGCAAAAAGGTCTTTTTTTTTATGTGGGTTCCTTTTAGTTTTGGTTTATTTGTTGTTTATGCTAGAATCTAGTAAAGATGCTTGTTTTTCTGACTTTGGATTGAATGGTTTGATTAATTGTCATTATTTGTTGTTTTATGCTAGGATTTGTTTAAAGATGCTTGCCTTCGGAGTTGAGATTGAACAGGGTTGAACCTTATGTGCAGATTTCTCCATGGCGTGATATTCCATTGCATTTGGGCAATGGTGTTTTCAATTTTATTGTTGAAATTCCCAAAGAATCAAATGAGAAGATTGAGGTTGCAACCGATGAACAGTTTACTCCTAAAAACAAGATACCAAAAAAGGGAAGCTTCGATAGTATTCGTAAGACTAAACTTGCTATTTTCTTTGCATTTGATATGTGCATTTCATAGGCTTGCGAGATAGTTGTTGAACCTAGTTTAGAATTACGATGCTCATTATGCTGGTGAATAGTTTAGAATTACGATGCTCATTGTGCTGGTGAATGACTGTTTAGTGGGCATTACTCTTTTGTTGGTTCTTTCAAGAACTATATAGAAAATATTTGACATTAGGATAGAACTTAAAGTGCACTTATTTGCCATTATGTGGACTGGATGATGAAATTGCAGATTACAGATGCTTGAGAAATTACTTTTTTAGATTTCTTCAATTAGCTCTTTGTGGAATATACTGTGAGGGCTAGCAAGTAGCTCATCAGAATTTTGATTGCCTAATTACCTGTTTATTCATTTGCACTATTCTTGATGCTAGAATATAGTATTGACATTAATGGTTAAATTAGTAAAAACCAAATTTTTGAATTGCTATGTTTGAAACTCTAAGACAAAGTGGTAATGACATTTTTACCTAGTAAAAACAAGGAGCTATAATTTTATGTACGTTATAATTTTTGGTTAGACACTCAATAAATTCATCAATTGAATTGAAATATATTAAACAAAAGAAAAAAAAAGAGAGAAGAAACCAAAAAAAATAGAAAATAAAAGTTACTGGCTATTAAATTGGATGAATCAAGAAAGTTTGGGTTGGAAATTAAACAGTGATAATGCAACTTCGATTAATCATAAGCCCTGTACATATTTTATATTCAACACTCTAAATGACATAATTGAGCACCTAACAAATACCTAAGCAAGATATAACGTGATAGTTAAAATAAATGAAACCAAAAGAAAAGAAATGAATGTATAACCGGCTGGATAAGTGAAAGGAATCATAAAGCTTGAGCTGTCTATATTTTGGAGGCCCAAGGATGAAGCAAGTGGGTGAGGCACACACCTCAACCATAAAGCTTAGCCTAAAGTTTATTAAATAAAGAAATGTAAGCAAAAAAAAACATAAAAGGAATCGTGAAAGAGATCAAAAGATAGAGAAAGAGAGAAAGGTTCGAATAAAGTTGGAGTTAACCCAAGAACCTAAAGATGGAAATTAAGCGAACCTTTGAGTTGAAGGTAAATTTTCTTGCTCTCTTGATTTATGTTATATATATATATATATATTACTAAGTTAGTAGGACTTAATGTTTTGATTTGGCAATAAAAATTTTGCTGGAAAACAAGAAAGGCTAAAGTTTCAAAAAAAAAAAAAAAGAATGGAATTCCATAGACTATTTTCATAGTCACTCATGCACAGCCTTGAGAGAATGTTTATAACTTGGCATAGGAAATTTCAAATTAAGTAATTCATGTTGTGTTAAAAAGTAGATTTATAGTTCTTTCTAAAGGTGTAAAAATCATAGCCTGGTTCAAAGTGTATATACCCAAGGATGTTTCCCAAATTGATTGAATAATTTGCTTCAAACAAGATAGAGGTATGATAGTTTTTATATTTTTATTGGGATTTTGGTTCTGTTATGGTTGGAATTAGGACATATAGTCTTCTAAGAACATCTTATATGTTAAATCTAGTTTACAAAGGTGCAGAGTTTATGATTTTTGGTTGAGTATAACTCGAGATATGCTAATTTGATTGACTATGATTAAAAAAAACTCGTATAAATAGTCACTCATGAGCAGTCTTAGAAAATTGGTTATAACTTTGTATAGAAAGCTTAGATTTGGATGATTCTTATTGTTTTAAAAACTAGACTCATAGATATTTTTAATGGTATAAGGTACATAGCCTAATTATTTTTAGATTAACACCAGAATTCTTAAGAACCTAGCTAAAATTTTAAGACTGTGTAAACAGATTTTGTGAAGAGCCAAGTTGTAGCATGATTTTGAACTTGTTTTTGTTGAAATATGAGTTGATGTTCTTCACAAAAATTATAGCCTTTGAGACATATATTTTAGTCATATAAAGCTCATGCCCTAGTTCTTTCTAGATTAATAGCAGAAATTACAACAATAAGCTGACACATCCACCCTGCATAACCAAAGTTGGTGAAGGTGCCAATTTTTTACTTAATTTTGATCCCATTCTTGTTCGAATTTTGATTTAATTTCTTCACAATAGTTAATATTTTATAAAATCTAGTTTCTAGACATATAAAGTTTGAATCAATCCGAGTTGTGAACTAAAAGTTATGCTCAATTGAATACTAATTCTTGGTATAACTAAAAATAAGAATTTGATAGTAGATGGACAGATTTATGATTGAAATTTGATTGGGTTATGGTGGGATTAGAAGTTATTATCTGCATAAGAAATGCTCCAAATTGAGTCTAATTTATAAAGATTTTGATTTTTAAGAATTAGACAAGTAGAATTGGAGTTATGCCCGTTTAAACACACATTGGTTAGTAAGTCATGACCAAAGGCCGCATGTAGATTGGGGTTATGCAAACCTATATATGTACTAGCGAATCTTATGTTTTAAAAATTACAAATGTGTTATCATGTGTCCTCTACCTACTATATTGCTTGTGTTTCAGTTTGTTCTAATCTATTTATCTCTTTAGCTTTTAATGTTTTCTCTATAAATTTTTCCTTTTTAGCTGAAAGGTACTCTAACTATGTTGACCAGGTATGCCTTCTATTCTATTTGGTTTGTTAGTTAAATAGCACTTTTTTTAGTTTCAGCATTTATTTTTCTCTCTAGGGGGACAACATTGATAATTTTCTTGTTAATTATCGAGTATTGGCAAGATTGATGATTTTCTTGTTAATTATCAAGTTTTATACTTTTTCTATTATTATAGTACAAGTTATAAGTATTTGTTAGTTATTATAACTTTCTTATACGAGTGATCACTGGAGAGAGTATACCTTATTCTAACTTTCTTGTACGAGTGATCACTGGAGAGAGTGTATCAACTTGTTTTAAAGTGAAATTCACAACTGATTATTTCTTGATCCCTAGCTTTTGGATGCTGGAATCTAGCAAACAACATTGACGGCATATTTTATGCGATGGATAGTCACAGCTTCGCTGTATTAAGTTCTGCTTTCGTGCTATTATTGCTTATGGTAGTTGAATATAGTTGAATTTGTGTTCTTTAGTATGGGTTTTGATTTGTCACGTTTTAAAGAGATATATTTACCATAGCAGTGTTCAAACTTTCTTATACATATTAAAACAGCATTAGCTTCATTTAAATTTATAAATGCTTATATACTTGTGGTTATAATTTTTTTTTACCATAGCAGTGTTCAAACTTTCTTATATATATTAAAACAGCATTAGCTTCATTTAAATTTATAAATGCTTATATAATTGTGGTTATAATTTTTTTTTCTTACATTTTCAGGATGAGTTACACAATCGAAATTTTCTCAATGCATTTGTGGTTGGCAGATCATGGTAGAATTAACATGTAAACATTTCAAGAAGGAGATTTTACGAAAAGATTTTAAGAACCAGACACTCTGCAAAATGTTTCAAAGAAACACTATGGTCTTTTGTGATTGTAGTTTATGATGGCTAAGATATGAAAGGAAATCACTTTGATTGAGTTATATTTAGAATATGATATTAGATAGGATTGGATTTAAATTCTTTCATGCTTTGTGATACTTTTCCTACATTGTGTTTGAACATGCTACTTCCTTGTTTTCAAAAGTTATGTTTCGATATTTGGGTGTTTGATATTGGTGTTGGATGGTGTTATTGACATTGTTTCAATATTTAGATGTTTGATACTGGTGTTTGGATCGTGTTATTGACATTGTTTGTTTGTTTAGTTCTTGTGTTTATTATATATGATAATTTCAATTTCAATTGTATACATGTATTGTTTACTTACACATACAAATACTTTTAGCTACATACACAGGTGGAGTTACATTAACATAGACAAACTTTGTCCACACATACAGGTTCCTTTACCCACACATATAAATGTGTTATATACAAATACAGTAAATTTTATCTACACATATTGATGCTTTTGCCCACGCATATGAAGTGCCCACCAATATATGTATGAAATTTATCCACACATTGTGAAATTTTTACCCACGCATTCTGCACCTTTTACCTATACATTGTGAAGTTTTTATCCGCACATTCTGTACCTTTTACCCACACATTGTACATATTTTACCCATACATATGACCAAAGTTTTATCTAAATATAAAAAATGGCATCACATGCCACGTCTATCCCGCATCACATGCCACGTAGGCATACACGTCATACAAAATCTGTCAACAGAGAAGCTTCGTCACTATCTACGTTATCATCCATGTCATTGTCCATGTCATCATCACACAATAGGCAACCAAATTATCTACACATACTGTATATATTTACCAACGTATATATGTGTAGGTATAATGTTTACCTTTACCCACAAATAAAAATACGTATGGGTAAAACCATTTCTCCGCAGTACGATATAGACATATGTTAACATTTTTTTTGTGTAGGTAAAGATATTTGTTGACATATAATTATTTTTTATCCACACATCATGTGTGTAGATAAAGCTTAATTTCTTGTAGTGTTTATTAAGAGTGGTTATCGAGTCGAGTTTCAGGTTGGCAGGTCGGGTTGAGACCCAAGTATAATAAAACCCGACCCACCAACCCGCCAACCCAAACACGACCCGCCGCAGGTTGGCGGGTCGATCTACAGACCCCCTAAAAAAAAGATGAAGGAGATGAAGAAGAAAAAAGGAAAGAGAAGAAGAAGAAGAAGAAAAGAGACTAACACACACTTTTCACACACACACAAGTACTAAACACATTTTTGCACACAATAATATTAAAGTCACACACTAATATACGTTTAATTTCTCTTACAATTTACTCTTCATAAATCTAGGTAGAATTTTAATTTCTTTTACAATTTACTAGATTAGTTATTTAATGGGTGAAATTTGTGTTCGAATGTGGATGGATAAAACAAAGCTACAAAATGTTAGGTTTGTACCCATCAAGCTTAAACTCAAACTAGCTAGTTTTGGATTAAGTTCATGTCATATTTTCGAATCATGTCAGAAATTACCACCCCTAAGATTTATGCACAAAACTGACGAAAACTTGAAGCAAAGCCAAAAAAACAAGTCAACTAGTTTTATTGTCCAACACGAAGTTATCAAATTAATGACTTGGACGTGGGAATACATTCTGTTAATTAGACAAATCACCTCACAAGTTGATTCTAAAACAAGGAACAAAGTTGATTCTTTCTCCTAAACCTAATGACTTGCATGAGTCTAACTATGAAAATCCATTCTACCCTATTATACGCTCTACTCATGTCTAACTTAATTGACATCAATCCTATATTTCCCTTCCGTCTAGTTTTCAAGAAATGATGAATCTCATAAGCAACCAAAATATTATCAATAATAAGTCTCCTTGGAACAAAAGCAGTTTGGAATTCTGAAATGATTAAGGTAAGATTGGGACGGAGTCTATTGGCTAGTGTTTTTTAAGCTAATTTATAAACCACGTTACAAAGACTAATTTGGCGAAACTGAGTAATGAACTCAGGAGATTGACATTTAGGTATCAAGACAATATGGGTGTTATTTAAGTTCTTCAAAAATTGACCGGTGTTCAGGAATAGTAAGACAATATTAGTAACACTATCACCAACACTGTGCTAAAATTTTTTATAAAAGATAGGACTCATACCATCAGGACCAGGTAATTTAAGAGGGGACATTTGAGACAAGGCTTTCGATACCTCAAGTGCTTCGGAGGGGCGGTTCAAGCTCTTGTTCATCTTTGTATTGACTCTCCTCTGAATGTGTTCAAGGACAGGACTAAGGCTTTCCTCCGAAGAACAAGATGACGTGAAGAGCTCTCCAAAATATGATGAGATAATGGTTTCTATCTCCGTGTACTTCTCGCACCATCTTCCCTCGCTATTTCTCAACCCAGAAATTGTATTGCTTTTCCTTCTTCCCGACGCTTTTGCATGGAAAAATCGGGTGTTTCTATCTCTCTCTCTCTAAGCCAATCCACCTTAGCTCTTTGTTGCCACAACAAACTTTCTTGATCTAACATGTCCTCAAGCTGTTTTTCAATTGCACACATCACTCTATCCACTGTTGGTTCTTCAGATCTGCTCAACCGTTTCAGATTCTCCTTTAGTGTAGCTGCCTTCGTTTTAATGTTGCCAAAAGTAGTTTTACTCCATTATGAGAGACGCTTTTGACACGACTGTAACTAGTCAAAAAGCATAAGCCATCTAAAGGAAAGTTGTTCCACTAGTCCATGATGATTTGTTTGCATTCTGTAGACTTGACCCACATTGCCTCGAATTTGAATTTTTTCCTCGTGTTAAGCTTGCTACCAACTATCTTTTCCTTAAGGAGCGATACATATAAGGCATCATGGTCTGATTTATGAGAGTAAATATGGTGGACATAAGCTTCCAGGAAAGTATCTCTCCATTTCAAATTAGCGCAAGCTCTATCCAATCTAGCTCGACCGACACATGATTCAGATTTTGGTGAAAGCCATGTAAAAGGGTATCCTTCAAATCCCATATCAAATAGGTTGCAAGACCAAAGAGCATCTTGGAAGAGATTCATCTGCCATTGTGGTCTCTCTGCCAGACCCTTACATTACATTCTAGACAAAACTTCATTGAAATCACCCAAACATATCCACAGAAAAGATGCTGTGTTATTGAGGTTCTTAAAGACGTTCCACGACTGTCTCCTGAGAGCCGTATTGGGCTCACCATAAAAGTCTGTGAGATGCCATTTGACCAGAGAGTTGGGTAGCATCACCATGGCATTTATGTATCTTTTATGATAACTTCGGATTTCCACAATAAACTTCTTTTTCCACAGCAATGCTAAACCCCATGAGCGTTTTTCAGCATCCACTAAAATACCATGCATATTGAAAGACTGTTTGAGACATTTATTATTTTTTTTTTTACCACACTTAGTTTCAAATAAAAAAGAACAGTAGGATTTTTGCTCCGGATTATTTCCCGAAGCTCTCGAACGGTCGAAAGTTTCCCAAGCCCTCGATAGTTCCAGGCTAACAGACTCATTGTGCTTGGCAAGGCTGGTTCTCACCAGCCTCCGCCATTGGTAAAGAGTTCTGTACAACTGCTTCTATATTGACTGTATCTATTCTGAGCTTCTTTGGTAATACTGCCAAACTATCATCGTTATTAGATTCATCAATCAATAAAGCATGCTTCTGTTTCAACTTTAGGGAGGGGACTGAGATTCTAGTCTTGTGTTGCTTTGGGGCTTTTCGCTTCCATTTCCTAAAAATCTTAGTGGGTGCATTTGGAGATGGTTTGGCAAGAGATTTTGAAACTGAGTTGGCATTGGATTGTTTTGGTTCTTGGGTTAAAGGGACATCGACAAGGAAGATATCTGATAGGCTATTTGGGTCGTTGAGAAATTTGATAGGATTGTTTGATTCTAAGTGTAGGTTAGAAAAGGAACGTTCTGGGTTGCGGTCTATTGGAGAGGAAGATGTATAATTGGTTAGAACTGCATGCTGACTAGGCAAAGGTAATTCGGAGAAATCTATAGAAATATTGGTTTGAGAAAGAAGTGTATCACTAGGAGACTCCCTTGTATTAGAACTGTCCAACGTGATAACTTGAGTTCTATTTACCTACGGACTATCTTTATCCATGTTATCCAAGTTCTGCTCTCCTGGAATTTCTAAAATTTGAACCGCTACATTCGAACCCAAATTTGTCTCCTGAGATTTCTGTGGAAAGTTCACCATTCCATGCTCACTTAGTACATTCGATGCAGCCATCTGTTCTAGAATTGGCAAAGTCCTTGAAATAGCTGTGGGTGGATTGAAATTTGAAACATCCTTATCATTTAGATTGCCAGTGACACCAATCTCGGGATTTCGGAAGTCAGTTGTGATTCCTTGTGTAGCTGTGTTGGTCTCCCCCCTTTGCGGCTGAGGTCGTGTAGCACCACCAATTGTGATGGAAACTCACATCCAGCTTCCAAATTGCTTCAATATGGAAGTCATAGTAGGTGATTTCCACCGCTCTTCACAGTCCTTCTCCCCATGTCCAATCCTTCCACAAAAATAACAAAAGTTAAGTAATCTTTCGTATCGAAAGAATATTTTATGTTCTTTTCCTCCAATCATAAATTTCATTCCTCTCATAAGGGGTTTAGACGTATCAATATCTATCCAAATCCATAAGTATCATCCCAATGCTGTACCATTGTGATCTGCATCTACTTCTAGAAATTTACCCACATGGTTGCCTATGAGTTTTGCTGTTTCAGCAATCATCTGGTTGAGAGGGAAATTATAGGCTTGCAACCAAAAAGGGCACCAAACAAAGAATACATTTGCTAACTAAACCTCGCCTCTATATACCTGCATGCTGAGAAGATTTTTATCAAAAGACCAGAGTCAGCCAGCTAGAATTTTGTTTCTATCAGTTTCACAGCTAAACTGGAAAAGTACTATGTCGTGACTCAACAACTTACATTCAACTCCTTTCTTAAGACTCCAAACTCCTTTCATTGTAGAGCACAAAGCTATTAAGTTTATATGCTTTGGACTAAGAATTTTACCTAGCAAACAATGAGAGCCCTTCAAGTTAACTAAAAGATCTTGGCTATCATCACCTATAATAGCTACATCTTCTAGATCCGATAAGGAAAACTTCTCCCATAACTTCTCAATCTCTTAAGCCATCCTCAACAATAGAACCTTTGTCTGGACCTTGAACCCAACCGAAGTGACAGGTTCAATACAGAGAAATCAAAACGCTCGAAAACCTACAATACAATACAAACATGAGAAACCAAAAAAGATAGAAAAAAGACAAACTGAACCTACGAAAATACTACTAGAATCGGAAGAAGTGCACGTGAAAGATCTATAAAGACTTCAAATAAACATAGACCGAAACTAGAAGGGGGAAAGAAAAGGATATTAAGGAACTTCAGGACGAAGACTGGGAACTTGCAATGACAAGATAGGAGACTCATAGAGAGAACTCATGAGACTTTTGGATGCCTCTTTCTCAAACTAGTTGATAACCTAATTAAACACTTAAAATTAATTGATTCAAATCTTAATTATATTAAGATTGTTTGATAACATAAAATAGAAGTTCTTAAGTATTTAAGTGCCTTTAAAAGTCTAGGTAAGATCTATTACTAAAAATAAGTTATCCTATCTGCACTTAACGCTTAATACTTTACACACTCAAAATAAATCTATATAACAAAAATAACCTATAAAAATACGTCTTATCTTTTTTCCTATCTCTCCTCATTCCTTCACAATTCCTTCGCTTTATCTTTTTCTCTAAAAATCCTATAGTTCTTTTTTTTTTTTACAATAGTAAACAATTTGACTCTTGAGAATATTTATTCATCTAAATACTAGCTCTTATATTTTTTTTATTAACTTTTATGAGATAATTTTTCACTTTTTTGGTTCCTTCTCTTTTTAAATAGTTTTTAATCATTTTTTCATTATTTATAAACTTTAATTATATGTATTTTAGTCAAATGTAATAAAATAATAAATTATGAGAAATAAATTGACACTGATAAATCATAAAATTCATAAAATTCAACATTCAATTGCATATTGTTATCAAATTAACATATTAAATTCAAGGGATAAAATTGTAAGATTTACAATATTCAGCATTCAGCTACATATTATTACCATCAAACAGGCATATTAAATTTAATAGTCATATTCAGATGTGAACTTATAAAACTTTCAGTCCTCAAAATTTAGCAACTTAAATTATTCAACAATCATATTTCAGTATTTAGATTTCAGCATTCAGATTTCAGTTTTACCAAACGCCCCCTAAGTTTCTCATGAGAGATGAATGTAGAAGTTTACTACCAAACGTCCAGTTCTTGCTGCTTTAATACAGATTTTTGTTTTTTTTTTTAGGATAATACAGAGATTATAAGCGTAGGGATGTTTGCTTAGATGGGAACTTTTGTCCACGAATATTTCACACGCTGTAAACTGGAAAATTGGATGCTGTACTTGGGAGTGTGGCCCTTTAATATAAGGATTAAGTCTAATGTCAAAATTGGGTGGGCTAAAATTTGGCCCAAATTCTAGGCCCAATTTGAAAATGGGCTAGATTTGAGACTTTCAAAGTAGGGCCATATTTTAGTATTGACCCTAATAACTCGTATAGGAACTATTACTTTTTTGTTTTTTTGAGAAATAGTGCATTTGTCATATATTTATTTGTATGCTCCATTTATATCCATCTGGGTTTGTGTATATTTTAGTTTTTAAGATGAACATATAGAAATTATTAAATTTTCTTATGTATAATATAATTATAAATTTATACTATATATTGAAAAAAAATATGAATTTGGTTCTGTTCTTAATAAATAATACTACAATTATATAATTTGATTAAAATAATCACATTTAATTTGATGTTTTTGGATAATGTATTAACTTCTCTTTCAATGACATTACAAAAAGTGAAAAACTAGAAGTGTCGAAGTGAGCCCAAACTGGCCTTGAACCCATCCTTTGAATTGTGATCCGAGAATGGGTCTCACAATTATGGGTTTTGTTAAGCTAACTTTGGCCCAAAAATTTCTCTATTTATAAATGAACCAATCAAACCTGTTAACCTATGTTTTCAGACTCGGACCGGGTATCGACCCGGCTGAGCTCAGGGGTCAGGGTCAATGGGTTCGACCGGGGGTCGATTCGGAGTCGAACCGGATGACGTCATAAATATTTTATATATATATATAACACACATATATACACTTACTAATTTTTTTCTTAATTTTAGTTGTTAGTCCAAAAAATTATAGCCAAAATACCGTCAATAACCATTCTAATATCTTGCTATTAATAGTTAAAAAAGCATTGAATTGAAAAAATTAGCAATAAATATAATGGACTCAAATTATTCACTTTTTAATATAATTAGTATAAAGAAGTAGAAGTGAGTCACCACTAATATTTTGTAATTGGTCAAAGAAGTTGGTTGCCTTTTGACCGATAATTAGGCCAAGCAAATAAAAATCATGTACTGATTTAGCATTGATGTTCATTTGTTGGATGTATGTCAATGGGCCCATATCATTGTCAAAACTCAAAGACAAATAATTGTTGGAATCTATTTTTTTCAAACAATGAATATAGAAGCCCACAAACATGTATAAGGACCCATATCTAATGAAGTATGGAGCATTAATGTGGCTAGATTTGTATAAAAAAAAAAAAAAAACTGGGCGGTTTCCGGTTTTGCCCGGTCAAACCCGGTTTTTGACCGAGTTTGACCGGGTTTTAGAAAACCGAGTTTTTATTCTAACTCGGACCGGACACTTGGCCGGTTCTCCGGTTCGACCGGCCAGTCCGGTCCGAGTTTAAAAACACAGCTGTTAACTCGCGACTCACGAAACTCAATTGACACAAATAACTATACTTAACATGTCATAGTTAGTAGATTGGTGATTTTAATTGTGTAGTTTATTTGTGCTCTAAAAAAATGGTGCAAAATTTTAAGTAAAAATAAATAAAGGAAAAAAAAAAAAGAAAACCTCACGAGCGTATGCCCATTCTTTGCCTGCATTTGAACATATTCTCAATATCAATTGTTATTGTCACATCAATAAAACAATCTAAATTGTTGATGTCACACGAAAAAAAATTAAAGAATTCGAAGTTTTTGTCCTAGTGAAAATACATTTTTCTGTTTTTATAATACCGCTATTTTTCTTACGTATCTCGCTCAAAACACTCCCTTGCACGTTTTTTGTCTCAATATAATACATACAACTTCGTCAGTTCAATAATAGTTAAACTATAGAAAAGTATAATAAGGCAACTCGCAAAGCCAATAAACTTATCTTATATAGTTCTTGTAAGAAAATTTCAATGCGTAACAGAGGCCCACATGATGACAATACTAAAAAAGAACATATTTTAGGAACAAATAGAGAGTTGAATTGTTAGAGGTTTACTACCCTATCCCAGAGGTCGGGATTCCAATCCCACCAACATCAATTCTCCTTTTCTTATTATAATAGTATAGATTTGATAAAAAAAAAAGCATATTTCAATAAACCAGTACCCTCCTTTGTCCCCCATATTCTAATGTTATATCCAAAACAAAAAACTCATTGAATTGAGAGATCTAAATTTATATCTCACGAAAGAGAGAATTTTTTTGTAAAAATGTTATTTGCATGTCTTCGATGTTTATATTTTTTTTTTAAATATTAAAATACATCATGATAATGATTTAGATCAAACTAAATGATAAAAATTTTCTATCTATTCTTGAAAAATCAAAGAGCAAATAATCAATCGTAAATAATATGCATACTAAATGAAATTAAAGAGTAATCTCAACGCATATTTATAGTGGATGCACTTAATTAAATAAATATTTAAATCATATTTACCATTCATTCATAGATTTGATATTGATTCAGTTTTTTTTTTTCACTTGATATTATCCAGTAATAGAGTTGTAATACATTGGGGCAGAAAGAAACTATTACCTCCCAAATTTAAGAAGAAAATTATAATTGGTCAAGAGACTTTAATTTCTTTAATTTTTTTTTCCAACAATGGTCCTTTTGGAATTTGTAAAATATTTCAAGGAATACTAAAATGCTATAACTACATAATTGCGTCTATCAAAAGTAAATAAAGATAGTTGTCTTAGAAAAAGAAAAAGTTCTCACTACAAAAGCAAAAAAAAATCAAGACCATAAAACAATTCACGAAATACAAAATGGATTAATTAACTTAAATTATTTTAAAACTTTCACAATCAATTTATATCTCTATCTACTAATGCTTAATCGCATCCAATTTTGTTCATATTTTATCTACACTTCGGCATTTAACTATATAACAAAACTGAAATGTAAATATACTTTTATTTAACCTATACTATATAACATAAATGTAATGCTGTTTATATGCATGATTAATTTATGCACATACTTTACAAATTCAATTCTCTTATATGTGATGCATTATATATTTTTTCAATATTGCAAGAAAAAAAGTTTTTGTTACTTTTAACATAAGACATTTTCAATTTTTAATCTAAATAAGCAACGCTTGACATAAGCATTTTTTTTAATTTTAGGTGTTGATTTGAACTTTTTGAATGCCATGTTGGTACAAAATGCAGTAATAAATTAGAATATAGTGTTGCATTGTTGTGTCAAATTTATATTCTCAAATAATAGAAAAATTAATAGATAACAAGGGATAAAATTAAGCATGCCAGAGCTTGAATATAGTGTTGCATTTTGATCTAACGCTCAACAACTGAATAAAGGACCCCATTTACATTAGTAAGTTTCCAGGGACCAAATGCAAATTTCTTAAACAGTAATTAATGCTTGAAACTTATTTTCACTGAAAGTCCATGCCAAATTCCGAGCAAAACGGCTTTAGAAAAGGCATAACTCACTCCAAATTTTGTCAAAATTTACAGCACAAGCCAACAAAGCTGGTTATCATCAATCATATTGATGAAAACATAAATGTGAACTACAACAGCACTGCTACAAATCGACCTTTAAAAAAAGCATGAATCAACTGTCCAAATTTCATCAAAATTTTCGATACAAGCCAATAGAGTTGACTATTAATTTTGCTGATGAAAACAATAAAGGGATTGCTGTAAATCTCACATAGTACGTAACCACAAACCATCATTTATATTGTAAGATTGAAGTTTGAGAATTATGCTGTTAATACATTTGTTATGTACTCCTCTAATAAGTTATTGTAACTAGCATATGGATTTGATTGCTAAAAAACTAGCATATGGATTTAGTCATTGATTTCTTCATATGGTAAGTAAGAGCAAAGCATCACATACATAATTAAGATTGAAGTTTGGAAATAATGGTGGTCCGTTTGTTACGTAGTTGTTTAGTGGTAATTCTGGTAAGTTCTTACAACTAACATGTGGATTTAATCGTCCTTAATTCTTACCATTTATACAGTTAAGATTGGAAAATTATGGTAGTACATTTGTTATGTAATTATAATTAGCCTCTAATAAGTTCTTGTAGCTAGGATATAGATTTAGTCGTTGATATAGTTAGTCATTCATTCTTCAGCATTCTGACAAGTTCCCTGTACTATATGGATATAGATTTAGTTGGAAATTGTTTAGCACTTTGACAAGGTCTCGTAACTAGTACATATATTTAGTTGATTCTTTAAGAATTTGCAACAATGGCTAGTATACATATATTGAACCGGTATATAGATGTAGTTATTCTTTATGAATAAGCAATATGGGCCAGTATATAGATTTAATCTTGACATTAGTTTATAGATTTGTTTGATTCTTTATGAATTCTGGCTATTGTATTGATTTAACTAGTATATAGATGCAGTTGATTCTTTTTGAATTGGCAATGTTGGCAAGTATGTCGATTTAGATGATTCTTTATGAATTAGCAATATTTGTGTAACAATTTCACGTTACTTCATAAATTTTTATTGTTACCCTCAATACATGTTTTCTATAACAAAAATTAAATCATGTGCCATAGTAAATTTTAATAACTTTCACCCCTTTTCTGATACATTTTTGTCTTATTTGTATTCACATTGGTTGCATTTCTCACTGCTTAGACTGTAAAATGAAAGAAATTCATCCGAATCACAGAAACTAATTGCAAGAGATATATTTGTTGAATTTTTACCCAAAATACCTATATATTGGCAGTGAAAAAGCTGTGAGTCGAGGAAGGGAAAAAAGGAACAAGGAAATTATGTCGTGTTTACTGATACAATCAAGAGAGAGAAAACTGTTGCTTCAAGTTCAAAATCGAATTCACTGTTTCACCAACGCACAGTTTCTAAGGGAATATTTCCACTTAATTTAGACAATCATACATGCCCAACTGAACTTGGATCGCCAATCCCAAATGGATGCCTATGATATGACTGCATAGTGTTTCCTCAGGTAATGGGTTAGAGCTCCAACTGTCCTCCCCATGCTGCTGTTGATTCCACTTATCTACAATAGTTCTCTAACCTTTTTTCATATTTTCTGTTACACATTTTAATGTTACATTCATATTATTTCATTTAAGAGAGTAACACGTGTATTTTCATTAACTATGTACACGTGTCATTCTCATATATAAAGTAATAAAAGTATAGCATCACAAAGTTTACAAAAATCCAATACCCTACAAGTGTATATTGGATTCTCCATTTGCCATATTAGTTAATAAGCAACGACTTTACTTGGAAGGAAAGTGATTAAGTCGGTTATGGCTAAGCACTAGAAGCATAAAGGAAAATAAATTTCACAAAAATAAGGCAAAATTTAAGAAAATGAAAACAACCATATTCTATGAATTAATAGACAATGACATGAAGGAAAGTAATTAAGTCGGTGTTATAGAATAAGTAGTAAAAGATTACAAAGAAAACAAATTTAACAAAAATAAGGCAAAATTTAAGTAGAAAAAGGAAAACTATCACATCATGTTTAGCGAGTAGAGCTTTTAATGAACTAAACTATTTACAAATACAAATTGATTCGACTCGTGAAAGCTCGAATTCAACTCGTTCAAATAGTTAAACAAGCCAAACTCGAACAAGGAATTGAGCTCGTTTATTAAATAAACGAACTTGAATACTGTTCATGAACACTTGTTTGCGTTCACGAACATGGGTAATAATGTCTTTTGACATTATTCCCAAAATAAAAACATTCGAACTTAATCGAACTTAGTTTGATTATGTAAAAGTCAAGTTCGATTGAGTTCGGTTTGTTTGTGCAAACGAACCAAGCTCAATCGAAATCTGTTTATTTATGTTAAACGAGCCGAGCTCACTCAAGCTTGTTCATGCTCAGTTCGTTTATATCAAACGAGTCAAATTTGAGTTCGATCTCGAGCTTATTATTTTATTTGATAAATATTAGCTCGTTTAATAATCAAGCCAAATCAAGCATGCTCGTTTATTAAACAAATAGAATCTAAATAAGGAATATAATCTAAATAAGGAATATTCGACTCGTAAAAAGTTCTACTAGCGAGAGCGCATTATAATGAGTTTGAACTCATAACCAAAATGATAACAGTTGAACCCTCAGTTATTACCAGTGAGAAAAATACGTATGCCACTTGAATAAGTCTTGCCTGCATAGCAGTTCGTCCAACCCATGCTGGAAGCACATAAAAGAAAAAATTTACGAACTATAGTTTAGTTTATAATCCATCAGAGCAAAAGTACCAGGAGTTAATTAACCAAACTCATTCTTCTTCATTCCCACTTACAGCTAAATCCTTACAGAAATAGGGTTACTTTAACATGGGAGGACTCCGGACTATGAATACCATGACATCTAACATTCTTAACGAGTACATCAAAATGAGAGCACAGACATGACATATCTAACTCAGATACAATAATACGACTAAAAGAAGCTGAAAAGCTAAAAATGGTTCTGTCAAAACAAAAAAAAAAAGCTAAAAATGGTTAAAATCGAGACTAAAATAGCTGATGGGATTCGAACCAAACCCTCCACCGTCTTAAATACTGAAACTTTCCAAAAATAAGAAAAGGAGCACAAACGAGTTTGAATGCTGTAGCAGGCTTATTATGTGTGGCGATCACATCCATATAGCCTTGGCCTTCATGAGCAATGGCTTCAACTTCCCTGAACATTGAGGCTCATAATCTCATTGGAACCACCAATAAACTTCTTCCCTATAAAAACAGCAGGAACACTTGGATTACATCCTAATCGCAGCAATGCATTTTCTATTTCCCTCCCATCTGGATGTCGGTCGAGCTCATATACCATAGGATTCGCCCCGAAGCTGCATATTAACATCTTGATGGCATGAGATATGCCGCAGTTGCTCTTGCTGAAGATCACCACTGGCTTTTCTGATCCCAATCTCATCACAGTATCCATTCTACTTTTGGAAATTAAACACGTAAATTCAAGAACTTGAAAACTTGCACTACTACTTCAGTTGAGAGCTAAGAAATCTGAGGCTTGCTTTGAGGAAAAGCATAAAATGCATGAAGGTATATATAGAGGGCTAAGGATGGTGGATTGCAATACTTATCTTCAGGTGGGAATGGTAAAAGAAGGAATATAAGATTTTTCTTGAAAATTTGATGCTTGGATCATATCAGCAGCTATATGATAAGGGGTTGATGCTTCCCATCTACACAGAACAGAATGTGATTCTGAAAACAGAAATGGTGGATGACTTTTGCCTTTAGTAGATTCTGAGGACGGATTGGTACCATTGCTCGTGATTCGGTACATATGTCAAAACCAAAGAAATTCCAAATAGAGAGTTCATGCACTCGGTAAAGTCTTGTTAGGAGGAATCGGATTTGAATCCTAACACTGCTGAAAACGCGTATAGGCAATGCGTAAGAACCGCTATAATCCATTGAAAATAAGTCCGTGGCATGCCCTTGTAGCAACAAATTTCGTGTCTGCGAATAAAAGACAAGAAAAAATTGCACAAATCGAATTTATTAATTCAGAATAAAAAAGTTACAATCTCTGGATAAATTTCTTTATAAAAGAAATTATCCCTGATTCTTCTCTTCACGAACACTTAATTCAAGGGTCCAAAAAGGCTTGTTCTTGAATTAAAATCGGATTCTCCGTAGGAAACGGTCGATTTGATTTTGTTGTCTCGAACACTTGAATTTTGGATTCTTCAAGTCTCCAACACGAATATAGGAACTTGGTTGAATTTGAACTTGGACTTGAGGATTTGATTTGCACTTGAACTTGGGCTTGAGAGACTTGAGAGAGAAAATCTCTAAAGAATTTGGTAGAGTTTTTCTCTAAGCTTTGGAGAATTTTTCATATATCTTGACTTGGGTAGAGAGAGGCCTTATTTATAGCCAAAATTAGGGTTTAATTGGCTTAAAAGGAAACTCTCTAGAATTATCCATCAACTTGGGTTACTTGTGACTTAAGAAACCCATTAAAGTAGGCTTTAATCAATGGGTCGGCCCAACTAGTCCAATGTGAATTAATAAAATTAATTCACTTTTAATTTAATGGACATTATACTTGAACTTAAGGTCCACATATCAATGGTCCAACTTATAAGCCCAAACATAAATGAACTTATAAAATAACTTTAATTTAATTTAAATTAATCAAGACTAATTTAATTTGTTTAATCTCGACTAATTAAATTAAAATAAAATATCAGTGTCTACAGCCCTAACTCGGAATAGATTGAAATTCCCTCCTCAACTTTTTTATCCTAAAAAAAAAAAAGTAGAAAGTTCATGTAACTCCCTTAAGTATTCCATATGAACAGTACTATAATAATATTTTAATGTTGAATTAAACAAACGTCAAACGTCAGAATGCTACTAAATAACTCAGCTTACATTTTAGCTCTGTAATGACCAAGGAGTTGTTAGGTTAATGTAAGCCCCAGGATAATCTAGTTTCGAAGAATTGCCATCTTCTCTAGTACTAAATTGGCAAGAGAAAAAAAAAACGTTTATGAACTTCTCCAAATGAGCAAAACCTATATCCTTTTATTGTTTTAAGGAAATCCATTTCAATATATTATATACTTTCTTTAAAAACGTAAATAGGTAAATTTATATTCGATAAATGTATTACATAGAGAAAAAGAAGTGTTTTTTGTCATGCCATTTCAAGTTTATCCCATTGATTGAGTTGAGTTAGTAAGGCCATTGATTTGAACACTGCAATATCAACATTTTATTTCACAACCTTAATATTATACAAGAAATAAAAGACGCTATTGCTATCCATTTGGCTCTTCACCTCAACCGAAAAATGCAATTCTACACCTCTCCCCTGAAAAAAGGAAAATAAATGAAAATCTAATTTTGCTTTTGAAAGAATAGGTTAGGGGTGTTTGATAACTCTATTTTATGCTGAAAATTAATGCATTAAGAATTTTTTGAATTTAGCGCATTTGATAACAAAATTTCTTCATCATTTAATACATTAAACATTTATTTAATTTGTACACAAAATTTTAAGTGAAAATTTTTCACTTAATTTGCTACATTTTGGATACAAGTAATATTCTCTCTCCACCACACATGCATTCTCACCCTCTCACTGATGCACACAAACATACGAACATATTCTTTCACACATATTTAGGCACAAATACACACGCGATCACCTTTGCAAAAACACATATATTTTTTTCCCTCGCACATGCAATTAATAACATAAGCTTTCTTTTTATCACATACGCACACTTCTTCTCACATGCACAATCTCTCTCACATATGCATACACACACTTTCATACAAATAGGCGCATTCTCTCCTTCTCTCATGCACATAAACATACACAATGCATACATGCAATCTCCTCCATACATAGTTTCTCTAATACGCATTCATATATTTTGTCGCACATGCATTCTCATGTATGTACATACATACATAGTATATTATTTTTTTCTCACTTCCACACATTATTTTCTTTCTCACATACTTGCACAAACTTTTGTACATATAGATTTTTTTTTACAATTTTACATATATACACATACTTTCTCTTACACACATTCTCACACATAAATGCACTATCACAAACAAATAATATCTTTCTTTGTCATGCATATTATCAATAAATTATTTCAATTTTTTAAGATAAAATATTTATACTTACAAAGTGAAGTATTTAAATTTAGTGTATAAATTCAATTAATTATCAAACATGTACAAATTTATTTATTCAACAACTTAATATTTTCAGTATTTAAATTTCAGACACCAGATTAATTTCATACTTTAAACTTCAGTCTTACCAAATGGCACCTTAATCTCTCACGCAATTCAAGAAACAGCATAAAAACCTTGACCATACATAAAGCTGCATGTTCTAAAATCCGTACGAAAGGATGAAGAAGGGACCAAGAATGGCCACAGCGGATTCTCCATTTCTTAGATAAGTTGTTCTCTAACCCAAAAGAGATGCTTTCTAGATTTTCTCCACATGATAAATGTATAGAAAAATGTGTGGAAAGATCCCATCATATTATCTTTGTAATCTTATCAAATGTTCTTTGAAAAAGATGCTCACTGAAGCTAAGGGTCCGTTTCCTTGCTTAAATTTATGGCATGAAAGAGCTTAGTAAGAAAAGAATATATGGTGGTGCATTTGTTATGTAATTATAATTAGTGCCCCTCTAATAAGTTCTTGTAAGTAGAATTTAGATTTAGTCATTGATATATTTAGTCATTCGTTCTTCAGCATTCTGACAAGTTCTCTGTTCTATATGGATATAGATTTAGTTGGTAATTGTTTAGCACTTTGACAAGGTCTGGTAATTAGTATATAGATTTAGTTGATTCTTTAAGAATTTGCAACATTGGCTAGTATATATATATATATTGAACCGGTATATAGATTTCGTTATTCTTTATGAATAAGCAATATGGGCCGGTATAGATTTAATCTCGACATCAGTATATAGATTTATTTGATTCTTTATGAATTTTAGCTGAATTTTGGCTATTTTGTTGATTTAACTAGTATATACATGGATATGGCTTATTCTTTTTGAATTAGCAATATTGACAAGTATGTCGATTTATATGATTCTTTATGAATTAGCATTCAGATTGGTGTTAATATTTCACGTTACTTTATAAATTTTTATCGTTACCCTCAATACATGTTTTCTGTAACAAAAGTCAAATCATGCGTCATAATAACTTGTAATAACTTTCACCCATTTCTGATACACTAGTAATGAAGCACGTGCGTTGCACGTGAATATGATGCCCTCTTTCTTTAAAAAAAAAATTGTGGTTATGAAAAATTTAATTATTTTATAAAGAAATGTATTAGAAACAAAGTGAATGAATTGAAAAATATTAGATTAACTTCTACATCCTCTTCAAAATCCTTGATATGTGTTTTGACGATGTGATATTATTATAAAATATTTTTAATAATGTAATAATACGTGAGATGAATCATAAGTGTATGAGAATTTTATTTTTATTTTGAAGAGTATGCCCAAAAAATTTTTGAAAAGTATATAGTCCAGAAAAGAATAAAATGTTTAATCAATCAATTCAAAATTGTACCACTCAGAGAAAAATTAGGAAGTATTTTGCAAAAAATTCAAGAACAATTCTTAACTTACATACAATGATCATATGAATACTTCATTTTTAAGTGGTTTTAAAAGGTTTTTTCAATAGCGTATATACATGCCTCTCGATACATTAAGAGAACTTCATAATATTTCTAAATTAAAGAATTCCCATTCTCTTGGACAACCAAAAAAATGAATTATGCCTTCTTTTAAAATAGTAAACATTTCCCTTCCTAAAACAATTTAAAATATGTGAGATAATGCTATTTGAATGCGTTTAGGTGCACAGAGTAAGTTACTTCTCAAAATTTAGGAAATAATATGTTTGACTGAACTCAAAATTCTTCCTCTTATATTAAATAAGTTACATCTTTGTTCTATTGAATTTATTTTATTAATAATAAAAAAGGATAAATTTCAAAAACTACACAAAAGATAAACTTTAGTAGAGTTTACTTAATAAAATTCGTAACTCTTGATCATCATAGGTACATTGGACAGAGTCACATTCTTTTTTCGATCTAAATTTTATTGCACCAATAGTCTAAAAAATAAAAGATAAAAAGAACTTAAGTAAGAGATAATGTCTAATTGACAACTCTTTCTCTAACATTGCATGAAGTCGCATTTTTTATTTAATTAATTTGTATATAGACAAAAAAAAGGATAAATCTTCTTTTTTCTAAACATGTTAATAATTATTTAAACACGCATACATAGCTATTTGGAAGGTGCAAGTTTTAAACTGAGATAATGTAAATGTAAATTTATTTTAAAATATAATACTTCTTGGATACTAAAACTTTATATAATTTTATGAATACCATGCTAAATTGATTATCTATTATTCTTTTCTTAAAATAATTGTTGTTGAAATTTATGGTTTGAATTTGAAGTCATAACCTTAAAACTTTTAAATATTTTATTTAAAGCTTTGCAGATAATATATAGCTGGCATTATGATAAATCAAATCTATTTTATGTTCAAGTATCATTATACTTAAAAATTTATATTAAAATTGTTTTATTTACAAAATGATGTTGTTAAAAATATTTTGAAGTTCTTTCTCTACAAATATTAATGATTAAACTTAAAACCTATTTACTTTATAATGTACTATCAATATATCAACTCAAATGGATACTTGAAATCCCATACATCTTAATAGTAATTATTAATTTGGTGAAAAAAACTTTGTTTAATATGTGTAATATTAGATTCTAAAAATAATTATTTATTTAACTATATAGTTATAAATAAGATACATATTTTTCCCATTTAGAATCCAGGTTCTTTATTCAATTAGTGTGTTTAGATTGGTGAATTTTCAATTATAGTCATTTGCGTGTTAGACGTTTAACATGGTTGTAAAAAAACTTAAAAAGAATTTGACAAAATTAACTTAGTTGCCTTCTAAATGATGCAAACAATCATTTTTTTTAATGTGAAAAAAGATCCATTGCAATCAAGTAAAATTGCTTTATATCATTGATATGGAAAACTCCATTTTTGTACAAGTATATCATTTAGTATCTTATTGTATTCATTTATGAAATCGACTTTACAAATGTTTGTTACGTATTTTTATATTTTTTAAATCCTTGTCTAATCGAAGAAGTTTTGTTCAAAAAATGAAATAAAAGGGGTTCTTTCACAAATAAAATTATGAGTCAACGTTAATAGTACTCTTTGAATTATTTCTCATTTTTGTTTTGTAAAATCATACATCTTGTACTATTTTTTTGTTATAAGTGCTCTATCTATTTTAAATTTTACATGAAAAACATGTACCTAAAATTTTTTCATCCTTCATAGATTGTTAAAGTCAATAGTTATGAACCATTTAGATAAGTATGTAATTTGTTGTTTGAACTTTGAAAAATGTATACAATTTTTTGAATTATTTCATCAATCACCAAACTTTAGCTTGACATGGATAAAATAAAATAAAATAAACTTGCTAGCGGAGTGCTTATTTATAACTCAAATTTTAATATATTATTTTTGAATTATTTCATCAATCACCAAAACTTTAGCTTGACATAGATGTATTAAAAAAAAGACAAAAAAGAACTTGCTAGTAGAGTGCTTATTCATAGCCCAAATTTCAATATATTATTTTTGGAAACAACTTATTTGTTAAACATAATACTGTAATCATTTAATAAAATTTAAAGCTATGTTATATTTTATTAACGTAATTTAGTACAATTTAGTACTTTGCTTGTTTTTTTAGAATCTATAGTGACATTTTTATGAATCATCATCCTTTGGTTTTTAAAAAGTCAAAACTAACTTATGAACAAATGTTAAAGTTTATTGGTATTATTGGTCTCTTGAGGATTGAATTGAAGGGTAGGTAAATGGTTTTTGTATGGGAAATTATTTTATTTTAATTAACAACAAAAATTAAATTCAATGAAATTCACAAAGGAATGTAAAGAGTTTGTAACTCTACTATAATTAGACACATGAGGGTATTTTAGGCATATTTGAAAACTAACATCTATAAGGTGCAAAGACTCCAAGACTCACCGTACTTTTAAAGAGAGAATAGATTTTTGTCCTCTAATTGTATTCACACTGGTTCCATTTTTCACTAGTTACACTGTAAGATGAAAGAACTCACCCGAATCACAGAAACCAATTGCAACGAATGGAGATAAATTTTTGTTGAATTTATTACCCAAAATACCTATAGTGAAAAAGCTGTAAGTCCAGAAAGGGAAAAAAGGAACAAGAAGATTATGTCATGTTTACTGATACAATTAAAAGAGAGCAAAACTCTTTCTTCAAGTTCAAAATCGAATTCGCAGTTTCACCAACTCACAGTTTCTAAGGGTATATTTCCACTTAATTTAGACAATCATATACCTACCCAACTGAACTTAATTTGACCAAAAATACCTACCCAACTGAACTTGGATCGCCAAAGCCCAAATGCATGCCTATGGTATGTCTGCATAATGCTTTTGATGAGCCATTCCCACCTGCAGATTTATATTCATTTCCCATCTTCACATCAGGGGAGGATCCTGAAAATAACATGATATGTTTCCTTAGGTAATGGTTTACAGCTCCAAGTTCCAACTGTCCTCCCCATGCTGCTGTTGATTCCACTTATCTACAATATATAGTTCTCTAACCTTTTTATTTTCCTAGGGAGTTTAGTGTTTTCTTATACATTTTTTTAGTATTACATTCATATTATATCATTTAAGAGAGTAACATCTTTATTTTCAGTAACTACATCTCATAAGAGAGAAACACGTCATACTCTTAGTAGTGTAACATTACAAATCATAAGAGGACCCAATACCTTACAAGGGTATATTGGATTCTCCATCTACCATATTAGCCAATAAGCAATGACTTTACTTGGAAGGAAAGTAATTAAGTCGGTTATGGCTAAGTATTAGAAGTAGTCAAAAAAACAAATTTTACAAAAATAAGGCAAAATTTAAGAAAATGAAAGCTACCACACTCTATGAATTAATAGACAATGACTTGAAGAAAAGTAATTAAGTCGGTTACAGAATAAATAATAAAGCCTGAAAAGAAAAAATTGCACAAAAATAGGCAAAATTTAAGTAAGAAAATAGAAATTATCATAACGCGTCTGGTTAGAGTGTATTATAAGCTTGAAATCATAACCACTGCCATAACAGTGGAACCCTCAGCTATTACCCGTGAGAAAATAGGTATACCACTTGAATTAAGTCTTGCCTGCATAGCCGTCCCTCTAACTCAAGCTGGAAGCACAAAAAAGAAAAAAATTTACAAACTTTAGTTTAGTTTATAATCCATCAGAGCAGAAGTACAAGGTGATAATTTATCTAAACTCATTCTTCTCCATTCCTACTTACAGAAATAGGGTACTTCAACATGGGAGAACTCCCGGACTATGAATACCATGACATTAACATTCTTAATGAGTACATCAAAATGAGAGCAAAGACATGACATATCTAACTCAGATACAATATTAGGACTAAAAGATGCTGGAAAGTCAAAACTGCTTAAAATCCAGACTAAAATAGCGATAGGGTTCCGAACCAAACCCTCTATCTCTTAACCTACTGGAACTCCAAAAATCAGAAAAAAGAACACATTCGAGAGGCTGAATATTTTAGAAGTCTTATTATGGGCGACTATCACATCCATATTGCCTTGGCCTTGATAAGCAGTGGCTTCAGCTTGCCCTGAACATTGAGGCTTATAACCTCATCGGAACCTCCAACAAATGCCTTCCCTATGAAAACAGCAGGAACACTTGGATTACATCCCAACACGAGCAATGCATTATCTATTTCCCTTCCTTTTGGATGTTGATCGAGCTCATAAACCATAGGATTCGCCCCGAAGCTGCATATTAACATCTTGATGGCATGAGATATGCCGCAGTTGCTCTTGCTGAAGATCACCACTGGCTTTTCTGATCCCAATCTCATCACATTATCCATTCTACTTTTGGAAATTCAAACTCGTAAATTCAAGACCTTGAAAACTTGCACTACTACTTCAGTTAATGAGAGCTAGGAAGTTTGAGGCTTGCTTTGAGAGAAACATAGAACGCATGAAGGTATATATAGAGGACTAAGGATGATCGATTGCAATATTCTTATCTTCAGGTGGGAATGGTAAAAGGAGGGATATAAGATTTTTCTTGAAAATTTGATGCTTGGATCATATCAGCAGCTATGAGATAAAGGCTTGATGCGTCCCATCTACACAGAATCTCAAGTTGCATTCAAATTAACCTTCTGACATTAGTTTCTTGTGCTGAAAACAGAAACAGTGGATGACTTTTGCCTTTAGTAGATTCTGAGCATAGATTGGTATCATTGCTCTTGATTCGGTGCCTATGTCAAAACCAAAGAAATTCCAAATAGAGAGTTCATGCACTCGGTACAGTCTTGTTAGGAGGAATCGGATTTGAATCCTAACACCGCTCGGTAAAGTCTTGTTAGGAGGAATCGGATTTGAATCCTAGCACCACTGAAAACGAGTGTAGGCGATGTGTAAGAACCGCTATAAGCCATTGAAAATGAGTCCATGGCGTGCCCTAACTTGGAATAAAATTCAATTCCCCCTCCTAAACTTTTTAATTACTAAAAAGAAAAATTAGAAATTTCATGTAACTCCCTAAAGTATTCCATATGAACAGTACTACAATAATAGTTGAATGGTGAATCAAACAATCATCAGAGTGCTACTAAATAACTCGGCTTACATTTTGGCTCTGTAATTTAGACCAAGAAGTTGTTATGTTAACGTAAGCCCGCAAGATAATCTAATTTCGAAGAATTGCCATTTTCTCTAGTACTAAAATTGGTAAGAGAAAAGAAAACATTTATGAACTTCTCCAAATGAGCAGAAGCTAAACCTTGATCCTGTTATTGTTTTAAGGCAATCCATTTCAATTTGTTATATACTTTCTTTATAAATAGGTAAATATATTCGGATAAATATATTACATAGAGAAAAATAACTATTATTTGTCATGCCATTTCAAGTTTATCCAATTGAATTGAGTTGAGTTAGTAAGGACATTGATTTGAACACTGCAATATCAACTTTTTACTTCCCACCCTTAATTCTATATAAGAAATAAAAGACGGTGTTGTTATCCCTTTGGCTCTTCACTTCAACTTCAACTGAAAAATAGATTTCTACTTCTCTCCCCTAAAAAAAGGGAAAAAATGAAAATCTAATTTTGCTTTTGAAAGAACAGGATAGTCTCCCAGCCAATTCAAGAAACAGCATAAAAACCTTGACCATACATAAAGCGCATGTTCTAAAATCCGTACGAAAGTATGAAGGAGGTACCAAGAATGGCCACAGCAGATTCTCCATTTCTGAGAAAAGTTCTTCTCTAACCCAAAAGAGATGCTTTCTAGATTTTCTCCACATGATAAATGTATTGAAAAATGTGTGGAAAGATCCCATCATATTATCTTTGTAATCTTATCAAATGTTCTTTGAAAAAGATGCTCACTGAGGCTAAGGGTCGGTTTCCTTGCTTAAATTTATGGCATGAAAGAGCTTAGTAAGAAAAGAATATATGTGTTCGAACACAATACATAGGATCAGCACATAATAACTTGAACTTATTTAATGACAGCTTCAAATCCTCTAGCCGGAAATGCCCCTCTATCGCTTTTATCCCGGCCTTATATAACTGTCATATATATTTATTCATACATGCATTTATGAAAATGACATGCAAAGCAAGTAAACTTTTCCCAGAATATTATGAATTAATACACTATATAAGAGTGGGACAAAGAGAACAGGGGGCTTTTTGAGATAGAAGATTTTAAGCGTTGAAAATGATATATAATGTTAAACATTAATAAATTAAGAGTTTTTTAAACTAACATGTCTAATTAGAGAAGTGTATTAGCTAAATGCATCAAGCATGGCTTAATTTAGGTTTCAACTTTTAACTAAAAAATTTTTGCTGAATTTATTGAATTTTGAATATGTATAGCAGATCAAAGTTCACTTTTTTTTTTTTATTCTCATATACACATCACCTACTCACACTCTCTCTCCAACACACACAATTTTTTATAATTCTCCTTGAAAATATGCTTAGAAAACATTGGTTATTTAAATCTTGAAAGCAAGTTTTCGATAAGAATGAGGGGCTTCTGACATAAAAGTAATACCAAATTGTATACCAGAAGACCCCAAGCTTAAGGACCCAAAGCTTAGCTGGCTTGGGATCCTCTATTACATAATTTGGTGTTACCCTCATGTTACACCACTCAAAAGAATCACAAGTGTTCTTCTCCTAACAAACATAGTTAATGGATGTACGCTGGATACTTATCGCTCCCTTGAGTGATGTAAAATGAAAGTAACACCAAATTGTATAACAGAAGACCCCAGCCAATTAAATGGTTACTTCCTATTCTAATTCCAAAATAAATCTCCAACAGTTTTCTGACTTTTGGACGTGCGAAAAAACAATTTATTATTAGCACAACCTTTTCAATTTGAAGCCCTCCTCCATCGAGAAAAGGTATGAATTTGATCAGTCAATTTTTGAGCACTTGTTAACTTGACCTAATCTTTTCGAAGAGTTGTTGAGAATCAAACCTTATTACGACAAGACAACGGAACAAGACCCTTAATCACTCAAGAGTCGTCATCCAATTTCAACATAATATCAATCACCAAATCTCTCTCTCTCTCTCTCTCTCTCTCTCTCTCTCTCTCTCTCTCTCTCTCTCTCTCTCTCTCTCTCTCTCTCTCTCTCTCTCTCTCTCAATTTCAGTTCCATACTTCACAAAATCACGATGTCGGGTCGTAACATGCAAAGGCATTTATTCTATGATGAAAATGACATTGTAGAGCTGAAGACAACGTGCATATCTCATCTTTAACAGCTGTACATGAAATTCTCCAACAAAAGTATGTTTCTGATAACCAGAATAGAATAAAATGTAGATGCCTACCGCCTTCAAGAAAAAGACCAGTGAGGAAGAAAATGAAAAGAGGAAAAAATGAAAAAATTAGTACACAAGATTATATATCTTATATTACAAGATAGAAGAGTACCATAGTTCCAATCCACTTTCCATTTTATTCTTCAGAATTGTTTATCCTTTAATATCTTGTATATTCGTCAAATCTTAAGTTCATTATCATAATTTTCTCCTCATGATCACCAGCCTTCACCTTTTCCCTGTTTTCTTGAGTATGAAATTCTCTCTCGAGGAACACTAGGCAGAACGTATTTCAATTTTTTGTTCAGATACACTAAACTGGCCTCCTTTTCATTTGTTAGTAATTGAAAATCTATTCCTGACTCTTTTTATTTTCAATTCTCTTACATCAACCTTTATCAAAAATATTTTCAAGAATTTTCTTTCATATTTTATCATAGTGAAATCCTCTCTCTATATATAGTCTTACTAGAACTAGTTACTTATTTGCCATACATTGCACCTTTTTTTCTTGAACTTTTTTTTTTAACATCAATAGATTTGAACTGAATTATTCTAGAAGATAAACGTTCAACGAAACAGAAGAAAAAGTAGATGAAATTTTAAATAAAAACTTGAGGGAGAAAAAAACTTCTGCATGTAACACATTCATTCCCAACCTCCTTATCTGGGAGCTCTTCAATTAAATATCTTCTTGACCGTGAAATGTCATTTTCATGATATCAAGAAGAATTTCTTATCATTTTTGTACCATATGGCTAAAGCAAACATTATTTAGGAGAATAAAACCAAGAAAAAATGGGTGAAAGATTAAGCACATTCCCATATCATTTTAAAGGTTCACCAAATCTGTGGTTTGTACAGTGTCAATTTCATTAACTGTTCTAGATTATATTTACCACTGTTAACAAATCTTTGTTGTCAAATTGACAAAAGTTTAAGCCTAAGTGTCTCTTGAGAAATGAATGTAGAAGTTTACAACAAAACATCCCTTACTACTTTAAGACGATAATGTGCTGAGTACAAATGCCCAGGATAAGAGTACAGGGTCTTGATTCGAATTTTTATCCTAGATATTTAATCATTCTGCCCTTTTACTGTCAGGTGCTAAACTGGGAAATTGGATGCTGTTCTTAGGACTGTGGCCTTCTGAAAGAAAACAAAGGCCTAATGTCAAAATGGAATGACCTAAATTGAGCCCGTCACATGGATTTGCCTAGTATGGTTTATCTGTCCATGTAATTTGTAGGCTATTATACGAGACAGAGTTTATCTAATGTACACCCTCAAGCAGTGGTTTCGAGTTCCTAGTCACCCAAAGAAATGAAATGAGCTAAAATTGAGCTGAAATTTTATCCTCATTTTAAAGTGGAAAAAGATGGGCCTTAGAAAGCTGGGCACACTTTTTTTTTTTTTTTTTTGGAGGGGTTGAACCCATTACATAATTACAACTCTGGGCAGTGCTACGCCCAATAACTCCTTGCCTAGAATAGGTTTCAAGGTTGGTGGTGCTCGGCACAGTTTTGACTTGACCCTAATAACATGTATATGAACTAGCACATTTGTCTTTTAGAGTGTGTGCATGTATTTGTGTGTTCAATTTATATTTGTTTGAATTTTTGTATATCATAGTAACCATATAGAAATATCGAATTTTTTATGCAATACATGGACCTAATTTTAATTTTTGATTTTGAAAAAAATATTTTGTGATGTTCTCAAGTGCTTTCTTGAGCTAGAATACAGACCTACTTAAGCTTTTCTAAAATCAACTTTTATAAAAATCAGAATCAAATGAGAACAAGCCTTACAACAAATAATTTATACTATATTATGCAAGAAATATGAATTAAATTTTCTTTTTGATAAATAATTCTACAATCTTACAATTTGACTTACGACTTATTTTTTGTTTTTAAAGAATGTAACAACTGTTTATACAAGAATTAACTTCTCTTTCGATAATGTTACAAAAATGAAGTAGAAAAAGAAGTGAAAAAGTGAAATCAAACCATCCCGAGGCCTACAGACCTAAGAATAGTGCTTAAAGTTGTGAGCTTTGGCGGGCCGAATTTGCCCAAAATTCTCTATTTAAAATGGGCCCAACCGAGCTTGTCAAATGCCACCCCCAAAATTGGGTTAATTGATTAAAATATTGTTAAAAAAAAATTCATATCCCATTTGTAGTTACTGTAGAGATTTTGGATAAGTTTTATGCCCACCGCGTTTGACAAACGCGGTGGGCTAATTTTTTTTTTTTAATTCAGCAAGTCACCGCGTTTGGCAAGTGCGGCGAGGCCCGCCGCACCTGCCAAATGCGGTGACCAATAGATTTACCTTTTTTTTTTTTGTTAGTTGTGCGTTTCTTTTTTTTATTATTATTATGGTGCACACTTTCATTTATGTGCACCATAATTTTCGAGCTAAAAAAAAAAAAGATTACAATGTCAACATATTTGGGGATATCGACCTGGAATCCGTGGCCTACTAGATATAATTGACAATGAAGACTTCCACTTTGATAGGGAAAGATTAGACAATATCAATAATTGAATGCATTGAAAAAAAAAAAAAAAAGCTAATGTGATTTCAAGTAAACTAGTAGAATTAAAGTCATTAAAAATATTGATAACGAAGAAATACTTTAACAGATGTTGTGCATTTTACCTATTTTTAGAAATCGAAAAATGAACCTAAGATTTCCTAACGAGAATAAATATCGTTATAGTTCAGAATTAATTTTGAATTATATTAAAATTTAATTTAACATGAAATAGAAATTGTAAAGAAATGTGTGAGAAATTAGAAATCTGAACTTATGTTTAGCAAGAGACAATGATTAAAAAGTACAATAAAAATGAAATTTACTTTTACTAAACGTTGAATTTGATAATGTAAACATTTGATTGTTGTAAAATAAGTGACTCGGTCATTGAGTTCAAATTTTACAGGGATAATTACGAATATCTAGAATGGTGACATTTTATTTTGAATTCAAGACATGTGAGAATGATTACATATTAAACTTTTACACGAATTTCTCAAGTACCAAATTCGGCATGTGCTAAATTACAATCCAAAAATTTCTCGTCGATTATCATTGTTAATAATACTAATGCCTCATTCAATTTTTTACCTTTTAATCTTAGTATTCTAAATAATAATAGTTGACGAAAAGTTAAACAAATGCAATTCGACAAGTACCAAATGTAGCATACAAGAAATGCCAAAATTTGCACTTCTCAAAAGTGTGCACAACTAACAAAAAAAAAAAAAAAAGTAAATCTATTGGTCACCGCATTTGGCAGGTGCGGCGGGCCCGCCGCACTTGCCAAACACGGTGACTTGCTGAATTAAAAAAAAAAAATTAGCCCACCACGTTTGTCAAACGTGGTGGGCATAAAACTTACTAAAATCTCCACAGTAACTACAAATGGGGTATGAATTTTTTTTTTAACAATATTTTAATCAATTAACCCCTGAAACCGTGATTGACATGAGCAGCCATACTTAGCATGTCATAATTAGTAGATTAATGCTTTTTAATTGTGCAGTCTGTGCAATTATTAACGATTCGTTTTCTATAAGTAAAAATTATGCTAAACTTTTAAATTAAAAAAAAAAAACTCTCGAGTGTAGACACATATTTCTGTCTACATTTGCATTAAAATATCAACTAGATAAATTTTTTAAAAGAATAGTATATGCGTGTGTACAATGTTTATACTTTTTTCATAAATTCAAAAATATACTACAACTATGATTCAGATAAAAAAAATATAAAAAATTATGTGTCAACTCTCAAAAAATAAAAGAGCAATAAGTAATCTTATTAATGTACATCCTAAATGAAATTAAAGAGATATCATAAAGCATATTTACAGTAAATGCACCTAATCAAAAAATATTTAAATCCTATATACAAATTTTTTGTTGATTTGACATTATTTGGTTATATTTATTTTTCTCTCATTTAATCTTATCCAGTAATAGAGTTTTGACACATCGAGTGGGAGGAAACTATTATCCCCCAAATTTAAGAAGAAAAATATATTCGGTTAGGAGACTAATTATTTTTAAATTTTTACAACAATGGTCCCCTTTGAAACTTGTAAAATATTTTAAAAAATCATAAAAAGTTATAACGACATAATTGCATCCATCAAAAGTAAATAAAAATAATTGTCTTAAAAAAAGAAAAAGTTCCCACCGCAAAAGGAAAAAATTTCAAGACCGTAAAACTATTCACTAAATATAAAACGGATTAATTATATTACATTATTTTAAAACTTTCGTGATCAATTTATATCTCTGTGTACTCTTCCTTTATCACATTCCACTTTGTTAATATCTATACCTAACACAATGGCATTCAATTGTATATAAGGAAACCACAAGTGATATTGTTTATACGCTCATAATTTCGTATGCAAATTTACATTTTTAAGTTTAGGTCTCATTATATGTATTTTTATCAATATTGCAAGAAAAAAATGCTTTTTGCTACTAGTAACTTGAGATTTTTCAATTTTTAATCTAAATAGCAACCCAACCATTATATATCTCCTAACACAATTTTTTATGACATTAAACATTTTCATTTTAGCTATTACATTAGCTATCTTATTTTGTATTAATTTTTTGTTTAAAAATTTAATAAGTAGATTAGGAAATCATGAAAAATTAGAGACACTATTTTCAAATAAAATTACCACTAGTGGGTACAAGCACTAGGTTTAGTCATTTTTTATTCTTTTAACCTTTTCGCATATTGCATTTGGATGTTTAGGTTGCAATTTTTTTTCTTTTTTATGAATTTTTTCATTTCACACATGCCTTCGTCTCTCATTTCTATGCATGTGATGAATGTGTTATTTATTTATGCTTTGTATTCTTATCGCTTTTTTGCATTTGAGGCGATAACAAAAGTACAAGGTAATTTCACATGGTTGTGAAATAGGACAAGAGTCATTGTCTCAACTTTATCAATTTCTTACTTGCAACAATATCACCGTTGCTTCACTTTTTATTTCATAGCTTAACCCCTAACACATTTCTTTTTTAAACCCATCATACATACACAACCACTACTATTCGACTCTCTTCTGACAAGAAACAATGTCCAACCATGACAGCTGTGAGTGAGGCTACGCAACCCTTAGCTTTCATGTGCTTGAGTTGAGTGAAGATGATCCAAGGATTCTATCCAATCATACTTGTATATCTTCCGCTAACATTGGAATTTTCCGATGCAATGGCTTGTGTTCGTCGAATGTTTTTGGAAGAAAATATCCTTTTACTTTGCATTTGATAGAATATCTTTTTATTTGTGTTTGAAAATAGTTATCCTAAAGTCTCTGTACACTTTTAATGGTACTAATCCTTTTTTCAAAATAATACCTCATGCGTACATACATTATTTTAAACCTCTCTTTTCAGTAGCTGTCGCCAATTTTCCTATTAGGATTACGATTGATCTGCCTAGACATGCGGTCATTACGTTTGTATATGTAACGGTGTGTAAGGGATCACCCTCGAACCACAACCCCTAGAATTGAGGGAATTGATACTTTTAGGTCCCTAATTTTGAAAGTTCGGGCGTCTTGAGCCTTTCAATTCTAGATGCATTAGTGAACTCTAACCTCATGCCATTTAAAATTACCTAGGATGGAGTCTCCTCCAATTAGGGACACTAGGCATGAGAATAGAAGTTTACCTCCTTTCTTTTCTTTTATCTTTATGTATTATTAATCTCATCATAAGTGAGTCATCCTCTCATATAATCGATATGCACAATTACATTTTAAGTAGTATATAATCGATATGCACGATTACATTTTAAGTACCCAGTGGGTGAGACCATACATGAGGTAATTTGAACAGGATTTCTTTTCCTATAAAAAAAATGTCTCAGATACTCAGGAACTGAAAAAATGTTATGCATCTGTCAAGACAGAATTTGATATCGTACTACCTCAAACATTTCGTTTATTTCAACTATATAGAGCCAAATGAGATTATAGAGAGCTAAATGAAGTCATCATTAGTGCTTTAGTCCAACTTTGGACCCTAAATACTCACTCGGTGTTTAAATTTAGTGATTATGAATTAATTATTATCCCATAAAAGATAGAGTACTCCTACCTGAAAGCATCTAATATTTCCAAGTACAAGAGATTAAAAAGAACTCAATAATTTCACAGGATTGAAAGAATCGATACTACCTAATCTGATACAAGCAAACTTGATTGAAATCAAACACTTGTATAATTATTTTGCTTGCATAATTATTTTGCTTTTTGCTAACAGAAGGATTTCTCCATTCATAACAACAAGGACATATGGTCTCAGAGATCGGTTTGGGTTTATGATTTTGTGCAAGCTGGTATTTTTCTCTTTCCAAGGCTATATTACAAAGTGAACACAAAAATTATGAAAATGATCTCTTATTTGTTTCATGGGTTGACAGGTGCAAATTTACCGTAGTGCAATATATATATATATATATATATATATATATATATCATGCACTAGGAATTTGTCTTGAGAGGCGAGTCTAGAATTATAGTTATAGTCAAGTAAAATATATCAAAAACCAATTTACAATTTTCAAATAGTATGCCCAAATTATTTTGTATTCTTCTAATTAAAAGATAACAAGTTGTTAGGAAATATTAGTCCCAAATCTATGTAACTCATGAAGACAATGGCTTGAAAGGCATAGTTTTTTTTCTTTTTTTTTTCTTTTTGTTAATTTGGTGTGGAGGTGGGGAGCATTGTAATATAAAAAATTTTACTTACAAAATTTTTTTTTCACAAGTTGGAGTGTGGGCAGCTAGCCTCCCTCCCTCCGCCGCTGACTACACTTCAGCCTTGTGCTGTGGAGCAACTCCGTCAATAATCAACAGTTCAATGGGACTTGATTTAGAAGATGAGAATTGAGTTCAATAGAGCAAACAAATCAACTGTCACTAGGGTCATTCAAATAAAATTACCAAAATATTTGAGAAAAATAAGGCTAAATCACAAAATGCCCCATATATTGTTGTATAAGTAGCAAATTACCTCATATATTTAAGAAACACACAAATTACCTCCTTGAATTGATAAAAGACATTTATGCCTTTCTATACACATTGCTTTGATAATTTTCTCTTTTTTATACTAAAACATAAAATATTTATACCATCCATAAGTAGGTAGGACAAAATAATAATGGAGAGAAAAATCTCAAACACATTAACTACACTATGTGTGTGTGTGTGTGTGTTATTAGATGAAGTTGGTCTTATATTGTTTTGGTTATAAACACAAGTTTGTAATTATTACATTTTTTATTGTTGTCACTAACAGAAATGATATTACTAGCATTTCTTTATGCTCTATTTTGAATATATTTGACAAAAGTTAAAAATTTATATGACCTTTGCAAGCTGCTCGTTATATATCATGACAAAAATAAATTATTCATTTTTCTTTTTCCATACTTTTTTCTATCTTGAATACAAATAATAGAAATAGTTTGTGATGAAATTTTTTACAAGTTTGGAGTCATGATTTTAGTTTTTTATGTAAGAGTACAATAATAATATTAATCTAGAATAGTAACCTTATTTTGTTTCTATATAACAAATTAATAAAAATGGCAATATCAAAAAATTATGAAGGCAAATTTATCCTTATAAAGGTGAAGTGTACATAAAGAGTTAATTTGTTACTAAAGTAAGGAATTATTTGTGTATTTCTTAAACATAGGAAATAATTTACTATTTACACAATATTATAGAGGGACATTTTGAGATTAAGCCAAAAATAATTATTTTATGAGAAAACTATTACAAAAGTCGACATTATTTTGTTTAACATTTTACTGGGTAAACAAATTTAGTATCCCAAACTTTGTTTAACCTATGTTTTCAAATTCGAACCGACCAACCGGTGAAACCGGTTCGAACGAGAACTAGTAGTCCATTAAAAAAATCATAAGTGAAAAAAAATCAGTCAACTTTCGTCAAAAATCGAATCTAACCAGAAAAAACCGCGTTTGATCGGAAATCGGTAAGAACCGGGTGAAAAGCTCTTGATTTTTGGCAAAATAGGATGGTTCTTGGCGTTCTTTCACTTCTCTGGCCAAAAAAAAAAAAAACCTCATGCCACAGTTCAAATGGTCTAGAAGGTTGTCTTAAAGGGCTTGACCATGACTAATGACAAGACAAAGCAAAAACCCATTGAAGCTGCCGCTGATATACACGGGATTGATTCTATTGTTGCTGACTAAGGATCAAAAGCTAACTGTGATAAAAGAGATGAATGCAGTTGCAGTGGCGAAGAAATTGAAGGTGGGAAAGGTAGATATAATATCAATTGGGTCGGCCAAGGAAGAGAAAAAGGAGGAAAAGAGAGAGGTGAAAAAGGAAGACAAGAAAGAAGAAAAGAAGGAAGAACCGCCCAAAGAGGAAAAAAAAGACAAGAAAAAAGAGTAAAATAAACAGTAGTAAATATAGCCCAAGCGTTGCAATGTCTTTCCATGTCAGTTTCTCTATTCTGGTGAGTTCACGAGCGGCTGGTAGAAAGTTTGATATACATTAAATGATTAATTAATCCCCACACAGAATCATCAGAATCGATGGCCAAATTATGACAATTGGTGGACAGATCAATTAGGAAATACAAGCAAGACCATTAAAACTCAATTTTTGATATTTTGACCGGTTATAATATTTTTGGACTTTATTTTTTATTATTGATTAACAACTAAAATTGATATATATGTGTGTGTGACGTATTTATGATGTCATCCGATTCGACCCCGAGTCGACCTCGGTTGAATCTATTGACCCTTGACCTCTGAGATTAACCGAGTTGATACCCGGTTCAAGTTTAAAAACATAGTGTTTAACATACCAAATGAGTGAATTTGGCATCCAAAATATTTGACTGAAAACATCAGTGCAAAATATTGTTTATATAATTATGATTCAAATTAGAAACTATAGTGGTATAATTTTAGGTAGTTATTCAGTGGCTCTCTGATAATTCTTTGTAATTAGGCTATAGATTTAGTCAGTTTCTTGTGGCATATGCATATGGATTTGATATGGATTTAGTCGTTGATTTAAGTTAAACAAAATAGTGCTTATATAACTGTGATTGAAGTTTGGAAATTATAATGGTAAAATTTTGTTATGTTGATTCACTTGAATATAATTATGATTGAAGTTTCGAAATTATGGGGATGCATTTGTTACGTGGTAATTTAGTGGCCCTCTAACACGATTGAAGTTCGGAAATTATAGTAGACTAGACAATCACGATTGAAGTTTGGAAATTGTGGTAAAACTAGCCTATGCAAAGTATCGTTTACACAATTACAATTAAATTTTGGAAATTATAGAGGTACATTTGCTATGTGGTTATTTAGTAGGTTCCTCTGGTAAAAGTTTTTTTAACTACATAGATTGATTTAGTCGTTTCTTTGTGGTATATGGATATGGATTATAGTCATCTCTCGTGCTAAATGAATATTTGTTGTCTAACACTATAACTAGATTATTGATTTAGTTGTTTTTTTTTTTTTAATGAATGGTAAGATATTTTAAGTATTATATCCATTTAGTGTTTCTAGTATATCGATTTAGTTGATTTTTTATGAATTAGCAATATTAGTGTTACAAGATCACGTCATCTTACAAATTTTGATTACTACCTTCAATAAATATTTTTAATGACCCAGGATAAATTATGTGTAATGGTAACTTTAAGAACTTTCACCTTTTTCCTTGTACATTTTGTTTTAATTATACTCAGATTGGGTTCATTTCCCACTGATAAAGACTGTAAAATGAAGGAATTCATCCAAACTACAGAAACCAATTGCAACGAAAGGAGATATAATTGTTGAATTTATCAACCACAATAACCTACTAGCAGTCAGAAAAACGCTTTATGTCCAGAAAGTAGGAAAAAAAAAAACAAACAAACAAAAGGAGAAGAACAATAAATTGTGTCATGTTTTACTATTACAAGTAAAAAGAGAAAAATATTGTTGCTTCAAGATCAAAATCGAACTCAACCACAGTTACTAAAGGTGTATTTCCACTTTAGACAATCATAACTACCCAACTGAACTTGGGACAACTGAGTTATAATGCTCGCCAAGCCCAAACGCATGCCTATGGTACGACAGCATAATGCTTGCATTGGATGAGCCATGCATACCTCCAGATTTATATTCATTTCCCATCTCCACATTAGGGAAGGATCCAGAATATATCATAATATGTTTCCTCAGGCAATGGGCTAGAGCACCAAGTTCTAACTGACCTCCCCACGCTGCTGTCGATTCCACTTCTCTACAATAGTGCTCAAACCTTTCTGCAAGGTTATCATCAGATTCTCCATCTGCTGTGTTCTCGGAGAGAAAAAATGGGAGGAATTCAGATGCATGATTCCTCATATAAGTTGCCACCATTTGCCGAAGTTCTTGGTAAGTATAAGTAGAAGAACCCCCAGTGTGGCGGGCCAGCTGATCCTCAACAGCTCTGTAAAGACAGTGTCCATCTGGCTTTATTTCATTAATGGTCAAGCCAAGGGGATCAAGCTTCCTTTCCAATTTCTCATTTTCTGTAGCTCGCTCACTGACAATATTACTCTGCTCTTCTTGTATTCTTTGCTCTCTGGCTGCTTCTTGCTGAGCTCTTTTCTCACGCCTTTTAACACTCTTGCTAGGTTTTGACTTGTCAGCTGGATTTGTCACTGAAACTCCAGCAATGGCCTTTACCAAACTGTCAATATCTCCTTTTTCTTTACTGTTACTACTGCCATAACCTGCAGAGGCGAGTTCCTTTGCATGTCTTTCTTTGAGCTTAGCTGACAGATGGGATATCTCTTCCTCCACTTGTTTCTTCTTAGCTTTCTGTTCAGCTTTGCTTCCTTTAGCAGCTGCCTTTTTTTGTGCTGTTTCCTTGTTCTGCAGTTGTGAGACCTCTTTCCTGCAGCATTAATGACACACCATGAACATACATACTTTATTCCAAAGTAAAAATTATAAAGACCAACACTAAAATGTTCTTTTTTCAATGCAATTGTTGATTACAAAAACTTCATTATCATATTCCAGGATTCAACAAATTGGCCCATGATCCCAAAATTGATTCAGCATCCAACTATGTCAGGGCATTACCTTCCATATTTCCAGCAGCTACTTTTACAGTGCTTAAAACCAAAACAATATTATTACAACAACAAACAGGATAACTAATTTTAAATTAAGTTAGTATACTGGCAAGTGATCGGACAGAAAACATAATTGAAGCACAGAGCAAAACAAGTCAGAGAAAAGTAAAGGCCCATATATAGAAACTGCCAACGCAGATTTATTCAAGTTTAAACCAAAAGTTAAAAGAAAGCAACATAAAAACGTGTAAGCTCTCGCGCGGAAGAGAGAGAGAGAGAGAGGAGAAATTCTACAGCTTTATATCAAAACTAAAAAATGACATTAATCAATAAAGACCATTAAAAAAATACAATACCTATGCCTAGAAAGCATCTCCTCAAGGGTTTCTTCCTTATTTTGTGGTGCATTTTCTGAGATCTCCCCAGACTGTTTGCCCTCCACCACAACTGTGTCCTCCATTTGCACTCTGAGATCAAAAGAGGAACATTATGTTGGCACACCAAGCAACAATCACTATAAATTTGAACTACAGAGGAATATTATGTTGGCACACCAACTGTAACAGAACACAAAATTGGCCAACCAAAGCAGGACTTACTGGTGGGAAAGTATTTGGTGACATTAATCAATCTATAGAAGTCCTGTACAAGACCCGTTGACAAATTTAAAAATTACGAATTCAATTATTGCTTAACTCCTTTCGTTCTTTGGGTTCGATTAAAAATGCAGAGAGTTCATACAGAACTAAAACCCTAATCACATAAAGCAAACAACTTTACTTTCTACACTTCAATCTCAATCTGAATTTAGATCATTTTGAACTCAAGTACACACGAAGCAAACAAAATTTGAACATCATCCGACGAAACATCTCCGAAATCACGGAAAATCGTGCATTCCTACCCCATTACACCAAACTAACAACTTGTGGGAAAAGTTCCACGGTATCTTCACCAATAATTCAACATGATATCGAGAAAAAATCCCATCCACTATTCCACTTTCGGTTCAAGACAATTTTGACAAAAACTAAAATCTTTATTCAGTAATTTGAGCAATGCTAACACAGAATATAAATTCAGTATTCAAAAATCTAAGCAAACAATATGATTAGTACTACAGAATTACATGAAAAAAAAGAACAGAAGACGAAAGAATTAAGGAAATAGATAATAGAAAAGAACCCGGGGATGGAGGCGGAAGGGGGACAACGCAGAATAGAGGCGGGAGGAAGAACCGCTGCAGAGACTTTGAGGATGGAGGCGAAGGGCTCAGGCAGGGCAAAAATCCTTTTATTTTCTATACCGTTTTATAGTATAACGAGGATTAAATGGATTTTTTTTATTGGTTCAAGAGGCAACCATGTTTACACTTTTTTTATTTTTTTTTGTTAAACTAATTGCTCGAGTCTCTATTCTTTTCCACATTTACACTATTAGTTTTCACAAAAATTGAGCTGGATCCACACAAACATATAGAAAGAGAAAGAGAGAGCATTAAAGAAATTTTATGACATAGTAATGTTATAAAGATTTAATTTTTATCAATCCAAATCGGAGAAATGGGTGAGCTAATAGCCACTGAGCTCCTTTCCCAATCAGCAATTGCGCGAGTGTTGAAATTACTTGAGCCTGATTTAGATTGAGTGAAAAAATTGTCATTAGTGATTGTGAAATTAGTTAACTTCATTTATCAATGTCTTTATAGTTGCCTTTAGTTCTAATCTAACTTTTAATCTAATATTTCTTGTCAATTTAATAAAAAATGCAATGAACATAAAAGAGAAAAAAAATCCAACCCTTAGTTTTAATCTAACACTTCTTGTCAATTTAAAAAAAAAAATGTAATGAACATAAAAGAGAAAAAAACAACCCAACCCTTAGCTTTAATCAAACTTCTAATCTAACATTTCTTGTCAATTGAAAAAAAAAAGTAATGAACATAATAAAGAAAAAAATAGTTTTAATCTAACTTCCAATCTCTAATCTAACATTCCTTGTCAGTTGAAAAAAAAAAAAGGTAATGAACATAAAAAAGAAAAATTTAGCATTAATTTAACGTCTAATCTAACATTTCTTGTCAATTGAAAAAAGGGCTTTAATCTAACTTCTAATCTAACATTTCTTGTCAATTGAAAAAAAAAGTTAATAAACATAAAAAAGAAAAATTAGCTTTAATCTAATGCCTAATCTAACGTTTCTTGTCAATTGAAAAAAAAAATATAATGAACGTAAAAAAAGAAAAAAAATAAAAAACCAGAATAGAGAGAGTTTTAATCTAACTTCTAATATGACATTTCTTGTCAATTAAAAAAAAAAAAGTAATGAACGTAAAAAAAAGAAAAATAAAAATCCAGAATAGGAGGGGCCATTAATCAGTGCTTTATAGTTTGACTTTAGCTTTAATCTAATTTCTAATATAATATTTCTTGTCAGTTGGGAAAAAAAAAAAGTAATGAACGTAAAAAAGAAAAAAATAAAAATCTAGAATAGGAGGGTGGGAAACAACTAGCACTCGGATTTGTTGATGATGTATGGGGAAGCAATAGTGTAAAGAAGTTGAATTCATATTAAGGCAAGTCTGGATCTTAACTATTCAAATGCCATTGGCAGTCAAAAATCTATTTTAGCCTCATGACATTTCCTTTAACAGCTGTGATTTACTCAGTTATTAAAATCACATCCTATTTATTACGCGTGTTGACTTGTGATTATTATTATGTCTCAATTTTTTCGTACTAAACTATACTAGAAAATTTTTAAAAAATTGTCTCAAATTTAAAAATTAAGATTAATAACCTGTGAACGATTTTAACGTAATATTATTCAATTCTTTTTGTTGTTGGTCATTCTCTCAATCAATAATGATGCCCGTGTATTACTCTGCCTCATCTCTTCTTTTGTGTAATTCATTTGTTATCTCAAAGTCATGCTCATGAATGTGTATCATTAAGACAGCCGTCGTGTCCTAGGGAGTGATTATAATCTTATCTAGATTGCACCACCTGTGTAAAAGTGTGGAGATGATAATATTGTGCATAAACGCCTGTCTAAATTAATAAGTTATTCATATTTGAGTTTATCAAATGTCTTCAATGTACATATACCATCAATGACAAATGTCAAATAAAACTACATTTGTTAGTATGTCAGGTTCATTACATGTATAAATGCCTGATTTACAAATGCCTCGTTTTGGTGGTGGTGGTGGTGGTGGGCAGCTTGTAGAAATGAGCGACAAATGTAGCCTCGTACAATGTAGACAGTTTTCTTGAATTGTCCAAATGCCCAGAAAAAATGACGGCCAACTGACATGAATGACAAATAAAGATGTAGTCCAGTTTCAGATGGAGGGTAAGCACTCTATAGAAATGACAGACTTACAATTCCCCAACACATGTTGTTGGATCTTATCTTATGTTCATGGATAACATCTCAAAGAAGTAAACAAAAGGGCAGGCATTCAATTACATCTTCTAGTTAAAAATTTTCTCCATGCTCAGTCTTGAAGCATTCGTCAGAAATGAATCGATGGCTTGTACACAAGTTCCAAGTTCTCAGTTTCAAATTTCGGTCTTTTATCTTCTCCGATGAACTACAATTATCACATCATTGATCACCCTGCTGTTTCAATTGCTTCTATGCACTCTACAACTGTTGCTTTCTTTGACATTGCAGAGATTAATGCTTCATGAAGTATCCTATTGTTCTTAATCAGTGAACCAGCAAACAGGACCTATAACATAGTTTTGAGGATTAATTGTCTTGATAATTAATGATAATGTGATTGGTTGCAAGGACTTTAAATTTAACAAATGATTCATTCATAGACTGAAGATGATCAACTAGACAAACTTACAGCCCATCTAGTGAGGTTTTGTTGCTGATCTTTGCTAAGCTGTGGCTTGCTTCTATTTATAAATCTCTGATATGATAAAAGGAACAAATCAGAACGATTAGATATGTCTAGAGAGAACTTCCATTGGCAGGTAATGTATACAGACCTGAAGAGTGAATAGATCAGCAGATTGTCCAACCACTTTATCATATTTTAAGCCTTCTGCTGCCAATCCAGCCATTGCAATGACTGCTAACCTAATAAACACAATTAGCTTTCAAACATTTAGGAAATCTTGAAATGTTTCTTATCCAGGGAAGCAGAAATTTCTCATTATTCATCAAGATCAGTGCTGAAAGATTGTGGGTAGACCATCCAGAGATGTGGGGGGATAGGATAGAACATCCTCGCAGGCAGGGAAAAACTGTGTGCTGACCATTTAGAAAAAAAGAGAGTTATTGCTACAGTCCCTCCATCCGGTGTCAGTCCACATATTTTGGCAAACGTGGCTGGTGTGCCTACTGAAATAGCTATTTAGGCTTGAGGGTTTAGGCTTTCCTTTGTACCCAAAAGAAGGACATAAGGAAAGGAGAAAAAAATAAGTTGAGCCTTGTGGCCTGGAGGTTCTGATTCCTTCAACCAAAGGAAATTTGATTTGTTTCTCCACCAAGGACCAAGAACCACAGCTGGTCCAAAGCTTCTCCAAGATAAAAGGGGGAAAGAAAAGAAGGGTTGGAACTCCAAATGGTTTATAATGATTGCCTTCTCATTTAACTCTATAACTCCTTTGTAGTTTTGCGTTTCAAGAAAATCTTAGGATCTAATTCATGAACTTGCAGCATTTGGCTATTTCTAAAACATTGCTATAATGTATTAACATTCAGCACCCAACCCAAAGTAAGACACTTGAATCTGGCACAAATTTGATCGACGAGTGCAAAACAAACAACAGAAAACTTTCACTTGAAAGGAATCAACTCATCCCAGAGGTTCTATCCTACACAAGCTTGGCTACTAAAACAGAACCAAATTAGCTAGTGGCATGCAAATAGTTGTTGATGTAGTGATATGTGCCATAACGAAAACATAAGATCATTCAATGACAGACAACAGAACCAAGCACTAATGTACTGCCAAGCAAATCGCCAAGATAAAACCCATTTGGGCACTGAACCTCTCAATCGACGCTATTTTTCCTGCCCACCAAAATAGCATGACACATTCTCCTCCACCACAATCTGTGATTTCCTTCCTAATGCTAGAGCTTTCATAAGGGCTTTGTGCTTCCATTGATATTTTAACTTAAGCTTATGCTGCAGAAGTTGAGCTGAACATCATGACTGACATGGCTTGCAAATCTATTGACTCTTATTAAAGAAATGTGACCCTATTAACTAGATTAGGGACAGGGAAAATTAAAGGATAAGATATTAAACTCTGCATTGCATTTGCAGGTTTTAGTACAGACTCTACGAAACATACCTCTCTAGTTCCTTTTCATCAAGTTGTCCACTGTATATCATTTTTTCCAGTCTTTCATCAATGAGATTGACATGTTCTTTTCCAATATCCAGTGAATATCCGAGGATAGGAAGGCCAAGTAAGTAGGCAACTGAAAATAAAAAGGCAACTTCATCATGGTAGATTAATATATATTTAAATTATAGATACATATGCATATTTCAGAACTTTATATAAGTCAACATCTACGCGTGCTATCATTTGAGCTGCATCTCCTTCCTCCAAGTGGGTACATACATTCATCTGCTTAATTTCAGTTTTTGGCCGTAGAGGCTTTGCGTTAGGTAGTATAATACTTCCAAAATAGATTCCTTTTTTCAAGGCATTTCACCTCTTCATTGTATGCTTTCTAAATCTCTACAAATTGAAATATGACAAAGATTTAGATTAACCCCACATAAGAAGTGAAATATTGAATCCCATTGGACACATATAGATTACTTATGGGAAACTTAAAATTCTTCAAATTCTGTTACCAGCATACTCAACTTATCCTAGAGCACTGAACTACACAGGCAATACTACATTACCAGCATGCTTAACTTATTCAAGTGCACTGAATTACAGAGGCAATGCTCCAAAGCAGCAACTGTTGTGAATTTATAAATGGATATTAATTGAAAAGTCCCTTTTCTGGGTTAGAAACGCCATACAATAGATTACCAAAGGATTTTTGTAACTATAAGTGCTCAAAGAGCATAACTGGATGAAATTTTTTCTACTAAACACAATTAGCAGATGAGGAATATTTATAATTGTCATGTAGACTATACTAAAGAAAGTTACCTAAAAAATGAGCTGCTTCATGTCTAGCAATCCTCTCTTGGTAATCAGGAAAAAATGATGAAAATCCACCAATGGCTGCCTGAAGGAGACTAAATCATGGAATCAAGAATCAGCTTTAAAAGTATGACAGACCTCGCTCTTTCCCTCCCTCACTCCCTCTCTGCCAGTATGGCTCTGGTGCAAGTGTGTTTGTGTCTTTACATTTTTATTTGTGCGAGTTTCGGTGCACCAATTCAATCTGGGCTCTCTTATTGAATTGCTTATGGAGTTGTGGTGTTGATTGGAAAGGTGATTTGCACGTTCCTAGCTTGTTGATATTTATCTGACTTCTATCAGTAGATAATCACGAAAAAACATGAATTCTCACATTTACATCTTACCCTGGAGAAATGCTCCCTATTGCCAGAACAATTAAAGAGATGCTACCAATCAGGTATGGCAGAAAGAAACCCCAATCCTGAGAAGTGTATGACAGATGAAGAGCATCAGTAGCATGATTTTTTCTTTTTATTTAACTCCACATGGTAGAAATCAAGCAACGAAGAATGTACAGATGTATATGGAAACTATAAACTGACTGACATTCATCAAAAATGTGTCACTACAGGTGTCAAAAACCAAAAGAACACACAACATGAAGAAAAACTGAATTTTTTGAGAAAATTATTGTGTACTTCAGACTATAAAGATTTCACACTTATAAACCTCACTTAGCATATATCAGTCAGGATAATGGTACAGTGACACCAGCTCACCAAAATCAACCAAAAAATGCTAAGTTTTTGTAGAAAAGTCATAAGTTTCAGCAAAAATTTACCATTTTTCTGCAAAAACTTACTATTTTTTTATAACTTTTCGTTATCACAACATTTTCAGTTCGGTCATAACACCCGCATTACCAGTTTAAGTCACAAATGCTTAGGAACATACGTATATCATAAACATATTTTTAGCATACGAGCTTATCTTACTTCTTGCGATACTTAAGTTGTTATCGCATAACCATTTAACAGCTACATCAATAAAATGTCAGATTGCCTTAAAGGACTTTCAGCCACAAATAGCAAGTATTGCATAGTTCTCTCCACCTCAAATCATAAGCACAATCCAGATATATGGATTAGCCATTAGTGTTCTACTGTCCAGCAAACTGAGAAGGTAAATCCACTAGGTTGCATGCCTTAATACAAACTTTAAGATGTGGTTCTCATACTTGTGACCAGAAATATAATAGTCCTAATGCAGTCATCTACCTGGGCATTGGAGCACACAAGTATAGTTCGAAAAAATGTCAGACGGACATAATGATTACCCCAGGAAGCTGGCTAGTGAGAACGCCCAAAAAACCAGTTGTGCCCACCACTGTAAAGAGAAAAGCGGCCTGCACCACTGAAAGATATTAATTACATGACAAAAAATTGCAACTAATTTAAAAAACTCCAGAGAAAAATAAGGACCAAAATAAACAACTTAAAGTAACAACGCATACGGCTGTAAGAAAAAATCAAAGGACATCACTAAATGGACAAGAATTGCCAACCAAACACAGAGAAGAATTGTGAACCAAATCAGGATGAGAAAAAAATTAACAATGACTTTTATGGAGATGTAGTTTTATTTAAAAAAAAAAAAAAAAGATTAACAATGACAACCATACAACATGTGCATCATGGTTTTTGACTTTGGAATCAAAATCAAAATTCATCCTATGTAGTATTATTCCAGGATATACACCACACCAATTTCTCTAATTCGTGCTGGTCATTAAGACTGAGTGAGACCTGCAAGGTGGTGGAGCTGAGGCCATTTCTACTTATAAACTTCTAAGGTAATATATGGGGTGACAAACCGTGCATTTCATCAAAAACTTACATCATTTCTAACACTTGGAATTGCCAGATTCTCTGCGTTTTTAATCCCAAGGGTTGTCAGCTCTCGCAGAGATGTCTGTTGCACAAAAAAAAAAATCAAATTAATTACACTTTCATTTTGCTACAGACAAAAACAATAGAAATTATTTAAGGCACAAGAATAAATGTATGTATTCAGTGTACATGCATGCAAAGGTTTGTAGATGAGGTTAAATCTTGAGTAGAATTGTCCCAGAACTTCTCATTGTCAATTGAGACTGACCGTACGGCGTGAAACGTATGGTTGAGAACTCCACTGTTTGGCCCAACCAACTTCGCTCAGCTGATCAAGTACTTCTTTAACTGCATCACTATCTTTCTGCATCAATACAAAAGACATTGTCATTGAAGCATTGTGAAAATTTAAGGAATTGCTGATATAACTAAGGATTAGACGGCAAAAACATTCTAATCAAAACGGTAGATCAAAAGGAGTAAGAAAACGTCAATGTGCTCCAATTCATTTTATCCTTGTACCATTAGGTGACCCTAGCAGAAAGCTAGCATGTTGATCTCCAAAAAGTCCATTAAAGCTGTGCCTGTTATATTTCAACTAGTGACGTTATGGACCCTAAAATAATTTTGCTAAAATGCATATTAAGTCGAAGAGAAAAGGCGAGAATGATCTCGTGAAACAGTTACTTTGACCACACAACAATATTGCAGAATAAGTAGCTTACTAAACCAAAAAAAAAAAAAAATATTGCAGATTAAGTATATCCAAGATCCATAACCCATTTATTTCCAAAATCACAAGTCTAAATTAATATCCCCTTGTTACCATTGTTTAATTAAGAAGCTTTCAAGGTTAATCAGGTCCAGAAAAGCTAAATTTTGCATAATACCGATAGAACAAATATCATGTTCATATCAATTGCTGAAAAGATATCTTCAGGTCCAATTATCCATGTACAAAATGTATTAATTTCACCAAAAAAGAAAAACCAACCGTTTCAATACTGGCAAGTTAATAGGCAAAATGACAGCATAAATTAGTAAAACAACTGAAACCGCAACAATTTCAATCCATATTTATAAACTGCATGCATGTTCCATAAAAAAAAATTCCAACTAGAAAAAAATAAAAGGCTCAAATCCAATCTACTGGGAAGAAGAATGAACCTTGGCAATTGCAGATTGAAGAGTGGTGAGGTCCACGCCAGGAACAGCTGATGAAGAAGCCCTTATCCTCCAAATTCGTGGGTCCTTGAAACATCTTTGATGATTCCTGCATTGTAATTTACTAACGGAACTGTTGAAGAGAGAAACACAAAGGGACGAAGCAGAGGTGGAAGCCATGTTTTCCTAAGACTATTTGTCTCTCTGTCTTCAAGAAGTTGGTGTTGGGATAAGGATTGGCGGGAGGACTTCGATATGCGGTTGGTAAACCAACTGCCTATTTGAGCTCTTTTCAATTTTTTTTCTTTTTTTATTATGATTATTACTTTTATGAATATGGAACACTACATTTTTTTGGGGAGATTTGTGAGCCGTTTGTTTCAAAACTTTTAATAACTATCACTATAAATATCATTAACCTTAATATGAGTATAGATTTTGACCATTCCCCCTAACATATTTAGTTTGGTAATTGAATGGGTATCATTATAAATTTACTTATTTAGTTTGTTTATACTGAGGAATGAGTAAATTTTATCCTTTTAATCTTTTTTAATAATATATTTAGATTTTTTATTTTTGCACTTTTAAATAAAATATCTAAAAGGGTTTATTCAATTTTATATAAAATCATACTCTAATTTGAGTTTTATGCAAATAGTAACCTTAAAAATGAAAAAGAAAAAAGCTATTTCTATTTTGAGTCTCTCTCCCTTAATTGAAAGGGTTAATGAGTTCAATAAAATACTATTTTTAGATAAATCATAAAAACTCTAATTAATTACTTTAATAATACTAAAAAATAGTAATAGTTATTTTTTTAAATATTAACGACAGATGTCATCAGTTATTGACGCACATTTCCCTAATTCTTCTAAACAAAAAATCTCCTTAGTTTCTATCAACACATATATTTATTTGTTCTCCACAGTGTTATTTAAGCTTAAAGAACACTGGCAAGAAATAAAAAGAATAACTTTGAAAAAAAGTAACAAAGTATTGCATCTCATGAAAAATTTTGTTTCCTTGGAAAACGTTCACCTATTTTAACTTTTTATGACTTCCATTTTTTTATTTCTTATCTTTTTTTTTTTTTTGGTACAAATTTGCATATGCATAGTGTCTGCCTCTTTCCACTAGTTAGTAGTTAAATCACTAGCAAAGAAAGCAACATTAAGCTTAAAAAAAACTGGGAAAAGAAAAAACCTTAAAAAGAGTAACAAAGCATTGCATCTCAAGAAACATTTTATTTCCTTAATTGAATTAAGAAAAATATCATTGCTTTTTTAACTTTTTAAAACTGCCACTTTTTATTTCTTATCTTTTTTTCACAAATTTGTCTTTGCATAGTACGTGCCTTTTCCACTAGTTAGCTGTTAAATTATTTGCAAAGAGAGCAACATTAAGCTTAAGAAAAATATAGGAAAAGAAAAAAAAAAGAAAGAAAAAATTAAAGAGAAGTAAGAAGCATTGCATCACAATAAAAAATTTGTTTCCTTATTTAAACTAGGAAAAATGTCGGTGCCTTTTTTTTGGTAAAAAAATTAATCTTTAAATATCATTTTTTTTATTTTGGTAAAAGACATCAATCATTGTTGAGAAAAATATTTTTTTATTTTTTGGTTAGAAGACATTAATCATTTTTTTTAATGGTAAAAGACATTAATCATTGTTGAGAAAAAATATATATTTTATTTTTTGGTTAGAAAACATTAATCGTTTTATGGTGAAAGACATTAATCATTGTTGATGAAAAATATTTTTTTTTAAATTTTTTGGTTAAAAGACATTGATCGTTATTGAGAATGGGATGTGAACCCACGCCCGTTCGGACCAGATCCTTAATCTGGCGCCTTGGACCAACTCTGCCCTCTCAACATGTTTGTTTTTGAGCCGTCTGCAATTTTAATATAATAAAAACACATTGAAAGCACTAGCAACTGGTGAACGTTTCAAATCCTCTATTTCCAAGACCCTCCTCTATTTCCAAGACCCTCTCTGTTCTCAATTTGTATATCTATCATGTACATGAATTTATATATGTATTTACTAAAATAACTTTTAAAGTTTGTGAATTCTTAAAAATGTCGTAAATTAATATCGTATAAGTTGGGGACAAAGTGGATCGAGAGGATTTTAAAGACAAAAGATTTGAACAGATTGCCAACAACCTTGTAAATTTATTTTTTTCCTCAGTTTTAAAGGAATTCATTATTTTGGAATTCACCAACATTTAAATAAACAATTATTACAACGTCTTCTACTAATATTTGTAAATTATGACTTGTTTTTGAATTATGGATCAATATTATATATATATTGACAAAAACAAAATATTATACGAGATGCTTAATACATAAGTATATTTTGAATCTTATAATTTTTTGTTGCACATATGACTACCATCTATATTTGCCTGTACACCAAAAAAAAAAAAAAAGTTGTAGTGATTTTGTGTATAAAGCAAACCATTATCTTAAAATACTATTTTTAATTAAAAACAATATTCTAATAATGCATTAATTCAACAACTTCACTTAAAAATTATTTTAAAATATTCTACAAACACATTTTTGAACCACCCTTTTATACTCACAGCTAACATCTTTTATCTTATATATATTATATCTTAAAATTTATGACAATATTGTTCTTCTAATAATAACTACTTTTTTTTTTTTTTTTCTCCGATAGAAATTGACGGATTTTGTAAATTTTTGTAGGTTATCTGTTCTCGATTGAAATGACAACTTAGTCCTGCCCATACAAAAGCGTCCGCGAGCAGAAGAACTGCAGTTTTGCCCGGTTTCAATGTAATTTTGAGCAATTGGAGGGTGTTTTTTAAGGGCTGTTTTAGTAATTTAATACACCTTTCTTTCCGTCCTTTTGACCGCCGAGAGCACCGTTTCGCTTTCTCATTCTTGCGTCGGAGCCGCCGAAGAGAACTGCCGTTTGTATGTTCGCTTTGTCTTTCGATCCCGCGGCTGTAAGTCCGCAATCCCTTTTGCTTTTCTTTTTTTTTTTTGTGTTTTTCCTTATCATTTTCAGTGGCAATTCTTTTTTGTTTTTTTTTTTTTGGCATTTTTTAAACGTTTTTGCAAATGGCTTGACTGCACCTTAAATAATGATGATTGAACTGTTTTTGGGACTTCATTTTCGTGCTAATGAAGCTGTGGGATTGATGAGCTCTGCAATTGTGAAGGACTTGAAATTGGATCTTTAGAAAAAAGGGGAAAAAAAAACAATAAGATAGAGCAAACTAGGATGGGTTATCGTCGCAGTTCTTGGTAAGCTTTTCCTCAAGTGAAAAATCCCATTAAATTGGAATTTTTCCATGTCCATTTCCTTAGCACCCTGTACATTTTCTTGGTTTGGATAAGCTGCATTATGTGTTAGTTAAAAACTTGAGGAAGAAAAATTTAAAATCGACTTAGCAAAATGCTATTTGGAAATTAGCAGCATTGTTGTGATTATAAAGTTAAATGGATTCTTCTTTCTGTGCTTAGAGTTGAGGAAACCTTAATTTGGGATTCTTTGCGTATTGTTCTTCAAGAAGTCTTCAGATTTTTACCTATTTGTCGCAAAACAAAAGAGTTCTAAAAATATTGTGCGGATGCAATTTATTCCCTACATTGCTTCAATAGCTTTTAAAAAGCATCCCAAGAAGAGAAAACATTGGTTCTTCATCTTTTGAAGAAAAGCACATAATTAGTAGCTTTGTGTCACCTGGATTCTGGTTACCTTTGCTAAAAATGTTGCAAAAAGATTCCCAATCTGAGATCATAATCATCATTTGAGAATTATAAAGCTTCCACGCTTGCGTAATGTTGGGTAAATAATACGATTCTAGATGATTAAATTTGTGCAGTTGCTACAAATTTTGAAATCTTTAGTCAGTTCCTTTGATGGTTAAAATGTGACTGATTGGAAGGTTGATATATTCTTCACATTTACAATTTTTCATCTGCTCAGAATGTATTTCTTTGGTGATATTTTCTTTAAAGTTTTTTCCCTCCTTTTGTGGTGTTCTTTTTGAAGTAGACTTAATTTTTACAAGTTGCAAAGGTTAGACATCTATTAAGAACCAATTATCTGATAAAACAATTTATTCCTCTAAAATATGCACAAGACTGGGGAGATGATGCTGAAAAAAATAAATAAAAACCTATGCACCTTTGAGGTCTGTCCACTTTTTATTGGCGGGTGACAGCAATCACTTTGTTTGTGGTCCTAAACTCTTGTTGGCATACTACCCAAATCTAGAAGGTAGAGAAGGTCTTTGAATTAACAAACTTATTCAACATTTTAAGTTCAAAATTAGAATCATTTTAAGTTAAAAAATTACCTGCACCCACTTTCCTTTTGGATAATTAATTTTCCCAAGGCCTCTGATTTGAGTTTTGTTAGTTAATTTTCCTAAGTACTAAACAACTTCCGAATCACTTTATGGCACCCTCACACATTGTGTGAGAACCCAAATTAGTCAAATATCCAATTCCATAGATTTCCCTACCTTTTTTGCAATGTTTACATTTCCTCCACCCTCAAAACCATCCGTCCAAACACCATCTCCAAAGCCCACCGTCCCTCTCCACTGGCTGTCCTCCTCCCACCACCTATCACTCCATTCAAGCACCCCTAATTGAGAGGGGTTGAATGGGTTCGATGGTGGGGTAATCAAGAGGGAGAGGGAAGAAGGGAAAAGGAAGATGGAAGGATAATGCATCAGTTTAGCAAGCCAATGTTTTTGAATGTATTTCCTCAAGGCAATCCCACTGTCCCCCAAGTGTTTGGTGCTCAATTATACAATGCAAGTCATTTTTTTCTTACTCTTTTGGATTCTCATAACATAATAATAGTGTGCATTTATCTGTTCTTTCCTCCCCGTGATCATGGCTAGATTCAGATTTTACTTCACTTTTCTTTAAGCATTGTTGATTATTCCTGATAACTTAAGTTCTCTTTGTCCCGAATTCAATCTGACAGGAGAAAAATATGGCAAAATACGACTTAATGGCTTTATTCTCAAATGATTCTAATTCTTGTAAAAACTGAGTATAGAAAAGCTGAAAATCAGGATCCAAAAACAAAAGCAGGTCTCTAATTATTTCTGATTTTATTTTTAAAAATTCAGTGCAGAGGAAAAAAGGAGTTGGGACCATAAAAAAAATAGATTTCGAAAATAGTTGAGAATGGAAAGAATAACTGAATAAAATGGTTCTGTCCTGTTTATTTACAGAACAAGTTAAAGTGTGAAAAAATAATGGGATGTTCATTTTGTAGACAAAATGTTTGTAGAAATGACTTTCAGGTACTTCTGATAGGTCCCTTTCGTGTGGAATATAGAATGAAAAATGTTTGACTAGTGCTACTTGCTTTCTCTACTTTCTAAGCTCTGGTTATATAGTGCAGCATAAGAGGTCAATCAATTTGCTGAAAGTGGACTTGTTTTCTTTTTGCTTTCACTCTTTCTATGAGAATGGGAACAATAATTTGGATGGGGTTTGGAACATTCTGTCAAAATATGCAATACAAGAATGGATATTGGGTTTACATTCCAATTAAAAAATACTGGTTTGGATATTAGGATATTCTTTAGCTTCAGGTTGAAAATTGCTGCAGAAACATCTCAGATCTTGATTTTTGCCTGTTACAGAATATAACCACTAATATGGCTGTCTTAGCAAATGCTGGTTTTAGTTCGATCCCAGTAAGTCTACATAGTGACTCATCAAGGCTGAGGCAAAGTTCTCATTCGTGCATTGGAAATTTAGCAGTCACAACGACCCATGATGTTAATAGAAGGTGAATTTAGTTTCAAACATTGTATTGACACACTTTTTGACTTTACATTGTTTACATTGTTTAAACCTGTGAGACTAATTGCACTACAGTTGTGATTTCTATGATATGCATAAAGAACTAGTTCCGTATGATGAGGCATGGTCTTGGCAGAAGGACATTGTTAAAAAGAGGAAGGTGTTAATCGAGCAGAAAGAAGACTGTTCGGACACGCTGATCATCTTGCAACACCTGCCTGTATATACATTGGGTGCTGGTAGTTCTGAGGCATACTTGAATTTTGATATGAAAAATGCCCCCTTCAATTTGTACCGAACGGAAAGGGGAGGTGAAGTGACATATCATGGACCTGGTCAGGTATTCTTCTTTGCCAAGTGAATTTTATGTATATTTTCTGTAGAATTATACATAGTTTTATGTGTTTACTACTGCTTTAAAGATATTTGGACCTGAACTTGGATTTACCTAATCTGTCTTATGCAATGGTTGCAGATGGTTGTTTTTCTTATATTGGTAGTAGTTAGTGGTGTTGAAAATTCTATACGAGCATATTGAATCCATAAAAATACCATTTCCTTAAACTCAAAAAACTTTAGGCTGAGTACGTACTGGCTTTGTCCAGCAATTGAGAGTTGGATTTTGTTCCTCCATTCCAAAGTAGTTGTTAAGAATCACATATGCAATTTCGAAAGTCCTGCTAGCTGATTCTATAGTTTGATAGTGAAAATAATTTGCAAGGCTTTACATGAGCATGATAAATAAACATGCTTCTTTTAGCATCATATTTTTTGTGATTCCAACTAATTATGTACGTTTTTCTTTTGTAGCTAGTTATGTACCCTATAATCAATCTCCGATGTCACACTATGGATCTTCATTGGTATCTCAGGGCACTTGAAGAAGTGGTCATCCGTGTTCTTTCCTCAACATTTTCCATTAAAGCTACACGTGTTGAGGGCTTAACTGGTGTTTGGGTTGGTAAGTTTTTAATTCTTTGACTACTGTTTCATTGCCACCTTGATATCTACCTAAATTTAATGGTTTTGAACTCAATGAATATTATTTAGTTTGGGTTGGAAGGAATTGACCTGTGAAGACTATTATTCCTGGAGGAATTAGAGATATTGAACTGGTTGGTTGTAAATCTTCACACAGTATTTGAATAGTTATTAGTCTCGTCAAGAAAGAGGATGAAAGTGTTTTTTATTCATTTGATTGACAATCACATTCAAAGGAAGAATTTGAATGGACAAGTCAATTAATTGTAATAGATTTCAAAGAAGAATGAGATTTACTTACATTTTCGCATAGGTGTTGTTGACTTCTAGTCACTATTGTTCATCAGGGCCAGTAAGAATAGGATGTGCTTGTTTGTTTTGTGTCTTTTAGTTGCAATAATAGTCATATTTTTATTTCTTAAAGACACTCAAGTTCCTCTGAAAAGCAAAGGCACCTGAATTTTCTTATGTATTTACTTTTTTAAAAAAATCATACGTCCATAGATACTTCCCACTGAAAGGATTGGAGTTGGTAACATGTACCTGGAACTTCAATGGTGAATCATTCTTTTCTATTTCTTCCTCTTGACATGTTTTAGTATTTTGGAAGAAACTTGATTCACTAAATGACTACATTGCTTATACTTTAATTTTTAAATTAAAGCTGCCCCCTTTTTATAGTGCTGTATTTTCACTTTTTAATCAAAGCTTTACAGACCTGCTAGAATGCAGAAGCCTAACACGTGGGAATCCTGCAGGAGATAAAAAACTGGCTGCTATTGGCATAAAAGTGTCTCAGTGGATAGCATACCATGGCTTAGCTTTGAATGTTACCACAGATCTGACAGGCTTTCGGCAAATTGTCCCTTGTGGCATTCAAGATCGCCAAGTTGGAAGCATAAAGGGTCTATTGCAGGAATTTGTTTCATCTAATCAAAGCATAGATGAAAGTGAGTATCACATTAATGATAATGAGCTGATTGATATGACTTGCAAATCTTTAGTTCAAGAATTTTGTGAAGTTTTCCAAGTTGAACTTCATCACAAGCCCATTCCAGAGGGAATTGCTAGGGGAGAGACCAGTGGTTTTAATGCTAGAACACTTGCAGCAGAATCAACAGCTTGAATGACACGGCCAAGAGCTCTCCTATCTTCTCTTAAGTGGATGCCTTTTAGCCATTTATCAAAAGGTTTCAGGAATTGGTTCGTTTTCGTCATGCGAGGATTCTCGGAGATTGAAATGCTTCTCATAGCTGTTTGTGTATAAACATTTTTCTTTATGAATTTGGATGTTTCTTCAAAATTTTCTACTTTTAAAATAGACTTGAAAAGTTACCTAAATGGAAAGAAAGAATTCAGCTTTTCATTCATTCATGGACTTCTTTTTGTCTTGTGTGCGTATAGGATCTTTATCATATGAGTATTATCGTACTGAATGCTGATTGCTCCTCTGTTTCTGTTAACTTCATCTGTTGCGAACATGTTCACAATGCATAATTTATTTTAGCTGATATCTGAATTCAGCAAAAGGTTGTTTATAAGCAATGTCTAAGAAGGTAGTAGTTTGTGGGTAAGAACCTCTTTGAATATCGACCCCCTGCTTTTTGGAAAACTAGATCCTTAAGTGCGTGCAGATCCATCTTATGGAATCTGTTAACCTTAGTGACAAACTCTTAGATCAATTTTGAGAAAATGATGGAATTGGCATTATTGTGAATAATATCCAGAAATATTCTTTCTAATTATCTTTTTATCTCCCTTAAATCCTACTCTAAAATACTACAATATTATTTCCGAAAAAATGCTTCGAAAAAAGACAATTCAAACAGAAGTATTCAACTCAACCTTAATTTAAGATTTTATTGATATTATACTAGAAGGGGCTGGCTGTGCTACGCCCAGCCATTGCCCACTGTTAATTCTAAAGCTGCAAAGAAGAGTTCTTTAAAAATCACTCATTTTTCTAATGGGTCAAATACTGGAGTGATGGCAAATTAAGGCTGTGGAAATTCTTGTCCACTAATTTTGTCCATCATAAACATGAAATTAAACACAAGAATAGCATATGAAAATAAGGAAAGAGAGAAGTAATTAAGAACACTCTCAAAATGTAGCCAAACACTTGAGCACTCGCAAAAAGTATCAAAACATCGAAGGATAAGGGAGATAGTCATATACAACTGACCCAATTAAAGAATAAAATATACAACTGGCACATATTTGATCCACTATTTCCAGTTTTTAAACTTCAAGGCAAAGTACATAAAACGTTTGTCAAATAATAAATACACTAATGCAAAAGATAGGAAGCCAAATGGATATAGAACTCCAACTCCAAAAGTGAATGGCAATAGAAAGGAATATAAAAAATCATCGGAAAAAAGGTAAAAAAGGATAAGGAAATTAGTGCATGCAATTCCAAGGTATTAAACAAGTATTTAAAATTGAACATTAGCCAATCAGATTTTGGTGCAACAGCTTCTCGATATTGGACTCCTAGCACAGCATACAAACGAATCAGTACCCTCTGGCTTGCAAGCCTACAATGAATAGAGTTATGTTCTATAACTCATGTGAAAATTAAAATCATGGAGGGAGTTATGTTCCATGAGTATAACTATGTTCCATGAGTATAACTCAACACATGCTTTACCCTACATGTCATTTTTATTTCATCCAGAAGGCCAGGGAGAATTAAAAGAAATCCTGTCACAAAGATGCAAATTCTCAAACAAAGTAAAATGAGATCAACGTCTGTTCAAATAGAGTAATGGCCAATAACTACTTTTTTTTTTCCCAGATAGTTCATTTGATCTATTTTTAGTATGCACTTCCAAACATCTCATCTCTCATGATGGCAACTATCCTGAAAGTTCTCATATGCATACCACAGTAATTGATTTTGGTAAAGTTGATAGTGTTTGCCTTGAATCCGTGTAACTCATAATCCTAACTCAAATCGTAATTTAAAATAAAACAGCTATAATGTACAAACTGATACTGACAAGGTCAGAGTCATTCACAACTAAATTGCATCACAGTAATACAAAAAATTTGACTGAAGTAATCATGAAAATTAAACTTCTGCAGTTCACACATTTCACCCTCACAAGTTCAGTAGTTTCACATGGCTAACACCCTAAACCTTGCCTACATAGCTATGTCCACCCCAAATCAACAAAATTAAGAGAGTGATAATGGCATTTTCCTAACACATTATCCATAACAATTTACCTACATTATCCATAATATTACCAAGTCTTTAATGATTTATCTATATATGTACCCAATACATATTTAACATTCTAAATTGGACAAAATGTCAATAGATGTTACACTGAACTCTAAAATAAAACAAAAAAAAAATTATCTGACAAAGTGGAACTGCTAGTTTTCATTTTTGACTTCATAAGCATAAGCTGCAAATTTTGTGCACTCCAAATGAAACCAGAAGCTAGCATTTAAATCACACACAGTATTCTTTAGAAACCAAGGAGATAGTGAATAAGCAGCCGAATGCTATCACTTAATATTGACGCCTTTTCAATTGATTTCTTAGTCTTGTTCTATATATAATACGTGCATAAAACGTAGGTATCTGCTATAAAAACTGAGTTTGAGACTCAGATTTAGGTACAATACATTATTCACAGAGATGAAACCTTAAAGAAAGTAAATTGTATCTTAGCTAGAGAGGCACATTCATGTAGACTGGAACAATTGCATAAAATGCAAAACCTCAAAATTAATGACGCCAGTACTTTCAACCAAATTAAATAAAAATATGAGATCATAATATGAAAAATAGAGAAGAATTGAAAAGGAGTACACTTCTTACCTGTTTTACCCTATGAAAACCAAGGAATGAAGGGAAAAAAGAACAAGCCACTGCAAGCATGTTATAATAAGAATGTGTTGTATTTATATCTTAGAAAATTATCGATAATATACTATTAAAATATAGCTTGAGAAATGAAAAATGCATGGATCCACTTCTATTTCGTTGATAATACAAAGCAGTTTGACATCAATAATTTTTTCCATTGTTAATTCTTCCAAGGTCAATTTTATCATGCAAACTGTTTGATTTCCTTTTGGTCGAGTAACTTCAAATTCTGTAATGCTATTCTAAGTTTTTTCAGCTTAGGTAAATGGTCCCTAACTAATATAATAATTTTTCTTTTGAAAAAGATTCCTTTTAAACAATATATTTCAAATAATTTAATTGCTATTCTCTTCAAAACCTATGTGATGGTACCAATCTTTTCTGTTAACCTCCATTTCAAACGGAGTCAATGAGAATCTGGAGAAGAATATAAAGTTCGGCAAGTGACACTAAACAGGAAACTTGAGAAAATGAAGTAGTGAATCGCAAATTGAAGAATTAAACTATTAAACTATCATTTGTCACAAGCATAAAGGATCTATTTGTCTCAAGGACGATAAAGATGGGAAATATTCTAACATAAATTTGAAAAAAAAATGCAGATTCTTAATTCACAAGGGAAAAAGTTAGAAAAAAAGTATGTTGCTTTAATTTTACTCCTTTAAAAATTTAGTCTTACAAATTCATGTCATGGAAATTAAATAGCAAATTAAATGCTGGCAAAAGTCTGGGTTAGGACATACTGCTTTATAAATCCAATGCCCTTATTAAAAAAACAACTCCCTTTGTGAAAACATGCACTAAGATTGGAAGCTTGTTTAGTTTATGCTACCTGACAATTGAGATGTATAAAAAACCGTTTAGGAGCAATTATCTATTGCATGGTGATTACTTTAGCTTGTCTATTAGAGACTTGTATATCCATATAGCAAACTTCAAAGATATGTACCATAGTTATCCATCTTTACATTTCAAAGATGGAGCATGATAAAATAAGTCTAGTAGAAAAAATGAAGATGACAACCATATTACAGTACATTCTACCTTGTACAAAGGATTATAAATAATAAGTATTATATTATGTATACAATCACAAATGGCTATAAGTTATCGCAAGATAATATAGATGTTTCCCCTATACAAGAGATTACAGGTCATAAGAACTCCATGTACAACCATAGAAGGCCATAAGTTATAGCAAGATAACATATTATTTTCGAAATAAAAATTAAGAATAAAGAGTTGAATTCAAAATGGGCAGTAAACATATCAAATTACCTAGTACAAGCCATTTTAGACTTAGTTAACCCTTGTTCGGTAAGGAAAATGTTAATCTATAGGTTCTAAATTATCTAAAGAAAAAAAATAACAACAACAATGATAAATAAATAAATAAATTGTGGCTTCTAATGTATACTTCCTCACTTCAACCAAAACCATAAAACTAAGCAGATAAAATCACCAGAAGATTAAATTTTACAACATTGGCAATTGATAATGGCAAAAAATTAGTAATCTAAACCCAACTTTGCAGAGATAATAACTTTAAACAATAAACTTGAGTAAATACTTACGAAATGAAAATGAGAAATTTGGAATAAAGCAGTAGACTTTATTTAGAAGGGTATATAAGGAATGGTAAAATCATGCCTTTCCAATCATAAAAGGAATAGAAGACATACCTGGCAAGTTAGTGTATTGAGATGGATTCTTCTGCCCAAAAAAAAAAAAAAGTTCAAACAGTAATTAGAAAACAATGGAAAGGTAAATAGATTAAATTATACTACAAAATAAATTTTGAAACAACCCAAAGATCTAAATTTAAACAAAGCACACCGATTATTAACTCTAATCAACAAATGGAAAAAGCATAAATGAACAAAAAAAAAAAATAAAATCAACTAAACTGCAAAAACAAAAGAATACAGGTAAAGAATCACAATTTAAAAATGGAAGGAAAAGAGAAGAAGAAGAGTGCGAGTGGGAAAGAAGAAGGATGAGAACGGAAAGAACTGAGGGAAATGGAAGGAAGAGATATAATCCAAAAAATCATAAGAGGCAATCGGCAGAGAAGGAGATAAGAGACTAACATTATGTTTGGGAGGAAGGAAATTGAGGGAAAAGAAAAAAAAAGAAAGGATTTTAAGGTTTTTTTTTATTTGGGAGTAAAGAAGGAAAAGAAAGGAAAATTTATTTAACCATTTTTCTTTGTTTGGGAGGAAGGAAAGGAAAAGAAAAGAAAGAAAATGAAAGGAAAAGTTGGCTTGTTTTGGCCAAAAAATTTTCCTTCCAAATTGGGAGGAAAATGTAAAAAAAGAAAGGAAAGTTGCTTTCCCTTTTTTCTTTTTCCCTCACTTTCTTTTCTCTTCTATCCCAACTCCCAAACTAAGCAAAAGTGAGGGAAAAAAAAAAAGGGAAAGCAACTTTCCTTTCTTTTCTTACATTTTTCTCCCAAATTTGAAAGGAAAATTTTTTGGCCTAAACAAGCCAACTTTTCCTTTCATTTCCTTTCTTTTCTTTTCTTTTCCTTCCTCCCAAACAAAGGGAAATGGTTAAATAAATTTTCCTTTCTTTTTCTTCCTTACTCCCAAATAAAACAACACCTTAAAATCCTTTCTTTTCTTTTCTTTTCTTTTCTTTTCCCTCCATTTCCTTCCTCCCAAACATAGTGTATAATATCCCTGAAAATCTGGATTAAGTCACCTACAACAACATAGAGGGTAAGAAAAGTATACAGCAAAATGGGCCATGGAAAGGGCAAAACGAGCAAGGAAACAGAGGTAGAAAGCTATAAAGGAAGACAAAGGAAGTGTGCAAGGGAAAAGAAAGCCTGCCTGGGCACGTGGGAAGAGATGGCAGTGAAATGACAATAAGTTGTAGGGGTAAAATGACAAACAAATTCATGAATAGTTAGATACTATTGACGAAGCAAGTTGTTTACTTAAGACTTGAAGAGTAAATTCAACGTGAAAGCTGCAAAAGACATGCAAAGCCAAAATCAATTTACAGAAAAGGGCAGGAATAGTTTGACACTATTCATTAGGCAAGTTTTTGGATTAAGGTACAAAAGTCTTTATAACTAATACAACTATTATTTCCCTTAGCAATTCAATTCTTGCACAGCCATAGCAAATCAGAGGTGGACACGTGGAAGGCCATGGAAGCTGGGTACTACCCTTGTATATAATAGGTAGAAATTTTAAACAAAAAAATTTTTTTAGGACCAATTTTCATACTATTTATGAGATAAAATTTATTCACAACCTTTATTTATTTTTTAAAGAAGATCAACAATGTAATTCCACTCACTCCTTGGTGACTTGAACCAAAGGTCTATAGATTACAGGTGAAGCGTTTTATCAACTAAACTGTGTTTTATTGTCAATTTATTCACAACCTAAAAAGTCACACAAAAAATAATAATAAACTCGAAAGCTAAATTCTTATTGTTAAAATAGATTTCCTTGATGATAAATGCATAGAATGGATAAATATATTATACTACACCCAACTCAATAACTTTTTAGAATATGATATTTTGTGTATTTTAAACCAATGATAGAGTAAAATAGATTGACTCCGTTTGAATTACTTCTTTTTTTAGATCGTTTTTTTTTTAAAATAATACTGTAATAACATCTAAAATGTGATATATGAAAAAACAAAGAGTGGCTAAAACATGCATTGAAAAATTATTTTCAAGCCAATAACTCAAAATATATATATATATACCTGCTTATAAATTTCCGGGACTACAGGAGTAATTCTCCTATTGTCCATATTGTCTTGTTTGATTAAAGAAAGAAACAAAAAGAAAAAAAAAATATCCATATTTATCTCCTACCTTCCGCAGCCTAACATCATAAGCATTTCTCACCTAATTTTCTTTGAGGTGTAAAAGAATGACCACTCCCACCACCTCTACCACCAGTAGCAGCCACCCACCGCCAGTCCCACCACCTGAATCTCAGTCAGTCCCACCACCTGAACCTCAGCTAATCCCAAACCTCCCAGATGACATAACTCTGAACTGCCTAGCAAGAATCCCCAGATCTCACTACCCCAACCTCTCACTCGTCTCAAAATCATGGCACTCTACCATAACCTCCTCTGCCCTCTTCACCACCCGATCCCTCCTCCGCACCACCCAAACTTCCCTCTACCTCAACCTCCGCATCAACTCCTCTTTCCACTGGTACTCTCTCCTCTCAAATCACCCAAAAACAAAAGCCCCACAAAACCCCATTTTCCCCCTCCCTCCTATCCCCTCCCAGCCCGTGGGCCCGGCATTCGCCGTCATCGGGCCCAAGATTTACGTAATTGGGGGATCCGTGAACGAAATCCCACTGAACTGTATGTGGGTCTATGATTGTAGGTTTAACAGGTGGGAGCCCGGCCCAAGAATGCGGGTGGGGAGGGAGTTCGCGGCGGCCGGGGTTGTGGGTGGGAGGATTTACGTGATGGGTGGATGTGTTGTCGATAATTGGGCTCGGTCGGTGAATTGGGCCGAGGTTTTTGACCCGGTTACTGGGACGTGGGACCCAGTACCGAGCCCAATTGAAGTGAGGGAAAAGTGGATGCACGCCAGCGCGGTGGTGGGCGGGAGGGTTTACGCAATGGCGGATAGGGGTGGTGTGGTTTATGATGTAGGTGGAGGGAAATGGGGGAATGTGTCGAAAAGGCTTGATTTAGGGTGGAGGGGACGGGCGGCAGTGGTGGGGGGAGTGTTGTATTGTTATGATTATTTGGGGAAGATTAGAGGGTATGATGTGGAGGAAGATGTTTGGAAGGAGTTGAGGGGTGTGGGGAAAGGGTTGCCTAAGTTTTTATGCGGCGCGACGATGGTGAATTTCGATGGGAGATTGTGTGTGATTTGGGAGGGGAAGGGGAGTGGGAAAGAGGTGGAGATAATGTGTGCTGATATTGAAGTTTGGAAGGATGAGGATGGCATGTTGAGTGGAAGGATTTTGTGGTCTGATGTGATCCTTACCGTTCCTAATGGAGCTGCCATTGTACATTGCATGGCTGCTGACTTCTGATGATGAAGTTTGGTTCAGGGTACGGCAAATTGTTTTTAGGTGTTGACACTGTCTGTTTTCTCTGTTTTCCTATTTTGGTTCTCTTAGTGTCTTGTTTTGAAAGATATGCTTAGTTGTTTAATTATGTGATTCGTGTTTGTAATTGCATTGTGTAGCAACGGTAAAAGTCCCTCTTGTGAATTAAATAGCATTTGAATAGAACTTCATATGAACTTTGTATTACTCTTTGTGATGGATAAAATGGTAAAGAGAAAATTGATGAGAGCATAGAGTGCAATGTGTGTACCTAAACCTGTGAAGCACACGTAGGAAGGATTAAACTCGCCTTGCTAGCCCAAGAATTGCATTAGTTCATATGAGATAAGCTCTGAGTTTAGTTTTCATAAGGTTGTCAAATATGAGAATTACTGGAAAACAAGGCTAAAACTAGGCTCCATGAGACAAGAATAATGACCTGCGCATGGCAAGTGAATAGATACAGAGGCTATGGAACCAATTACTTTGTGCAAATTATTGCAAAGATTGTCTATGTGCACAAGTGTGGCTCATTACTGCTTTATTTATTATCATTTTCATTTATGCATGTATTTATTCACAAGAAACTTAGCAGGATGTGTGGATGTTTACTTTACATCCTTAGGAACATGAACAGACTGACTGCATGTATTCAATTGCATAAAAAAATTTTCGGTTGCACAATATGCTCTAGTGGCCTGAGAAAGAGGGTTGCCTAAGTGTGTGGGACTATACTACAACCCATTTCTTGGGAAGAAAAATACTTTAAATCTTTTAGTTTTCAAATTTATTTGCAGTCCAAAGAGTTCGAGAAAACCACATGGCTATTTTCCCAGATTCTCACTGCAATCAATCTTGCCAACTACTGCAGTTGAGAAGTGGAGGCTGGATTGCTGCTTAGCAAATGATACTATTACGTATTTCTATGTCATGATGATCTCAAGCTTGTGATTAACCAGCTGCTTCTCAATCCCCTTCAAAGTAATGTGTATTCTGGAGTCCAAGGGCAGCTCACCAGAAGTCGAGGAGACTGAATTTGCTCGCCAAGTTTGCTAGCGCTAATGTGGAATATAATTGTATTTCAATTCGGCCACTTTCCTATCGATAACTAGATTCTCTATTATAGATAGGGTTTATCTGCGAGACATGTAAAGTTTTTATCCTTTTAGGTAAGTAGCTAGAAATGTAAATTTTCCCGCTGCTGCATGTTGTATGTATCCTTTTGATTTGAAATAAATATATTATGCTTAGATACTAACATGTTGAACTTAGTATTTGAGTGGGCTGTTGTAGCTGGATCAATGCGAATAGCCCAATACCAGTTAATAGGTGTCTGCAAGACAAAAAGGAAGCTAGAAGCTTGGGAGATTTTACGTCCAATTGGCCTCCGATGCTGAAGTAAATAAGAGCTCGGGCAGGCCTTAAAACGAAAGAGTAAAAGATTTAAAATCTTACAGGCTTAGTTGCTTCTGGTGGTGGGTGTATTTATAGTCCAAAAGAGATGAGCTGGAGGGGTTGTGACTTGTATTATTGTATCTGAAGATTTGACGTTAGTAGGTTGTTATAGTGACTATGTCAGATATAGGTTTGTTTGTGAGTAACCCTTATTATTGTACCTGAAAATGAGATGTTTGTAGCCTGTCATATAGGGTGGTTGTGTCAGATATAGATTTATATACGTGTGCTCAGATGGGATTAGTTGAGACTTTTCATGTTCTTGTTATGTCATATCAAGCGATTTTTTGTGTAAGTTATCTTCGTCTTGGGCAAATGGGCTCGATGGTATACTAGCCTAGCTTTGCCTGATGGGTTCTTTGATTTGAATGGAGGCCGGCCTCAATTGACTTTTATCACCGGCAACGATTAAAGGCGCAACCAGGCTGAGGCTGAGTTAGGAAAAACCAAGCTCTACTCGAAACCTAAGACCATATAATCACTGGACCTACGTCTGGGGCTTTAGATGGTGTCGTGACTAACCACATAATCACCGGACCCAAGTCTGGGACTTCAGATAGTGTAGCGACGGAGCTCATGTGCCGGGTTAGTGTATTGGGCGAATTCATAATAAGTGGGCTAGTTAGGGACGTAGTGGTGAGCTATCCAAGCCTTCGTAATCGGGCCATCCAGTTGGCGGTAAGTCCAAAAAAGTGAACAGAATTGGACCGTTTAAATTGTCCTCACATAACCATAATGATATATAAAAAGTGAAGTACACGTGTATATCTACCCATTCAACCTTAACCGTGTATTTCTCAAATTGGAAATTTGGGTACTAGAAAGTTATGTAACCTTTCATCTGTTTGTACAAGCATATTTTGCACGTGCTGCTACCAGGTGTTTGTTCTCGTAATTTTGTAGTGCATGCTTCTCATAAAATGGTTGGTTAAATTAGAACTCAAAACCCGCTTTTCTTTTTCTTTTCTTCCACGGGCCTCAAAATCTATTACTCGGGACATATACATACATGCACCTGGCAGGTTCCCAAAATCTTAAAAAGTTAACATATGCAAACAGAATACTACTGTTTTGGTCAACAAGCTGAACTGATGCTTAGATCAAAACGTGCTATCTTTGACAAGAATCCAGGTAATCCTTGCCTAGCATTGTGGCATTTTACAGATAGAAGACACAGAGAGCATACATCTATACTTGAACCATAAAATACACCAAAAAAAAAAAAAAAAGAATTGAGTGTTTAATCAAATTGATATACTTTGACCGTGTAATACCTGATGGACCTTGTCTACACAATACATCGTGGCACATTGTGTGCAATGTTCATGTGACGGCTTGCTCCTAAAAAGGAAAATATAGCACTTTCCCATTTCATCACCATGGCGTACAGCAGTCCATAAGAGCAAGATCCCAGAGAGCTTTACCTCGAGGTCCACCCTAAACTCCGGTGCCTTATTTCTTCAAGAAGTTCTCAATTTGAAAGAGTGCCTGATGACAAGTGCAAGCAAGTTAGCTAGAGGGAATAATGATGTCAATCTCATGCCACCCACACAACCAATTTTGAGAAATAATAATACGCCTAAATCACCACTCGAGAAGAACCCATAATGAAGCAACATATAGAAAAGGTAAGACAACTGCAAGTTCTGGTTGCACTCTAGAGGTAGCCAAAATCTAAAAGGTACTATAATAATTGTGTAAATTACATAATTGGGTAAATTACAAAGAATCCCCTTGTAGTTTGGCAAACCAAAAGATTACGTCCCTGAGTTTTAGAAACTTACATTTTACTCCCCTGAAGCTTTGGACTTTTTGGGAAAATGAATAAGAAAAAGTGCAAGCTAACTGATTTTGAGAAGCACTTGTAGAATTTATTCAATCTCTAAAATGTAATTTCTAATCTTTCTTGCTCATGTACATGAGGGGTAGCTATGACTTCTTGTATATTTCTATTACAATTGGTTGTTTCCATCCTTCTTTTTTTTTTTTTTTTCAAAAAAGTTCCAAAATACAAGGTGTAAAATATAGGTTTAAAAAATACAAGGGTGTAACTTGTAAGTTAACCAAACCACAAGGGGGTTCTGTGTAATTTACTCTATGACAAAATCTGCCTGACAACCTCAAGGCCATGCTGGTCTCACCACTCAAAACCCCAAAAATTTGAATGGATAACAGCCCTTTGAGCCCTATAACTACAAGCATGACAAAATCTAAATTGCCTAAATATGCGCATCGACTCAAGCATGACATCTGCACAAACACAACCATGGGACCTTCATGCACATGCATAAATATAATGACAGAGAGAATACCTCAATTGCAATTGCAGTAGGTGTGACATTACATACATCTTTGCACCCCAGTTTGACTGCAATATCTGCATTATAGAAACAGATGAACAACACAATAGAATCGTTTCATCCCTTTCTTTTCTTTTTTTGCCTTTTATTTCTCACTTATTATTACTGTTCTTTTGGAAGAGAGAAGAAAGGAGTGGGGGTTTTTGAGGAAGAAAAATTGATATTGCTTACTCTCAAGAGAAACTCTTGCATTGGCATTGGCATATGCTTCCCCCCTCTCCTCAAGAAGGGTAGACAACCGTTTAAAGGCCTGCAAAAAGCCAGATAGACATCAAATTATGTGCCAGATGAAAAACAAATTTGAAGTAATTAGTATAAAAATAAAACAAAATAAGAAATCTTCCACTGGTACAAATACATCCTTCAATACAAGTACAGTGCACACCTTTGTATAAGGATCTCCCGGTTCACCATGCAACAGGGGACGCGAATGAGTTCCTACTTCTGCAATTCTCTGTGCCAAGGCTTCCAAAGGTACATCTAGCCAAACGCTAATACCTTTGTGCATGTACTTCCTGACATCACAAAGCACACAAAAAGCCAAAGAGACATGTTAAAAAGAGGTTACTGTACCATGTGAAATAGCAAGATTAATGATAACATCTCTTTGATGATAATACCAATTAATGGGCCGAACAACTGCACCCCCACCTGTGGACACAACTAACCGCTGCATTGAAGACAGCTTTCGCAGTACTTCAGTCTATAGAAGAATAGCAAAATCAATAATTTCATATCATAAAGGATAAAATAGAGTGAACCAAAACAAAATTGAATGAATTGCTTTAAGGCAACATTATTGTCTACCCATGAATTCGAAAGACAATCTAAGATCTGCCCAGGGGTTTGCTTGAAGACAAGCATTTGCAAAATACCTTGATGCATTTGAAGAATGTCTAACTTAGGGCATCTCAGCCCATTTAAAGATGTACAGTTGCTGTAGAGATAACTTGCTTTTCTACCAAAATTCATTAACTGATAGCAATTTTTTATATACATCTTTCACTTGAAAAGTCAATATCAAGAAATGCAAATTCAGAAAATGCAAAATGATAGCTATATTATAGAATGAGATATGCAAAATATTATCATGCGAAGCTTGTGAGTGTTTCGTAATTTTTGATTAACTTAAAGCTTAATCCTAATAAGCTCCAGCACATTTATGTTCACCTTCATCAAGTCTCCCAGTGCTGTTATGACATTCTTACCTCCATGTTTCATTGTCCCTGCTCTACTGTGTAATTCTCATTGGCAGTATTAGGGCACATGATGCACAGAGAGAGAGAGAGAGAGGGCTGGTGCTGAAATGTCAAGTTCCCATATATGTTCTTTATTTTTGCTGAAATATAAATAAATATACTTTTCCTGCTGCCATGTGATCCCAATACATCTTTATTTTATTTGTTTACTTTCCGCAGTTTTTGGATTTAAAATAGAGGTCACCCCAAAATCTCTTGCCCCAAAATCTTTCTATGAAAGCACCGATACTGACTTATTTTGTCCCTCTTTTTTATTGGTTTTGGAGGAGTACGTTGCAAAAAGCAATCTAAAACTGAAAGAGATGTCAAGTCCAAAAGGAAAGATTCTTAAAAAGCATACATCAAAGTGTTCATGTTGATGCATCACAGGAGTTTTATAATGTTAAAATACAAAAAAGAACAACCATTAAGTCAAATCAAGGATTCAGCATTGAATCATGTATTAATCATAGTGCTCATTGGACAATAAAACATTTGCAAAACCAGCGTAGATCATTTCCAAATTAATTAGGTTACAGCTTAGGGATTTTCTGGATCAGAGGTAAGCATTGTTGCAATTGGAATTGCCAATTAACATCATAAAAATTGACTCTGTGCTCTTATTCCATTCTTTTCCACTATTAAAGGGAGGGAGTTTTTCAGAAAGGAAAGGAACAGGCATTTACCTACATGATTATGTGCATGAAAGATAAGAGCAAACGATGGAGGGGCAAAGAGATATGTGGAGAAAAAAGTTCAAATGACCTATATTGTAAACAGGAGAATGTCAAGTTGTATGCACTTCATATCAGCTCAAACACAAAAATACTTGAAGGACAGAACATGATATGCAAAATGAGCTCTCAAGCTTAACTCTCCTATATCTCTTGATATTCATCTTCTTTGTTTAACATCAGTCTATCAATGAATCCTCCAAATCTTAGAATGCAACAAATAAAGAAACTAAGATGCTTAGTATCTGACCTCATTGTCTCTAAAGAAGGTCTCGCCATATAACTTAAAGATCTCAGCAACAGAAGCTCCCCCAACAGAATGCTCTATTAACGTGTCACTGAAGCATTACAAAAGAAATGACACACTTAACAAGAAAACTAGAGAGAACTGCAGCAGAACTTGTCCAAATAAAAGTAGAAGATGAACCATAATAGTACTTTGCTGCCACAATTCAGGATCTTTGACCGAAAATCATCCAATTTCTATATATATGCAGCACAAGGACATTGATAACTGTCAAAAAAAAGTTATAAATAAGGACAATCTTGAGACAAACCAGTCAAAAAATGAATAGTCAAGAGCTTCTGATAAAATCCTGCCCACAGTTGTTTTCCCAGACCCCATCAGTCCTGCAGTAGAAATTCCATGTAATCATAGACGTATTATTTTACAGCTAAGTGAATTAGGTATTTGAGGGGTACTATCATCCTAAACTCTCAATCTCCTAAGGCAAGTTTAATTTCATTTTAATATTGTAACTGTTATTTCTGCATAGTCTGCACGTTCTGTCAAATTCTTGTATCAACTATTACAGTAAAGAGCTCTGACCTATCAATACACAATGTTATCCTGATTAAAGAATACAAAGGTGCCCCCTATTATTGTCAATGTAGTTTTCTTTTTGAGTGTTTATATCAAAACTAATAGAACAACAGATAATAAAAGAAAAATTCCACACAAATTTGATGATGTCAGGTATCTCATTGCTATCAACTCAACAATCAATGGAGTCCGTGAAGAACATTAGATGACCTTGTTACTAATTCTGTAGAAAGAGTAGTAGCCAAAAAGAAGTCAGACCCAACAAATAACTTCCCATATACCAACCCCCACTCTCCCAAACCCCCCCCCCCCCCCCAAGGGGGGCGGGGGGATAAAAAAAATCCAAAGAAAATCCAGCAGCGGATCAGCTATGGTGTGTTCAGAAGTTTATTTTGCTTTGTAAGATGGTTAAGCAATGAAGGTGAAATGATGTATGGTAAGAAGGTTGGCATATACCAGTTGAGTTTTTCTCCTATTATCCTCTTCAAGCACAGAATATCCCAGTATATAGAATCTTTATTAGAAGATTACGAAATATCTTCTGCTAAGAATCTCTTATTTCAAAAATTTCTGTTAGATATTTAAAACTAACTTTGATAGTAGAAACTAACTGTAAGAGGCAGAATTGACTAAGTTACCAATACAACATTAGATTAAAATTCCTGGATGAAAGACAAAATTATAAAACAAAAAAGGGAACTGACCAACAAGATATATACAGCGTCCATCTAGATACGGTTCGATGTCGTCTGATTTTTTCTGCAATTAAAATAACAATCATAGATGTCATTGAGAATCTGCTAAAAATGAAACTCGGGATATGTTGAGTATCCCATAAAAGTAATTAGAAGCTATAGAAGGGGGGGAGGGGGATATAAAACAAATATAACTTATTATATTTTTAGAAATTGAGTTGATAGTGGGGAAAAAGTCAAGAGGCGACGCATACCTTGAAAATCACAGCTTCGTCAGAGGAGGTTGGCACACTTCCTGACTCTACCAGTGAAGCTACAAAAAAAGTAATATTAATAACTGAATATTAATAACCATTAATATAGTATGCATGTATGGGTCTGGCATTCTTTCCAGCATTAGGGAGGTGGTATTGTTCAAAAGCAGGTTAAGCAACAATAGTATCACAGTAAGTACAGTGAACTCCATAGAGAAATTCAAGTAAAGTAAGAAAAACACATGTCATCATGGTAAAGGCGTAAAAAATTTATTCAAAAAAATTACTGATCCTCATATCCAAGAAATGAGTAGAAAATAAACCTCATGGTGTGCTTTCTCAAGAATTTTGAATAGCAAGTAAAGCTAAGAGTCCAAGGGTTGCCTCACCATCCCGCAATGCAGAAACTAGACCATGAAAAGGGCAGTTGATGTACTTATAAACCATCATATGGATTGAGGCTCAGTTATCCATTTTGTTTTATCAATTACTATCAAATCCTGTTGTTTAATTTGATAGAACCATCATGCAACTTCAGCATGGAACATAAAATTAGAAACAACATTAAAAATGGAGACTAAATTGCCCTTATTTAGTTCATATACCCTGTTTTACCATCTTCCTTGTGCAGTCAGAAATCCCACATCACAGAAAACTAAAAAAAAAAAAAAAAAATTTGTACTTTGCCATACTATCCAACAAAGTTTGTCATCATTAAGCTGTCCGAAATTAAGTAGAAAAATATTGGACCACCTAATTTTGTCCTACCGTAGAGTATTCTTCTTTCAGACTATAATGCTTCAGTGCAACTACATCACTTTTTTACGTCTATTTACCATATTGATTGATCAGTTTTCACCATCCTTTAAGCTGAAGCTACTTGATCTGATACGTTTTGTGATAGAATCACTGGATTTCTCCTACAAACGATAAATATGCTAAGAATATTATACCGATCAGTTGAAAAAAATTGGCAAACACAGCTAATATATTCAACAAAATCAACAGTTCAAATTTTACTCAAAGTTATGCCGTACATACTTACCTAGATGACCTTGCGCATTCTGCGAAGAACACGAAACCTTTAACACCACTGACCTCTGCCCATCATTCACACCTTCTCCGAATCCCAGATGATAAGAAACAAGCGTTTGATTACGCCTCCGATCTTTTCCACCATATCTTTTTGTAAACTTCAATGAATTACTCGGTCTCCTGATAATATTTTCCGAATTTTTCCACACTGACCATTGCAAACTCTGTGTAACTTTTGCCTCCATAATTATTTCCACACCCAAAAAAATCAATCAAACAAATTCCTTCCGTTCTCGAACTAATTTGGGTAGAATGAAGCTTGAATTTTCGCCAAATAAAAGCAAATTCTTTCACAATTAGTTACTTGTCCAAGTGACTCAGCTCACCTGGCTCCGTACATCTGCATTAAAAAAATATAATTCAACAATAAACAGATTATTTACCGTTTGACTTTTTTTCCAATCCAAATTTTTCAGGAATTTAATCAAACAGATGGAGTACATTAAACGGAAATGCAATTCAGTCATTGCATATCCGGAAATGACCGCGGATTGCAAGAAAGGAAGAATACTAACAGCAGTAGTCGCTGAGATTCCTTAAAATCAAAGAGGATGAGGAGGAGGAGGAGAAGTAGGTGAGCTCGTACCTCGGTGGTTGTTGGAGATGGTTGGTGGCGGTTTTTCTTGAATCCACAGTCAGAAAGAGCACTACAGATGAATGGAAGAGTTGGGACCTGGGAGTAGGTGAGCCGTGCGGGAATGGAACTTTTTCACAAGCATTTTTTGGTGGCTGAAAATATAAAAGTGGGATGAAAAAATAATTTATCAAAACTAAATATATTTTAACCGATTTACATATAATTGTATAAATTGTTCAAAATAAATCACTATTGTTTCCAAAAAAATATATAATTTACACTATGGATCTGTCTCAATAGCTTTTTTTAACTTATATTAGTTTTTAATTTTTAAAAAATTTATTTTGTGATATTCTTAACATTTTTTATTTTTAAAAAATTTTTAAACTAAAATCAAGAATAATTCATTTTCAACTCTTTTAAAATTAATTTTTTTATAAAAATCGTAAGTTATTGAAAACAAACCTTATATACATAGTAAGTGGATAGATGCATTTCACCATGAATGCAAATGATTTTATGGTTCCAAAAATAGAAAGAAAAAAAAAAGCCATGGAACAGATCTAGTGTTATTTTTTTAATGTCAAATTTTAAATTTCATTTTATACTCTTATAGTATAATATTTTTACAAATAGTAAAATATAATAATTTCTAAATTTGTAAACGAATAGTGGTGTCTCCCCACCAATATTGTTTAAATTCACAATATTGTTTTGAGGACTCATCAATCGTGTGAAAACTTTAAATAGTAAATAAAATAACATCACAGACACTACGGTTGTTGCCTGCGAGCATAAATGGTGGTGCATCCCAAAATAAGCACGTGGTTATGGTAGAGAGGGAAATAAAAGATAACTGCCTAACTGAAACAGTAGTGTTGCACCTAACTACCTCGGGGCCCGGACTTAAATTGGAGGGATGATGAATGAATACGAAGGACATTTTAATGGGTTTCTCTGCGTACTGTAGATTGGGAAGGCCCAAACCATTTTCGTAGGGGCACAAAATGACCATATAAATTCAGGAAGTGCTTGGTTCGTAGAGAGAAATCATAATCGGAATTATTCACTTTAGAATTTGAATGAAGTTTTTTATTTTAATATTCTTACTATGTTGTATGTCGGAATCGAAATCAGAATCATACACTTTTTAAGACTTTATGATTATAAATCATCTAGTTTTGATAATTAATAAACAAATGATGATGTCTACTCATGGTTTGTCACAACAAAATAATTGAAGAATAAAAAAGAAGTCAAAGTTACAAAATTTTGAGGAATGATTCCGATTCCCTCCAATTTAATCAGGAATGGAAGATTTCAAAATTTTCAAAAATGATTCCGATTTCTCGATTCCAATTCCCTCTAACTAGACAACCTATAAGGGATTCATTCCGATTCTCATGAACCAAGGAGCCCCTCAATTCAGTTAGCAGGGCATTCATCAAATAATTGTGATATCCTTAATTTGATTATTAATTTCTCCTCTTTGCCTTTACTCTTATATAGATACTCTCAAATGGAAGGTTAAAAAAAAAAAGCAGTTTGTACAAGAATCTTTAAATAATTCATAGAAAATAAAGAGTATGAATTTTACTACAAACAAATGATATAAAAAATCAAATTTAATAGCTTTTCCTTAAAGTAATTCGTAGAAAATAAAGTGTACAAAAGTTAACCCAAACAAATGATTTAAAAAATCAAATCTATTAGCTTTTCATTCAATCCTTTATTTCATGTCATATATTCTTTGACTGGAATAGAGGAATTTAGTCTCTCTTAATCACTCTTTTGATTTTCGAAACTATCCTTATCAAAATACTGTTTCTAATACACATATCTCTGTTTCATAATGGAGAATTATAATAGTTGGGATTCATTGAAAAAATCAAGATTTCACTCATGATGGGAAAAATCCTTCTAGAATTAGGTACTAATATATTTTTAATATCTAACTATATTGGGAGTATATCGACCTTTTAATTTAAGATTAGTTAGTTCTATTTCTCAATGCAAGTACAGAAGGGATTCAGTATTAGAATGTCATTTGGACACGATATAAGTCATCAGTTCGAGCCTAATTATCCCTTATGATTTTTTTTTTGGCCGCTTTACTCTTATGCCGAGAATCAGTTAAAATGGTCAAGAGGTTCGTGGAAAGTTTGTATAGTTTGGGAAGGGGATTTTTAATTGATTAGAACGAAGAATCTACTTTATCCAATATGCCTTTAGGCACATCCATATATTAAATAGAAATCCCACTTGGAAATGGTGAACAATTAGTTAGAGCATTGTAGCAAAGCAACGGGTATTGCATTGAAACTAATTGCAAAAGAAGGAAAATCACCGCATTAAAATTACCTTTTGAAGAGGTAATTTATCCAACCTTTATTTTTATTAAAGGTTAAAAATTCTTTATCCATTCACTCTATTCACTTATAAATCGATCTGAATGGAAATTCACGTTCCTTTTCACAAATCTTGATACAAACCCAGTGGTCAAGGCTCAAGTGGATGAAGGCATTTGCCTCATCTCTAGGGCATTGTCAAAATGGAGTCTAATTCCAACTACAAATGGAGGCTTAGAAGTGCAAAGATGGAAAAAAGAGGTTGGAGAAAGAGGCCATCCATGACTGGGAGGAGTACGCCCGCAACTAGAAAGCAAAATAAGGCAAAATTGCTCACTAGAGGCGAGTCGCGGCATGTGGGAGGTAAGTCACGGCATGTGGGAGGTGAGCTGCGCCCACGGCTCAAAAGATAGCACCCACAACTCAACTTGACTTGACATTCTGACTCTATCCACAAGGTGTTTAAGGGCAAGAATACGGGCAAATTAGGTTGCCTCAAAAGTCAGCATTTTGATGGTGACTGCGATCCCTATCCACGCATAGATAGGAGACACAGTTTCGATCATAATTAACGATTTTTATCATTTTTTTGAATTTTAAGTTAGTTTTTCACTTGTATTAGAATATTTACTTTCCATATTAGTTTTTTTAGAGTGTTATATATATATATATATATATATATATATATATATATATGTTGCGTCCGAAAATGATAAGCATAAGTGGGGTCCGTGACTGTCGCGCTCAGAAAAGGCGGTCCAGTCCAGTGACCCTTTTTGTAAAAGAAAGTTTTGAAAAAATTGTACGTGTGTGAGAAAAATCAGATTTTTAGTGAAAAAGTATTTTTGAAAAAAATGGTCTTTTAAGATAAAAAGAAGGTCGGGACTAAAAGTGCAACAGTTTTGGCTAATTGATTTTGAAAAATGGTTTTATTTTAAAAATGAAGTTGCCACTTGGTATTGAGTTAGGGTGTACCAAGTCACCCTAAAAAGCATTTAACAAAACAAGACAAAAATAAAAATTTTTAGAAAAAATATTTGAAAACCCTTTTTTCAATTCTGGTCTATGAAAAACGAGAGAAGAAGATCCGGGAGTCACATTTAAAGAAAGGGAAGGCAAAGGCTCGTGTCTAAGGCACCCTTTCTACCTAGCCGAGACTAGTTGCGAGGTTTAATCAAATTTTTCTAAATTAACCCTAGATTCTATCGTGTTGGATGTATCTATATGAATGCAAATCCGAAATCGTATGTAAATATCGAGAGGGTCAAAATGTTCCGTTGAGACTTGGTCAAAATTATCGCATTAATTGTGAAACCCGAGTCGATACCTCGAGGGAGTCACAAGTGTTTATGCAAAATGTAATGCAAAAAGAAAAGATAAATAGTAATATAGATAATAAGTAATCGAAAAAAGTGGGTATGTAGCATAACGGGTGCGGGAGGCTAATAACTCGTGACTTTGACTTTTTCTACTCACGGAAGGGAGAACGGCCTGTCAATCCACTGCTTCCCACGTAAGTAGACGACTATTTCTAGTCGGATTACTGATAATAGTTTTTTTCACACATGTTTTAGAGTGTCTAAGTGGTGGTTTGCGTGGGTATTTTAGTACTTTTATTTAGTAATTTTGGGTAAAACCAGCTATTTTCTAGACTTACTTCTTGTTGCCTATTGAATTTCATATTGGAGCAAAATAGAGCAATGTACGTGCATTCATTTATGAAGTTTGTGCAGGTGAAAAGATCAAGGATAGGATCGTGGTCAGAATTGAAGAAAAAGGCCTGAGAAGAAAAGGGCAGATTGTGAAGAAAAATGCTAAACCGCGGACAAGCTCGAAGAAAACGCGCGCGGTTCTATCACGCGGCTTCCGCACAGAAGGTCAACCGTGAGATCAACCGCACGCGGTTGCCGACGCGGGTTCCACCCAGTGAGCAACGTGGGTTAAACCGCGCGAGAGTGTGTTGGGCAGCGCTAAGATGAGAAACCACGTGACCAAACGCGCGCGGTTGTCCATCTGGCCCATCCGCGGTTTCTCAAGATTTTTAGTAACCGCGGAAGATCAACGGGCAGACACGCGCGCGGTTCTTGAAGGCGAATCTGCACCATTTTAACAGCTGATATGAGTGCTAGGACGGGATATTGAAGATCCTATTTTTCTCCTAGGGTTTCTTGGGAGGAAAAAGAGAAGAAAAGAGGCTCCTTGAAGGGGATATCAAATGGAGAAGAGGAAGAAGCCTCAGGGGACAAAGAAGAGACTTGAATCTTCTCTACCTAGAAGAAATTGCAGAACATTTATCAGAGGGAGATTGAAGAACTTCAATTACAATGAGTTTTTACATTTTCCCTTTGTTAATTAATGTAGTTTCTTTGATTTTTATGGAGTAAACACTAGTAGTCTAGATTTGGTGGAACCCATTTGTGTAATTAATGGATCGATTGTTGGTTTATGCTATTTACTCTCTTGATTTGGATTAATTTGTGATTCTTCATGTCCAATGGAATTGGGATTTTGCATGCATTCTTGATTTTATGGCTGGTTTCGTATGGTTATATTGAGAGATTGCACGTGTGACTAGACCACTTCACAAATTAAGGCAATTTGAATGAATCACTAGAGATAGGGTTCCATGAATTGCCCCCAATCATTAAGTGTTGGAAAGAACTTAATGAATTAGAGTCCATTAATCCTAAGGCTTCTAATTGGGGGGTTAATTGTGAAGAGATTCCAATTGAGCAACCAAGAGGATAGGGATTGTTTCTCTTGAGAAAGGTTACGGTCTAATTTTGGGACTCTGGGTCAAAGTCAAGTTTAGATAATAGCATTTGCCTGGAATTGGTTCATTGATTATGCAATTGGGGGATACCATATCTAGACTTATTTTGTCATTCTTGTTGTTACTTCTCACTCTCTTTTCACGTTCCCTTTTAACTTTAGTGGATTAGATAACACTTTCCTTAGTTTCTTACTTTAAAAGTCCAACTGAAACATCACTAGCATCAACTTTAGTGGTTTTGCTTTTAGGGTTTAGGATCAACAATAGCATCAATTTTGATGACAATTGTATGAGTGCTTTTAGAATTTTGAAAGAAAAATTAACCCACTTCCCGATTATAGTTGCTCCTGATTGGTCTGTACCTTTTGAGATCATGCGTGATGCTAGTGATGTTTCAGTTGGAGCAATACTTGGACAAAGAAGGGATAGCCCTACGAGTCTAGCGTTGAATTAGCCCTTTTTAAGAATTTTCCACTAGCGTTGGACTAGCGGGAAAACGAGAAAATCACAACTAGAGTTGGACTAGTGTGTGTCGCGTCGTAAAAATAGTACAATAAAAAAGGGGTGCTGGTGGGGTCGTTGATTGTCGCGTCCCAAAAGACAGTCTAGTTTGATGACCCTTTTGAAAAACTAAAATTTCAAAAAAATCGTACGTGTGTGGGAAAAATCAAATTTTAGTAAAAAAAGTGTATTTTAAGAAAAATATTATTTTAAAAAAAGACAAGGTCGGGACTAAAATGCGACAGGTTTGGCCAAATAAATTTTGAAAAAGGGTTTTATTTTAGAAAATGGAGTCGTCACTTGGTACTGAGTTAGGGTGTACCAAGTCATCCGAAAAAATCATTTAACAAAAATAAAAATAAAATTTTAGAAAAATATTTTTTAAAACCCTTTTTCGACTCCGGTTTACAAAAAACTAGAGAAAAAGGTCCGGGAGTCACATTTGAAGAAAGGGAAGGCAAAGGCTTTCACTTAAGGCACCCTTTCAACCTAGCCGAGGCTAGTTGCAAGGTTTAATCAAATTTTTCTAAATTAACCCTAAATTCTATCGCGTTCAGATGTATCTAAATGAGTGCAAATCCTAAATCTAAATGTAAATACCGGGAGGATCGGCATGTTCCGTCGAGGCTTGGTCGGAATTATCGCATTAATTGCGAAACCCGAGTCGAGATCTTGAGGGAGTCACGAGTTTTTATGCAAAATGAAATGCAAAAAGAAAAAAGAAAAAAAATAATAAGATATAATAAGTGATTGAAGAAAGTGGGGATGCAACATGACGGGTGCGGGAGACTAATAACTCACGACTGAATGTTTCTACTCACGGAGGGGGGAATAACATATACGCCACCGCTTCCTATGTGAGTAGGCGACTATTTCTAATCGGATCACATAAACGTCCTAATTTTTAAGTGAAATGCAACCTAGATATCATGCATTTGAAAATGCGTCAAAATAAGTAAATAAATAATAGTAATAATAAAAAAAAATCATGCAAAATGGAAAGAAAACTAAAGTGTATGAAATGAAATGTGAAACTCACACAAATGCACCTAATACTAAATGTCCTAAAAGGTCTAGCATTGGGCTAACCCGTTCTAAAAATCCCAATAGCGTTGGACTAGTGGGAAAGCGATAAAGCCACAACTACCGTTAGACTAGTGTGGTGACGGAATAACATAAATCATGGATTAAATATTAAAGCATGAATCATAAGCAAATTAAACATATAAAAAAAAACATATAAAGTCACATAGGAGCACATAACACATAAGCATAATGTTCTAGATGCAAAAAAAAATCCTAAGGAAAGCAGTAAAAGAAATAAACACATAAGCACGCAAAAACAAATAAATACTAACTATTACACTGGGGGGCTTGATTTACAATTAAAGGGGGGAAATTAAAAATGTACTATCTATTACATTTTCTATCTAATTACACAAATTTTTGTTAAAAATATGAGAAAAATAATCTAATTATTACATTGACTAGCTAAATACAATAATATTACATTTTTCGTCAAAAAATAATAAAATTTAAAATTAAATAACACAAAATAAATAAATACGCAAAAAGTGCATAAAATAAGAAACGCATAAAAAATGCACAAAATATCACCTTAGAGCATGTTGGAGCACATAAAGGACAAATAATGAGAGATTCGGGATACCTTTTTGAAGACCCGGTACTAATACTATCAAAATGAATAAACAAGTCAAGGCACCTCGATATAAACAAACAAAACCTAAAATATAAAACTATTGACAATTTGAAATAAAAAAAAAAGGTAAAGTCTAACAACGAAGGGGACTTAAATAAAATTTTATAAAACCTGAGGGGGTCAGACTGCAAATACTAACTAATTACGGGGCAAAATTAGAAATTTAAACTAAATTCGAGTTGTTTCGGACTTAATTAAAACGAAATTGAAATCTAAGGGCTAATGTGCAAAAGTCCAAAATAAAAATAATAAAAATAAGAAAAACCCATAATTAAGAAATAATCAAGGGTGTAATAGTATTGACAAAACCAATTAGACTAAAGCCTAAATGTAGTCTTAATGATAAACAACCAATAAAACTAGCAACATCAAACTGTTTTAGTAAACTGATTTTTGCTTCATTGAACAAACCAATTAATTAAAATTTGACAAGAATCAAATGTGAATCAAGAAAGAGTGAACTAAATTAGTGACTTAAAATACAAAGAAAAGAAAAGAAAAAAAATGTGAAGCCCTATTATATCTGCTAATCGAAAATCCTTCAACCAGTTTCATTCCCATCAGTTTATTCAACCCAAAAATCCTATAGGCTTTTTCAAGTCCGATCTTCAAAATTAAAAAAAAAAAACCTAATTTCTAATTTTCCAAACCAAATTTCCAATTTCTCAAATTCACTCAATTAACACCCCCTTTTTAGTCACCTTTTTCCCTATTCCCATTTTTCTCTCTCACGCTTCTCCCTCCTTTTCTCTACTTCAGTTCTCTTTCTCTCCCTCTCGTTACTCTCTGTTCTCCCTCTTTCTCTTTACTCCAGCCCTCTCCCTCTTCCTGGTTCTCTCTCAGTTCTGCTCTCCTCCTCCGATTTCCTTTTCTCTCTACTATCTTCTCCTCCTCTCCGTTCATCCTCTCTTTTGGACCCATCTCTCTATCTCGTGCACACACACACACCCTCTTTGATTTCTTCCTCCTGTTTCCTCTAATTTCTCCCCAATCTAACTCTCTTTTTCTTTCTCTATTCCTCTATTTCTTCTCTCTCTCTCTGCGCTTTGTGTTTCCCAATTTTTCTCTCTGAGCAACAGAGTCGATTCCCAAAAATGGAGGTATAGTGATGATGCAAGAATCGATGATTTCAGATGGCGAGTGAAGGGTGGAAATTGTGACTTGGCGATTGTTTTGCTATTGTGGTTGTTACTGTACTGTGGTGGTGGGTGGTGGGTGGTGGGATTGTCCTTGGCAAGAGGTTATGGGTGTCATTTGATTGGTTTGGGGCTGTGATAAGTGCTAAAGTGAACTAGTTTTTTTAGGTTAGGTTTTTAGGGTTTTCCATGAGTTTTTCTCTATTTCTTAGCTATTTCTTCTCTTTTATGATTTTAATGTCAAATTGTGTAAATGCATGATTTAAAAGTGTTTTTACACCATTTTGTAGGGTTTTGATAGCTTCAACTCGATTTCAATTGATTGGAGTGCAATGAAGAAATAGGCGAAGAAGAATTGGAATGGAAACAGTTTGGCAGCTTGGACATATTTCAGTGTTTTGGTCATATCTAGAGCTAGATACATTGGATTGGGATGAATCTTGAAGTATTTTGAAGCTAAGACAATTTTCTACAATTCATACGAAGACATCAAAGTCCAGTTCTCACGTTTCAATGGTCAAAATCCCAAGTTACTGAAGCACATTTGCACTGCAAGGCTGTTCCGACCAGTTCTTAGTATTTTGAGTATATCTCTGGCTACAAAGCTCTAAATGACATGATTTTTGATGTTTTGGAAAGCTATCTCAAGGGGCTACAACTTTTGTGTTTTAAGGAAAAGCTAATTCGGCTGCCTTTGAGGCCAAATCTGACGTAGACAAACCGCGTGACAACCCGCGCGCGATTTGTGCTGCGGTTTCCTATTCAGAAATTAAGTGAACAAACCGCGCGACAACCCGCGCGCGGTTTATGCCGCGGTTTCTTCACAGAATCTGCAGCGTATTTAGCAGCTAAACTGGCCATTTGACGAGGGGAGAGAACCCTAACTCTGGAGAAAACACACACACGCCGCAGACACCTCAAAAACACACATTTGGCACATCTAGAGTGATGTAGGGAGGAGAAAGCAAGAGTAGAGGGACAACTCAAGGGCTTCAATGGTGAAAGCAAGAAGATTTTATCAAGATGCAAGGGAGGATTCAAGAGGGCTGCATGAGAATGAGCTTTCTCTTTCTTTCTTGTCTTTTGTTAATTTTATTCTTGTAATTATGAATTGAGTTGTTTATGATTTAGATGGGATGAACCCTAGATTCTTATGTCTATGATTTTATTCTTGATTTAATGAAAGACCCACTTTGTTCTTAGATTTATTCATGAGTTTATTTGTGTTTTGGATTGGGATTTGCATGCATCCTTCAATTCAAGTGTTGATTTTGTATGGGTATATCGAGAGATTGCACATATGATTAGATCACTTCATGAATAGAGAGAACTTGAATGAATTGCTAGAGATAGGATTACATGAGTTCTTCCTAAGTTGAGTTTTAGGATTAAAGCTCAACCACAAATGGAGTCCATTGATTAGAAATTGCATCTTTTAGGGGTTTTAATTGAGAAGAGATTCCAATTAATCAACCGAGAAGGTAGGAATTGTTTCACTTGAGAAAGGATATAATTCACATTAGGGATTCTAGGGTCTAAGCAATTGGGTTAATCATTAATCAAGTTAGAGTCTTGGCATGTTGGTTTAGGGGAATTCTTCATCTAAATTCACCTCTACTTTTGTCCATTCTCTCTACTGATATTCTATATTGTCATTTAGTTAGATAATTAGTTTTAGCTAATTTGTATTTTCATTTAATTCGTCATTCACTTTGTGAGGTTAGATAATAGAAAGAAGGTTAATACTAGTACTCACATAGTCCCTGTGGGATACGACACTCGGTACTCCTGTACACTGTACTACTGGAAACGATAGGTGCACTTGCCTAAGTATCCATAGTATAGCGAAAGGGATATCAAGTTTTTGGCGCCGTTGCCGGGGACTAGGATATTAGGAAAGCTATATTTTTATTACTCTAACCATTTTGTTTCTCTTTATGCTTATTCTAGTTATTTTGTTTAATTTTTGTTACTTAACTTTTATTTGATTTTTCTTTGTAGTCGGCATTTTTTGGGATCTCGTTTTGCGACTTTACTTGAAGATGGCTGAGTACTATTACAATTGGGCCAATGAACAAGGTAACAACATGGAGTCTACAGGTATGGATAAATTAAGTGCTCTTGAGAGGCTAATAGATGATATTGTTCATAAAAATAATGAAAAATTTGGAAATGGTTTTTCTTTTTCCCAAGCTAGTGTTGTTACTTGTACTTTTTGTGGAGAAAACCGTTGCTCTTATGAGTGTTTTTACAGTAGACAAGTACATTGTGATAACACTAACAACTATCCATCTCTTTATGACCCCTATCCCAATACTTGTAACTCGGGGTGGTGGGATCATTCATCTTTTGGATGGGAGGAACAAGGGAACCCACAAAATCATGCTTGGGAATTAGCCCATGAGAGAGTAGAAGAGTATATGTTTGAATCGTATCCTTCCCCTGTAGAGTCTAACCCTGATTTAGAATTGGCAGTTGTGAATTTTATGAAAGCATCGAATGATAGGATGGATAAAATAGAGGCTGAAGTTGAGAAAACGGGAGAAAAACTTGTTGCTATCACCAAGGCTATTGAGAGTCTCGTAGGACAAATCACTGAAGCTATGAACACTAGGCATCCATATGAGATACTGAGTGACATTGAATTTAATCCTAGTGGACAAGTAGAAGTGATTCATAATGATTATGGTGATCAATTGAGTGCACCTCCGATAGTGATTAAAAGGGAAGAACATGAGTGTGTTGAAGTAGTAAAAGAGAGTGAGGTAGTGGTTGTAAGTGAGGATGAGATACTTAGTGAAACATTTGAAATGGGAACATCTTCACTTTCAATTGCTCTCTCCATTCCACAGGAAGCACCTCATGTGTATAATTTTAAGCCTTTATACATAAATCTTCTTTGTGGTACTAACATTTTACAGGTTCCTTCTTGCTATGGAGTTCTTGATAGTAACATTGCATGTAAGAGGAAACTAGAGGAATATGAGAGCAAGCACACAATGGAAGAATGCCATTCTATCATTGTTGCTATTCCATCACCGAAGCTGAAAAGTGATGAGTTGCAAAGGGCTAAAAAAGATAAATATCCAACGACTGAGATCCAACGGCCTAGAAGGAAGAAGGAGTGGGCCAAAGACATCTTTCATCAAGGGGTTACGTGATACCACTTGATGGCGTCGAGCTAACGACGTTAAACAAGCGCTTGTTGGGAGGCAACCCAACATTTATTTCATTATTTTATTTTATTTTTAGTTATTTTTATGTTTATGTAGAATACTTTGGCACGTATAAATAACTTGGATGATGTAATATTTTTGTACCTATGATGCAGCTGCAGTAATTCGTTCATTTCTGGATCTCTTACCTGTAGCTGTATCGTCCGTTGAGTGGTTCCACTACGTAAGGGGAGTATTAGTTCTTATTTTTATATCTTAATTTTTCCTTCTTTTCCCTTTCTTTCTCACACATTGGGGACAATGTGTGGATTAAGTGTGGGGGGGGAGGTTAAATTGTATCGTGGTGGTGCTACTTGTTGGATAATATTTGGAAAAATTTATTGTTGGATTGGTTTGTATTGTTGAATTTTGTGTTAATGGGGGTTGGCCCTATTTTAGGGGAAACTCTATCAAATTTTTTTCAGAAATTGTCCAACTTATTTGAGTTATTAATGTTTTATCTTAAGTTTTATGGAGTACTACTATATTCAAGTTGTTAGTTATCAATTTTCCCTTCCCAAGTAGAGTAATTATGTACATTTTTTAGGATCGTCTTCTTAATTGACTAAGTGATATGATTGTGTGATTTTGAAGGTTTATTTTGAAGAAAGTATATTAGGTAAAGTAGATTGAATTATGCTTAAATTTTTTGTGAGTTTAGTGAAGTTTTTCTACTTTATTTGTTTTTCTTCATGAGTTAAGTAGTGAATATAGTTTATAAGTATGGCTTGTGCCTATGATTGGTAATGTGTTAGGGAAAAGGGACTAAATGAGTTGAAAAAAAATTGAGAAAAAAAAATAAGAGGAAGAAAAAAAAAAGAAAAAAAAAACAGAGAATAATTGAGCTTAGGTTCTACTCCGCTAGTTTTAGTACTGAGTAACCGGGGGTCTTCATCTGGTCAATGTCGACTTTCGCGTAAAAAGGTGCTAGAATTATGAGTATGCATAGCAGCTTAGACAAATGAAGTGTTGAGTAACCGGGGATCTTCATCTGACCAATGTCGATCTTCGCGTAAAAAGGCAACTTCATGTTCTAAGTAAAGGCTAAGCTTAAGAAGAAAACAGTCCCTAGTTGTGAAAAATGAATGGATCATGGGCATATAGTTGTACTTGTTAGCTATACGATCTGCTTACTTATGAGTTTCGAATATAGTAGAGAAATGGAACTGAACTTGTTTAATTGACGTATAATTCTTTCTCCTTTGCTTGACATAATGAGTATTTAAGATAAGATGGATGATTGCAAAATTGTGTTCCATGGTTGTTGAGGAGTTGTTCTTGAAGATACATGTTTTGCTTTTACTTTGGTTAAGTCACTGTTTTGAGTTTTGTATGGTTCATTGCTTGAGGACAAGCAATGGCTTAAGTGTGGGGGAATTGATAAGTGCTAAAGTGAACTAGTTTTTTTAGGTTAGGTTTTTAGGGTTTTCCATGAGTTTTTCTCTATTTCTTAGCTATTTCTTCTCTTTTATGATTTTAATGTCAAATTGTGTAAATGCATGATTTAAAAGTGTTTTTACACCATTTTGTAGGGTTTTGATAGCTTCAACTCGATTTCAATTGATTGGAGTGCAATGAAGAAATAGGCGAAGAAGAATTGGAATGGAAACAGTTTGGCAGCTTGGACATATTTCAGTGTTTTGGTCATATCTAGAGCTAGATACATTGGATTGGGATGAATCTTGAAGTATTTTGAAGCTAAGACAATTTTCTACAATTCATACGAAGACATCAAAGTCCAGTTCTCACGTTTCAATGGTCAAAATCCCAAGTTACTGAAGCACATTTGCACTGCAAGGCTGTTCCGACCAGTTCTTAGTATTTTGAGTATATCTCTGGCTACAAAGCTCTAAATGACATGATTTTTGATGTTTTGGAAAGCTATCTCAAGGGGCTACAACTTTTGTGTTTTAAGGAAAAGCTAATTCGGCTGCCTTTGAGGCCAAATCTGACGTAGACAAACTGCGTGACAACCCGCGCGCGATTTGTGCTGCGGTTTCTATTCAGAAATTAAGTGAACAAACCGCGCGACAACCCGCGCGCGGTTTATGCCGCGGTTTCTTCACAGAATCTGCAGCGTATTTAGCAGCTAAACTGGCCATTTGACGGGGGAGAGAACCCTAACTCTGGAGAAAACACACACACGCCGCAGACACCTCAAAAACACACATTTGGCACATCTAGAGTGATGTAGGGAGGAGAAAGCAAGAGTAGAGGGACAACTCAAGGTCTTCAATGGTGAAAGCAAGAAGATTTTATCAAGATGCAAGGGAAGGATTCAAGAGGGCTGCATGAGAATGAGCTTTCTCTTTCTTTCTTGTCTTTTGTTAATTTTATTCTTGTAATTATGAATTGAGTTGTTTATGATTTAGATGGGATGAACCCTAGATTCTTATGTCTATGATTTTATTCTTGATTTAATGAAAGACCCACTTTGTTCTTAGATTTATTCATGAGTTTATTTGTGTTTTGGATTGGGATTTGCATGCATCCTTCAATTCAAGTGTTGATTTTGTATGGGTATATCGAGAGATTGCACATATGATTAGATCACTTCATGAATAGAGAGAACTTGAATGAATTGCTAGAGATAGGATTACATGAGTTCTTCCTAAGTTGAGTTTTAGGATTAAAGCTCAACCACAAATGGAGTCCATTGATTAGAAATTGCATCTTTTAGGGGTTTTAATTGAGAAGAGATTCCAATTAATCAACCGAGAAGGTAGGAATTGTTTCACTTGAGAAAGGATATAATTCACATTAGGGATTCTAGGGTCTAAGCAATTGGGTTAATCATTAATCAAGTTAGAGTCTTGGCATGTTGGTTTAGGGGAATTCTTCATCTAAATTCACCTCTACTTTTGTCCATTCTCTCTACTGAATTCTATATTGTCATTTAGTTAGATAATTAGTTTTAGCTAATTTGTATTTTCATTTAATTCGTCATTCACTTTGTGAGGTTAGATAATAGAAAGAAGGTTAATACTAGTACTCACATAGTCCCTGTGGGATACGACACTCGGTACTCCTGTACACTGTACTACTGGAAACGATAGGTGCACTTGTCCTAAGTATCCATAGTATAGCGAAAGGGATATCAGGCTGCTGGTATGGTTGGGAACGGTGTTGGCAGGCGTGGGATGGTGGCGCTATGGGCATCTGTGGCTTACTGTGGAAAACATGCTGTGATTTTTGAGGTTAATTATCCTGTGATTGGGGTGAATTGATGGCGCTTGGGTGGTATAGAGGGAACAGATTTGGAATCAATTTGTGGTGGTGAAAATTTTGGGATTCTGATGCTGCTAATTGAGGGTTTGCTGGTGTTTGGGCAGTTTTATTTAGCTCTATCTGTGTGTGCGTGTATGTGTATGGATGTCTGAATTGTGCGTTTGTGTTTTGTATCCTGTATTTTGTTGGTTTGCTGATTCAATTTGATGGTGTTGGGTTTTCTTGAGTCTGGGTTGGTGGTTTTTGTAGGTTGGTGAAATGTGTAACGAAGGTTGTGAGTGGTGTAGGTTTTGATTGTAGGGATGGCTGTCTTCAGGAATGGTGTTGACCGGATGTCATTTGGGATTGGTGATTAGTGAGGGTGGAAACAGGTGGTGATTGAGTGAATTGGAGACTGCGAAAGGACTTTAGAGAGGGCTGTTTGGTTGAAGACTCTAATTGTGTATGAACAACAAGGTAGAGGGGGTCTGGGTAACGTTGATGGTTGGGATTGTCCAGAGGTGGGAATTCTGGAGCTGGTTGTGGGTTTCTCGGTGACAGGGGGATGGAGTAGTGGTTTATAGTTTTCCGGTGATGAAGGGACAAAAAGAGGGAAGTTCTGGTTATTTAGCAGAGGAGAGAAACCCAGAAAAATCAAACTAAAAAAAAAAAAAAACAAGAACAGAACATATAAATCAAAAGAACGAAATATTGAACCCAAATTTCAAAGAAACACATACAATTAATCAGATTCACATAGGGAAATAGAAGAAAATGAATCAAAAATAAAAGAAGAACTCACCTTTTTGAGTTTGAAGAAGATTGGTGATGAACAGTAATTCGCTTTTGATGTTGAAGATGAATAGTAACCAGAAAAAAAAAACGGTGGGCTTGTGTGTGTGTTTTTTAGGTGTTTTGATGCGTGATTTGATCTAAAAATACAAAAACAAAAGTGTTTGTAGGGTTTTCTATTTTTTCTCCTTTTTCTCTGCTGATTAGGGAGAGTATTTATAGGTCACTTGTCTTGCTGGCCAAGAATGCTGTAAAATAACGAGAATGCCACCGGTATTAAAAAATGCTAATTTTATTAAAAAAATATTTTTCTAAACCTAAAATTAAAATTAATACAAGAAATATGACAACGATCTCTAAATTTTCAAAAAGAATTCACAGTAGATTTCAAAATAAAAACTAGAGCTCAAAAACTAATAAAAACGTGCTCGGAATGTAAAATGACGATTTTGTCCCTAGACAATGAAAATACACAAAAAATAGCTATTAACCTCAAAAAATTAAAAATAAGATTAAAACATTAGAAAATGCCTTTTTGACTCAAAATTTGGTGAAAAATGAATTTAAACTGTAAAATGACGATTTTGCCCTTGGACAATGAAAATTTTACAGAAAAATAGTTATTGTCCTTAAAAAATTATCAAAAATTACAAATACGCTTAAAACATTAGAAAATGCATTTTTGACTCAAAATTGGTGAAAAATAAATTTAATTTGTAAAATAACGATTTTGCCCTTAGGTAATGAAAATTCACAGAAAAAATTGTAATCGTCTCTGAAAAAATTAAGAAAATTCAGAAACATGCCTAAAGAATTAGAAAAATGAATTTGGAAGAAAAAATGACCTAAAATGGTACTCGCGAGGTGAAATTACCATTTTGCCCTTGTGCTGGTAAAAATATAAAGAATACCAATTAAATCCAGAAAAATAATAAAAAATTAAAAAATTCACATAAAAATAAAAATATGAATTTAAAACCCCCAAAAGCTGATAGACAAATATTTACAGATAAAATTACTATTTTTTCCCTCAAATTATTGAAAAATTAAAATTTGTCCTAAAAAGTGCAAACATGCCCCCCAATGTTTGAAAATAAATAGTGTGTCAAAATTTGGTGTCTACGGTGTGGTGACGAAATAATAAAGCTGATAATTAAAGACGTGAATTAAAATCAAGTAAACATATGAGACATATAAGAGCACATAGGAGCACGTAACATGTAAGTATAATATCTAGATGCAAATCCTAAGGAAAGCGGTAAAACATATAAGCCCACGAGCACATAAAAACAAACAAGCCCCAGTTATTACATCGGGGAATTAGTTACACTTTTTTGGGAGAAAAATGTAAAAATGACCTATCTATTACACTTGCTATCTAAATACAAAATTTTACTCTAAATACAAGAAGTGTAATCTAACTATTACATTGGCTAGCTAAATACAAAATATTACATTTTTGCCAAAATAATAAAATTCAAAATTAAATAACTTAAATCTGTAAATACGCGAAAAGTATGTAAAATAAGAAACAAATAATAAAAAATAATGCATAAAAAATCACATTGGAGCATATTGGAGCACATAAAGAGAAATTAACGAGAAATAGGGATACCTCTTTGAAGACTCGGTACCAATACTTAAGAAAATGAACACACACGTCAATGTATCACGATTTAAATAAATAAAGCCTAAAAATATGTGAAACATTGACAAATTTGGGTAAAACGTAATTTCTAGCAACAAAGAGGCCTAACATAAAATAAAAAAAATTCTATAAAACTTAAGTGGTCGAAATTAGAAATTCACATATGTCTAAGGGGGTCGAAATACAAAATTAAAGTAAATCGATGGGAAAAATAATAATTTTTTTTAGCAAGAGTGGGGCAAATTGCAATTAATTCAAAAATATAATTGAAAGAAATAAATAAGAGAAACTAGGGGGGCCAATTTATAAATAGCAAGGACTAAATTGTAGAAAATGACAAATTCATGGAGGCACACTTAAAGTTACTCAAAACTTGAGAACTAAAATGCAAAATATGAACTTCAAATGAAATAACATAAAAATCCTGACCAAATACTAATCCAAATAAACTAACCAAAATAACTTAATTAACTAAAATGAATAACCAAATTAAACTAAGCAACACTCTAAATCATAATTAGCTGAAATGAAAATTAAACAAATAAATAATGAAAACATCAAATAAAAAGAACAAATAAACAAATTGGCAAACCCTAAACTAGTTAAACTAAAACAAAACAAACAACCTCCAATCCTCTTCTTTTTCAACCTAATTCTCTTTTCTGTTTGTTTCCCCCACCGAATGCTCTCTCTCTCTCTGTCTGTTCTTTCTTTTCTCTTTCTGTCTGCTTGATTTCTTTTCTCTTGCCATTTTTTTCTCTTTCTCCAATCCCCTAAATTAATTTTCCTTCTCACCCGAAATCTCTTCTTCTCCCTTTCTTTTTCTCTTTTTCTTTCTATTCTCTCCTTCGTCCCCTGGTTCCCTATCTTTCTATACTCCCTTTAACTCCGTTCTCTCTGTCAACCTCTCTATCTCTCTCTATCCTGCCCTTACTCTCTTGGTGACTGAAATCGAGTGTTTGAGGAGTGGTTCGTGTGTGGGCTTTCGGTGGCAGGGAAGGAATTGAGGCTGTGGAGGTGTTTGGGCTTTGATTCAAGCAGCGGGTGGCTGGTGGAAGGGATTAAGGGGTTGATTTGTGGTTGGCATGGTTTGGCAAAGGCGTGGGAACTTGAAGGTGGTGGTTGTGTGAGCTTGGGCAGGCAATGGGGGTGATTGCTTTGACTGGGTGGATTATGAGTTATTTTGTTGTTTTGTTGCCATTTTCTTTGCAGGCGATGGAGATGGTCACGACTGTTTGATGGTGGAGTTGCTATATGTGACTAAACGATGCTTTTGGGGATGAGTGTTTTGTAGTTGTGTTTGTGATGGAACGGTAATGATGGCTGCAGGGAAAACTGATAGTTGAGTTAGGGGTAGTGATTTTGAGCTTTGTGATATTTTTGTATGTGATTATAATGTGGATGTCTGTTGAATTGGGCAAATAAAGTGATAGTGAATGGAGCTACTTTTGGGATCTGATAATTGGTGGTTGTGGTTATTTGTGTTGAATTGTGGGTGGCGATAGGTGGCCTTGGGTGGTGGAATTAATGGCCTGGTAGATGTATCAGGGGAAGAGGTGAGGGAGACAGGAACATTATTGACGATTCGATGGTGGCGAGGTTGTGCTAACTGGTGGTTTGGGGGGTGAGTTGATGATGGAGGAAGGTAATTTGGGGGAATTGTGTTGGAGTTTTGGGATAAAATTGTGAGAAACAGTAAAAGACGTTGATAATAATGGCTTTGATTGTGTTTTCTTTTACTTGCAGTTGATACTTGAAACAGCAAATGAAAATTAGGGTGGTTGATAAGGATTTCGTGATGTTTATTGCTGACTGATTAGGTGATGACAAGGGACGGGCGGTAATTCTTGTGTGATTTTGGGTATTTGGTTGAGAAATTGGTGGCTGTAGGTTTGCTTTGCTCTGTAACTTGAGGTGGGGATTAGAACAACGATGTCAAACTGATTTTTTTGGTAGTTGAACAGTGTTGTGAGGGCTGTCCTGTGTTTGGTTTTGGGGCTGTAGTGTATGGCCGATGGTGATGTGGTGTCTCTGGGCTGATTGAGGGGTTATGGTGGGAGGTTCTGGTTTGGTTTCGATTGAGTTGAGGGGCTATGGTTGGAAGGAGGAAGAAAATGGTTGCTGGGGATGGAGGTGGTGGCAATAGAGGTTTTTGGGTGGTGGCAGATTGGCAGTTTGTTTTTGTGTTTACTGGTGATGAAGGCGGTCTTGAGACTGATAGGGTTTATGGCTTATGGCTACAGGAAGGTGGTGGAATGGTGGAGGTGGGATTGAACGATGGAGAAGAAGAAAATCCAAATTAAAAACTAAAACCCAAAAAAAAAGAGAAGAAAACCCAACAAAAAACCTCAAATTCAACCAAAATTATCAAAGAATTTAAATCATATTTTTATAGTAAATGGTGGAAAAAAAAAGTGAATAAAAAACAAAACAAACAAAAAGTAAGACGTTACCTTTGAAGCTTGAATGCCAAGTGAACAGTGGAGGATGAACAGTACTATGTTTTTGGAAGAAGATGATGAACAGTAACCGAAATGGATATGGCGGCTAATGTGTGTGTATTTGTGGTGATTTAGTGTGTGTTTAATCTTTTTCTTTTGGATAGAAATATGTTTTTAGAGTTTCTAATCATTTTTTTTATTTTTAGTGGGAGAGTATTTATAAAGTTAGCAGTCTTAGCCTCCAAAAATATTACAAAATAACAAAAACACCACTGGTAATAAAAATTTTTATTTTTATTTTTAAAAAAAGTGGCTTTGTTTGGATAGCATTATTTGGAGTGTTTTTTGAGAATTATTGAGAAAAATTATTTGGATTGTTTTTTGTTGACGTTTTTGAAAAGATAAAAAAGTATTTGGATGTGAAATTTTTTTTTGAAGTGATATGATGGTGGTTTGAAAAATGAATAATTAGTGTGGAAAAGTGTTTGAATGGTTCAAAAAATTCGGACCAACTTGCACTTATTTTTAAATGATTATATAAGAAGGACATTAATTTTTTTTGAAAAAATTTTATCTAAAAAAATGAAAAAAGTACCAATCAAAATACAATCTATATAGTTGGAAAAAGTGGTGAAATAGACGCCTACTTCAGAGACGAAAATGTTTTAGTGAGCACTGGCAACATTTGTGCCCATTGTCTTAGAACACTGTCTCTGAAGCAGACAACCGCTTCGTCGTTCACTTCCTCATCTCATCTCAAAACCCACCGAAAATTGATCTTATTTTGTTATTTATAATTTTTTCAATTTTCTTAAACAAATTTTGAACATAAACATGCTTGTTTTTGTAAATAATTGTGTAAAAAAGTCTCTAAAGTTCATTTGAAATTTCAAATGAAAACTTGGTGGAAAAATTTGGTAAAAAAGTTTGACCAAAAAATTTTTTAACATTTTGACCAAAAAATTTTCCATTTGTCCAAACAAATTTAGGAAAAATTTTTCCAAAAAACTTATCCAAATATAGCCAATATTTTTTACCCAAAAAATTAAAAATTAATACAAAGAAATGATAATAAACTCTAAAATTTGTCAAAAAAATTCAAAATAGATTTCAAGATTTAAAAAATAAAAAATTAGAACTTAAAATTAGCAAAAAATGCATTTGAGGTGTGAAAAGATAATTTTGCCTCTATAATGACAAAATGCAAAAAAAGATGGCTATTGGTCACGAAAAATTATCAAAATTAAAAATAAGCCTAAAATCCTGAAAAACACATTTATGACTCAAAAATTGGTGAAAAATAGGTTTAAAATGCGAAATGGTGATTTTACCCCTGATCCAACAAAAATACACAAAAAATAGCTATTGGTATTAAAAATTTATCAAAAATTAAAAATAGGCTTAAAATAATAGGAAATGAATTTAGGACTCAAAATTTTGGTGAAAAATATGTTTAAAATATGAAATGATAATTTTGCCCCTGAACGCAGTATTTACAGAAAAATAGCAATCGTCTCCAAAAAAATAAAAAAAAAATTTAAAAACATGTTTAAAAAGTCAAAAAATACATTTGGGACCTGAAATGAGCGAAAATGATGTTTGCGAGATGAAATTACTATTTTACCCTTGTGCTGGTAAAATATAGAAGACAAATATCAATTAAATTCGAAAAAATCACAAAAAATTAAAAAATATGTATAGAAGTAAAATATGAATTTAAAACTCCCAAAACTAATGTAAAAATATTTACAGGTAAAAATTACTATTTTACCCCCCGAAATTATTGATTTTATTTTTCCTTTTTATTGAAAAATTAGAATTTGACCCTAAAATATAAACACCTTCTCAATGTTTGAAAAATAATGATGTGTAAAAATTTGATGTCTACAATATATATATATATATATATATATATATATATATATGACTTTTATCATTGTTTAACGGATAACATTGAAGATTAATAATATTGGTGAGGGTTTTCTCCTCTTTTGTTCTTGTGAAAGAACTTGCGAAATTCTTCGAGTGATTCCTTGAATTCTTGTTTATTACAAGTTCTAATCAACAAGTGGATTTAGGGTTTGAGATCTTCTATCGATCTAATTTCAATTTTCGGGTAGAATTGGGGTAAAGTTATTCTTTTGATATACAAGTCGGTTATTGGAAAGGTTAGTCATGTGATTAGTGTTCGTTGCAAATGTTCCCAATAGGTGATTAATGTGGGATCTCGAGCACGCATGCATCAAGTGATATCAGAGCTTATTGAGTATTTGGTATCAGATTTACCTAATCTATCTCTTGAATTTCGGTTCTTAGAGATTGGATATACCTTGTCTTCATTATTTTTTCAAAATTCTTGCAGTAATTCTTTTATTGTCTATTGTTTTTGAGTAATTCTTATTTTTAAGGTTTCAATTGGTGTTGTTTTTTGTGATTTCATTGTCAATTGTGTTGGGTTCATTGTTACTAACAAGCCTAGTCGTTTTAATTTATTTTTCTATAGTATTTTTGTAATTTTTTAAAATTTTTTTGCAACTGTTTATTATAATTTTGCATTTTTTGTGATTTCATTGTCAATTGTGTTGGGTTCATTGTTACTGACAAACCTAGTCGTTCTAATTGATTTTTCTATAGTATTTTTGCAATTTTTTAAAAATTTTCTACAACTGTTTATTGTAATTTTGCATCTTTTATGCTGCCTCTGTTTCAAGTTATCTAAAAACTCTAAAAAGTTCGTGTCTTTTGTCTCAATTGAATTTTGGTAATTTTTTGATTATTTGTTAACAAAAATCATCAAAAAGTCCCATCTTTATTGTTAAAAAAAAATTAACAATTTGGGCTGTGTTAGGTAGTGTTCTTTTCATAGTAATTTTTACCTTAGCTAAGTCTATATCTCTTCTTTTATCAAATTCATTTGTTTTACTCCTTGAAATTCACTATGTCTAACAAGGGAGAGTTTAGAGCCTTTTATATTAAGGACATTGCTGATACACTAAATGTTAGCATTCAACAAGAGATCAGACAAGCAGTGGAGGCTGTATATGAACAAATAGGGATGCATGGTCATTCATACTCTAGATTGAGGAGTATTCATATAAGTAGACGAATGAGATCACCAATGACTAAAACTAGAGATTCTAATGACGAAGTGGAGGTTGATAGGAGGCAAAGAAGAGAAACCGAGCTCATAATGGCAACATTTGGAGTATAAAGATAAAGATTCCAACTTTTCAAGATAAGAATGACCTTGAGCTCTACCTGGAGTAGCAGTGCAAGGTGAAGTACGTTTTTTACTGCCACTACTACTTTGAGGAGAAAAAAGTAAAATTGGCTACTGTAGAATTTTTAGACTATGCCAGCATCTGGTGAGATCAGTTGGCTACCGCTAGAACAAAATTTAGAGAGTAAATTGTTCATACATGGGAGGAGATGAAGAGGATAATGTGTAGGAGGTTTATTTCTAGCCACTACTACTGGGAACTACATTAGAAATTACAATCTTTGTCACGATAAAGTAGGAGCGTTGACGAGTACTATAAAGACATAGATATAGTGATAATTCGAGCCAACATGGTGGAGGATCGAGAGACTAAAATGGCGAGATTTTTAGCTAGCCTAAATCAAGAGATTTGAGAAGTAGTGGAGTTACAATCCTATGTGGAGATGGAAGATTTGGTTCAGAAAGCTGAAACTGTAGAAAATCAACTTGAGGCTAGGAAGAGGAATGGGTCGAGTTCTTCTTTTAGAAGGTCTAATTGGCATGATAGACCATTCATGGGGCAAAAAAAAAAAAAAATAGGGCAACATAAGGTCAAAGGAAGTTGTCAAGCGAAGAGAGGGCATTGGTGACAACAAGAGGCAAGCGAAGGTGTCTACGAGGACACGTGATATCAAGTGCTTCAAATGCCAAGAACTTGATCATGTGGCTGCCCAATGTTCAAATACTAGAGCCATGATCGTGCTTGATAGTGATGATATAGATAGCACTTCTTTGAATGATGAGAAGATACCATCATTGGAGGGAGGTAATGATAGTAATGGCACTATCAATTGCTTGGCTGATCACAAAAAGAGACTTTGATCACAAGAAAAGCCTTAGATGAGCTACCTAAGGAGGATGGGGGTAACTTGCAATAGGCATTACTTTTTCATATTTAATGCTTTATTCAGGATAAGATATGTAGCATTGCTATTGATTTGGGTAGTTGTATTAACCTTATCAATTCTTTGGTGGTAAAGGAGCTTGGTCTAAGAATATTGAAGCATCTTAAGCCCTATCGACGCAATGGGCAAGGGATGGTGGTGAATTGAAGGTAACCAATCAAGCTGAGATCGCATTTTCTATTGGAACCGATAGAGATAGAGTTTTTTGTGATGTAGTACCAATGAGACTTTGTTATCTATTATTGGGATACCCGTGGCAATATGATCGCAAGGTGCTATACAATAGTTACACCAATCCCTATTCAGTTCTATGGCGTGGAAAGGATGTTACCTTGATTCTATTGTCACCTTGGGAAGCTCACAAGGACCAAATTGAAGAAGAAAAATTCTACTCACCAAAATTCTTGTACTCCAAATGCTTCTCATTTGCATGTTATTGATGTTCATTTTGTTAGAGATATAAAGAAGCAAGATTCGAAAACAAATCTTCTTAAAGAGAAGGGGAACATATGAACCCAGTGGCCAAGGTTTAAGTGGATGAAGGCATTTGCGTCATCTCTAGGGCATTGTCAAAACAGAATCTAATTCCAACCACAAATAAAAATTTAGAGGTGCCAAAGATAGGTAAACGAGGTTGGAAAAAGAGGCCATCTATGGCTGGGAGGAGCATACTCGCGGTAGGAACCTGTGGGAGACAAGCCACGTTCGCAGCTCAAGAGAAGGCACCCATATCTCACCTTGACTTGACATTCTGACTTTATCCGCAAGATGTTTAAAAGTGCGAATACGGACAGATTGGGTTGCCTCAGAAGTCAGTGTTCTGATGGTAACTTTGACCCCTATTCACGCTTGGATAGGAGATATGGTTTTAACCAGAATTCACAATTTTTATTTTTTTGAATTTTAAATTATTTTTTCACTTGTATTAGAATATTTGCTTTCCATATTAGTCTTTTAGGGTGTTATGTACACACGTGCATACGCACGCGCACACACATACATATCTATTACTTTTATCATCGTTTAACATATAACATTGAAGATTAATAATATTGGTGAGGGTTTCTCCTATTTTGTTCTTGTGGAAGAACTTTGTAAAATTTTTCGAGTGATTCATTGAATTCTTGTTTATCTTGAGTTCTAATCAACAAGTGGGGTCAGATTTGAGATTTTCTATCAATCTAGTTTAATTCTCAGATAGAATTGGAGTTAAGTTGTTCCCTTGATACACAAGACGGTCCTTAGGAGGGATTATCCTCTTGTTAGCGTTTGTTGCGAAGGTTTCCGTTAGGTGATTAACATGGGGTCTCGAGTGAGCACGCATCAAGTCTTATACATCTACCTATATTATAAAAAGAAATCGAAAGTTACTGTAGCAGCTTCTATTGCTGCCACGTAGATAGATTGGTTGAGGGCTTTGAAATTTCCAATCAAATACAGAAACGACGTCGATGTGTAGTACCTCCTGACCTTCTGTTTATTTATAACTAATTTACTCTTTCCTTCCATTCGTTGCTTCATCTTCACAATCCTAAAACAAAAACCAAATCTTTTCTCTCTCCTTCCCCAATCTCTTGCCCCAAGTTGTTTCCTATGCTCCTCTTTCCGCACTCTCTCCTCTATTACTAAACCATATAAACAATCATCCAATCTTTTTCTCTTATTTTTTAATCTAATCTTGGACGGAAATAAATCTTAAAGATCTATTACAATTTTTTCCTTCTCTTTATTGGTCTTTCTATTTTTTTGCTAATATGTACTTTTTTTCCCTTTTTTTTTCTAATCTCTATCGCAGCTAATGGGACTCCAAATGGCGATGAATGGTGGTAACCTTCATGGAGGCTTGGTCACTGTGCCACCATTGGTGGACCATACCCCTCAAACCCTTATCTTCCTCTCCCCAACTCTGCTTGGTTTCTCTCCCAACCGCAAATTGTCGCCGCCCATCACCATGACTCCACCACCGCAGCATCACCTCCTACAGGTCACCATATTAAACAATCACCTCCATCTGGGGAGGCTTTGTGGGATTTTTATTAGTTGTCTAACTATGTCCAGGAGTGCAACTTGATTTTTTTTCTTTTTTCTTTTTTTTTTTGTAATTTTTGTTCTTTCATCAGCCATCAAACTAAAACAAAAGAGATGGTTTTATTTACTCTGATTTTTTTTAATTTATTTAATTATTACTATTATTATTAGTAGTAGTAATAGGAGAAGGAGGAGGTGAATAAAAGATTAGAAGCATTTATTAATATTTCATCTTTTTTGCTATTGAAATTCGCTTGTTTTCGTCCTTTTCTTGTGGGTTAAAGATAGGATTTTTGCTCATTAAATTGGTACTTTGTTTACCTTTAAATCCTTCTTCATGCTATTAGAGATGGTATGAGGTTGTTTTTGGTTGTCGTTACACGTGCGATAAATGAAGCCCGAACGTTTGGGTTTATTTGCCTCACGGTTGGTGTTCCACGCATTTTAACAGTTGAAGAAGCTGTTCGTGAATTATGTCTAATAGGAGTTAGTGTAACATTATTAGTGAGCTTGCATGTTGGAGTTATTTCTGCACCCACTACACTAAAAATTAACGTTATTTCTTATTTTGGTTTCAAACTTTTAAACTTCTCACATTAAATTCTTCTTATTTATAGATTGTTTCTATATATTACATTTCATCTTTTCTTTTTTCCAGTTAGCATTCCAGTAAGGATTGGTCTGCTCTTCGTGGCTGTGCTCTGTTCATCACAGGTAAATCATGTCTACATACTCGTATACAATTAATTTTTTAGTGAAACATGATGATCCGTAGTTAGATACTCCTTTTTTCTTTATTACTAATAAGGACAAACCAAATGATTGTTGACACTGTTATATATTGCACTTGATACAGTAATTAATACTAAATCTGTTATATATTAGATACTCCTTTTTTCTTATAAATAGAGCATCACTTTCTTTACCATAAATGGAGGCTTTGTGGAAATTGCTCCGTTTTGGATCAATTGTGGCTTGGATGTTCTGTAATGTTGTGTGCTTGGTGTATTGTTTCCTATTTCTCGTTCAATTTTTTCTTGATTGGGCTTTTGTTTTTTTTTTTTTTTTGCTCTTTTTCTGTAATTGGTTATATAAACTTAATTTTTGGTTTCATGATTATTAGAAAGGGGAAAAGGCTTTGATAACTGTGGTGCTTTAAGGTAATTCTATTGAAGGGGGCTATGACTAATGAGGTTTACTGGGTACCTTGGCCTATAAAGATGAAAGATATTTCAAGAACTATTTTGGTTCGTCTTTACGGTGTAGGTGTTGAAATTTTCTTCAACTAGGATGGTCAAATTAGAAGTTTTGAGTGTATGTCGATGCACGGTCATGGACTCATGGACCGAGACTGCTTGGACAATTTTTGGAAAGAAGAGTTGAGGAATTCATTCATGCTAAGACATGTTGAATTTCAATTAAGTAGTTTTTCATCAGATTAGTTTTATGTGCTTACTAGAATTATTTGTTGAGATAATATGGATTAGACTTGTTTTTTCCTTCCAATTTTGGGGAAAAGAATGAAGCTGTGATAGCAATAATTTATAGCTTTGATATTGAAATATTTGATTATGTTATCAAGTTGATGCAAGTTTCAGTTTGAGATATTTCTGTACTTTTTAAAATTTGGAATCCCCTTGTACCAAAAAAAAAAAAAATTTAGCCTCATAATCAGTTTCAAATATACAATTCACCAGTCTGATTCAACATATTATACATGGAAAGAGCTTGACAGCATCTTTAGCTTTGTTTGTGTTTTAATTGGAATAAAGGGACTGAAGCATAGATGGGCACATCTAAACCTTAACATTTTCTCAAGAATCACTGAATTTAGCCTGATAAGTTGTAATTGCTTACTAGAGAAAGAAACATGAGTTTTAGCATTACTAATAGCTCTCATACATTAGGCCAAAGTGACCAACTACACAATATTAACAAGAGAAAAGGATTAAAAGAAAATGGCTTTTTAGCACCCTGCAATTTTTGTCAATTAGGTCCAGTTTTTTAGGTACGCCTTCAATCTAAACATATAAGCTTCTGCATATTTGTTTCTTTGGGTTATTTCACATTGATTTCATGCTACAAGAAGTGTAATTTGCTTGCTTGATAGAAGAGAATGTTTTCAGGTTTCTCTTGGGATTGTAACTTATGTAAGATTCTTTTGGTGCCAAAATTCATATTCTTAAGGTGGTTGATTTATGTACTTCTATTGTGATCAATTATGGTGACAATTATTATTGTGGATGGCCTTTATTGTTAGTTAGATTGTATCTTGCTTCACAGGCAGATGTCAATACCTTCAATTTTTTTATTATTTTTTATGTCTATCTTGAATTTCCTTTATTTGTTTATTGGCTATTCTGTATCAATTTCTGGCTAGGAATATTTTCCTTACCTACTTGCATCTACTTATTTATGATTTCTTTCTCTTTGAAGGTTATAGAATACAACCTTGTGACCTTAATGCTGATGTTTTTAGTTTTGGGATCGTTGTATGGGAGTTGCTGACGGGAAATGTATGGTTTTATTTCATTAGTGGGAATTAGGAAAGGATTATTATTCACTGTTCTATTATGTATTCGCGTTTTCATTTGCCATGGGAGCTAGCAATTAGAGAGGTCCAAAAGATGAGAGCCAATTCACTCCACTGATTTGTTATTTCTTTTGCAACAAATATATTTCTTTGCATGTTACTGGTTTTCCCAACCCACCCCCAGCCTCCATATCTTCTGTTAAAAAACTGAATAAGCGACCATTTTATCCGGTCCACAACCATTTCAAGTCCAAAATAGTTTTTTTTTTCCACTTCTTTTCAGGGTCTGAGGCCACCTATCCCAAAGCACACTCATCCAAAACTTGTTGAGTTGCTTCAAAGATGCTGTCAGCAAGACCCAACATTGAGACCTGACTTCTTAGAGATAATTGAAATTCTGCTAAAAAAAGAAAAAAAGAAAAAGGAAATAGCTAAGGATGTACGATGGATGAGCTTTTTCATTTGTTTTGTCTACGTTCGAATACAAAGCATTCCTTACTGTGCTAAGAAGTTATTGTATATTCTCTTTGTAAATGGAGCACTGCATGATATTTTGGCTACAATTTTTTTTTAGATTCTTACTGGATGTGGAGCAAGTTGGCGATGAAGACAAGGTCCAGCAAAAGAAGAAATCTGGAGGCTTTTTTTTCTGCCTTTGGACGTGGGAATCACTCGATGAAAAGATACAATTTCATAGCATGTACACATTCTTTAGTTATGTCATCTCTTGTAATAGCTTATACTACACGTGAATCTCTTCTTGATCAATGTGATCATATTTTCTTTCTTTGCAATTTTCAACCTAATGGCATTACAAAGTTTTTTAGCTTCTTTTGTTTAGCCAATAATCTTATTAGATTTGCCATGGCCTCTCACTATAACTGGACTTGATGAGTTAGATTAATTCTCAAGGAATTGAGGCTGATAACAGAGCATTTTCGTAAAGCTGTATATGTCATTTTTCAATTTTTGTATCTCAATTAAATATGAATTTAGCTCTACTATTAGGGATGTCTTTAAATCTAATTTTTGTGGATTTAAATCTAATTAAATTTTTGGGTGGGCCTAGCCTGTGCCTTGCACAACCAGGCCCCTCTAATATAATAAACAAACAAATTGCCATCTTTGAGCAAGAGATCCTCATTTGAATGATTTATAATCAATATAAATACTCATATTGAAATTTACAAAGTCCTCTTTTTTAAGTTCAACAAACAGTTACATTACTATTTTACAGGCTCATTGATTATACATAAAAATAAACTCAATGGACCCACAAATGGTGTCTTTACATAAAAATTGGATCCACAAAAAAAAAGTTACATGCCAATTGATACCGTGTTGCTTTTGTGTGGAATTTTTCTATCTTTTCATTGATTACTTTCTAAGCTTTAGCATTCGGTATATCAATTGTAAATTACAATACATTTTTGAAATATCCTACCATCCTTTTCCATTTGTACCTGCAATTATATTCTTTTTGCAACTTATAGAGTATTCAGGCTAGACTGCCTAAGTTCCAGGTTAGATTTTACCCCTCTACATTTTAAATATCTCTACACAATCTTTGTTGTTCTCTATTTATACATCTATTACCAGATTATATTTTAAACTTCTTAAGCTACGGATTGAAATAAAATTAACATTGAAGTGAATTTTTTTTTCCTTTTTGCAACTTCTATACAAATTCTAAGCTTTTACCATGGATTTAAGCATTGAAAGCATTAGTTCATCTATGTCTCCAATAACAGTTGATGATGTAAGTGAATGTTGCATTCTCTTCAACTGCTGCAACAAGGTATTTATATTCTCATATAAATTCCTAATATATCAAATTAAAAACTGTAATGCAGATACTTTACTTATTGAGTATCTTTCATATATTTTAACTATTCGAATCTTCCAAGAGAATTTTGTTCTCCATTGCAACTTTACAACAAATGTACTATAGCAATTATACAAGGACACGAGACATTGGAACTTGAAGTGCATAATGGAATATTTAAATCAGTATGGTCGCAGTTTTTCATTGACAATCTAATCAAAGTGGATGGGAAAATTTTGTTGCCTCACATTGGAAATTTGAAGTTTGATCTTATCTTGTTCACCAAACTTAAAATGAACACATTTTTCTACGGACAAAATCACTTTCCGATGCTCTGCAATAACATTGTCCATGGAACAATGGTATGTCAACATTTATTCTGCTTCTTTGTAACTTTACAAGAATAGACAATTGATTACATTTAACATTTTTTTAAAATTTTCGCTCTTGCTAGATATAAAAATAAAATATATTTTTATATCAACATGTTTGTATGTCAATAAAGCCTGACATAACTCTAGATTTAACTCATTCCATAATTTTTTGTCAAGAGTACACCGATAAAAATAAAGACAAATTTGTAAGTTACCTTGTTGATATTTAACTTTTTAGCCGTGTAATCCTATCTATTCCTCTATTAATAGTATAACCTACTTGTTCTACATCTTTTTTTTTCCAGGAAGTTCCAAGATTTGTAGATCACTTTCTTAATGATGAAAGGACTCCAGTAATTACACTGAGAAGTGGATATAGACCATTTCAAGTTGGAATGCAAGGAAGTTAAGTCACAAACTATTGGAAAATGTTTGTTGAAGCACAAGAATTGCAAATAGGTGACACTCTGGTTTTCATTCCAGAATTTGTTTGCAGCTTTACTGTCTGGATCTATAAACCAAATGGAGTCGAAAAGATTTTCCCTTGGTATCATAAGTACTATATGTATTCTTATTTGTAAAATTTTCAACTCCAAATTATGTGTATTAGCAACAACTTGAACTTTTCTTCAATTTCTTTCTAATGCAATGTCTTTGTAGTTGTGTCATCTTTTAATTTTCTAATGGACATGTTTTGCACAATGTAACTACCTATCTTTGCTCCATTATAAGAAATTAGATTATATAATAATTACACACACACACACATACAGATGTATATGGTTAACATATTAATTTTAAAGAAAACTAGCATGCAACAAGAAATTTATAGTAAAATTAATTGCCAATATTTGTTTATTGCTATTGTACTTTGTAAAAATGTGTTGAACTTTAATAGTGTAGTTTGACAATATATTTTCGTAACTTAGTTATGTTCTTGTAACTGCTGCTTGCATAACAACCAAAAGAAAAAAGAAAGTCACAAATGCTTTTGACTTCTTCTGTGTATTGTTTATGATTGTTGCTTTCATGCTAGACAAAAATGATGTCAACTTCAAAATTTGAAGGAGATTATATTCTTTCACATTTATATTCTTTCACGTGCCTATCACATCTCTGTAAAAAGCTTTGATGATTCTTGCATATGCCACCTTTCTTTACACCCATTTACACATATTTTTGTACTTCAAATTTACACAAGTATTTGCCATTAAACCATAACACATACATAACAGCTACTTCTCTTTTTGACATTTGCATCATTGTCTATCTTGATAGTTAAATCCATCACGTTTTGGTACCTCTGATACCAAGCTACAAAGTACATCGTCATCAAAACTTAACTCTTTATGTCTAATTAAATTAACAAATATATTCATGCTATTAAACAAATGACAACTCATCTTAGATCATTTTAACTTCAAAACATTCTTTCACACAAGTTATCTAAGTATGCAACTCATTGTAAATAAAATTGAAATTACTAATAGATACTATTAGATTGAAAAAACAAAAACCATTACTGTTGTTTTAAATTTGATATAACATTTCTAATGTACCATCTATCGTAAACTTATAAATACATTTATTAGTCTTGCATTATCAAAACACCCTAACAACGTAGCTAAATATAGTACTACTTAACTTCATAGAATGGGTTGACCAACAGCTTACTAAATATACAAGTTCGTAGCATTCATTCATAATCAAAAACTAAGTAATAAACTTGACATCCTAATTTAATACATCATTTAGCGGTTGTAATATATTCATCAACCTTCTTCTTCCCTGTGAAAGATGGACACATTAAATTTTGGATCCTTGGTCTGAATAAGTTCAAAAACACATGCATTTCCCATGTTTAGTCTTTTCTCTTTGATAAAGAGCGGCCAACTTTTGCCTAGCATTCTGACCTGGTTGCATTCTTTAATGCAATGCACTCTCCACTTCTTGCCCTCCAAGTCTTGACCTTTGACATGCTACTTTTTTTTTTTTTTTTTGTAATCGGATTCTCCTTTGGAAGGCATCGTGGTATGTACTGGAAGGAAAAAAAATTATAAAAAATATATGAATAACATAAATTAAATAGACAATACGAATTATTAGTTTGTCACAATCTAAATCACCTTACCAATATAAAAGGATGTCTAACATGATAATGCTTTAGAGAAGACATGAACCAAGGATGATCAATCTTGAATGTTCTGGCAACGTCAATTGGCTCATTGCTCTCTTGGCTTGTTCCTTCTTTTGGTTGCAAATCATGTATAGCAACTTTAGCAGGAAGTTTTGGATTCTGTACATGCATAATTGATAGATTGTTTATCTTGCCACCAATACTTTCATAGAAAACACATTTTCTTTGTGAACAATTTGCTATGCTTGCAGCTAAATATACTTCATTTGCTTTGTACTTGTTAGATACACTAGTAGGCTCTGCATCAACATTTTAACTACAAACGTAATATATGTGACCCCTACTATTAGCGAGATAACTAGTTTCAGTTGTACTTAGGTCAAATATGTGGACATAAAATATAAAATCTCCATGGTAATAAAAAATAAGAATCTCCATGGTAATCAAAAACAAGAAAATAATCAGCTTCAACAACATCCATTTGGAACAACAATAGCAACATCATTGCCTAATTGACTACCATATTTGTTAGGAAAAATACGTGGCGTCATCTGCATAATAGCTAATCAATTTTTTTTTAAAGCCTAGGAAATTCTACACTATTAATAGTATAATCCATAAACAATATAGTACAACAATAAAGCAAACTTGTATTATATCATATCAGAATAACATACATATTCTTAGCCTTTTTTATTAACACCGTAATTTTTTTGCTACATATTATAGATTAATTTAACGAGATAACACAATGATCTCTAATGCAATTTATGAAATTGTCAAACTTAAATAACATAAAAAGAATAATTAGTTTGCACAAATCATGTATCACAGTTTCTTATTTAAACAATAAATGCATGTAAAATTATATAATCTAAATATTTAGTAACTAAACTATGAACATTATGTATTTCTATATAGGATTTGTTGTTTGATGATCTTGTTCTATTTTTTCCTACAACTCTAAATCATGAAACAATATGTACAATGAAAATTTATAATTCTTATAAACAAAACATCAAACAATTGATGCAAATTACAATTTCATATAAACGTAAAAAACTAAACAATTATATTACTAGTTATAATTTAAGGCAATATGAATCTATATAAATTAAATATTATTACCAGCTTATTGCCAACAAGCATAGGTTCATTCATAATCCTGAAAAATCCTTCAACTCTATTTCCATCCCAAGACATTCTTCTTGAATCAATGATCTGATTGATAAAGATTCTTCACTACCAAAAAATAAGTGAACGATTCAATTGAAAAACCGAATAAGTGGAAAAAAAGAATAGGGCAACAAGTACAGATGAACTTTTTATATGTAATTGGATTAGATATTCGATTTTCTCTCATTCCAAGTACCAATTTACATGAACTAAATTCTAGTCCACATAGGATTATGGGCTAGGTTAAAATGTCATTACAAAAAAATTTGTACAACAACCCAATAAAGTAAGCCCCTTCTTTCTCAACCTAAATACTTATAAATGTGTAGACACCAAATTTTGACACACCATTTATTTTCAAACATTGGGAGGCATGTTTACATTTTTGGGTCAAATTTTCATTTTTTAATAATCTTCGGGGCAAAAATAGTAATTTTATCTATAAATATTTTTCTATCAGCTTTTGGGGGTTTTTAAATTCATATTTTTACTTTTATGTGAATTTTTTGATTTTTTATGATATTTTTGGATTTAATTGGTATTCTTTTATATTTTTACCGGCACAAGGGTAAAATAGTAATTTTGCCTCGCGAACACCATTTTAGCTCATCTTAGGTTCCAAATTTATTTTTCTAATTCTTTAAGCATGTTTCTAAATTTTTTTGATTTTTTTTTAAAACGATTGCTATTTCTTTTGTAAATACTACATTCAAGGGTAAAATCGTTATTTTACAGTTTAAATTCATTTTTCGTCAATTTTTGAGTCATAAATGCATTTCTTAGGGTTTTAAGCTTATTTTTAATTTTTGATAATTTTTTGAGATCAATAGCTATTTTTTTGTAAATTTTCATTGTCTAAGGGTAAAATCGTCATTTTACAATTTAAATTCATTTTTCGTCAATTTTTGAGTCAAAAATGCATTTTTTAGGGTTTTAAACTTATTTTTAATTTTTGATGATTTTTTGAGGCCAATAGCTATAATCTATGTATTTTCGTCGTCCAAAGGCAAAATCGTCATTTCATACCCCGAGCGTGTTTTTGATCAATTTTAAACTCTAACCTTTAATTTGAAATCTACTTTCAATTTTTTGGCAAATTTTAGAATTTACTGTCATTTCTTTGTATTAATTCTTGATTTTTTTGATTTAAATTTTTTTTAATAAAATTAGAATTTTTATTACCGATAGCGTTTTCGTTATTTTGTAATATTCTTGGTGACCAAGACAACTAGCCCTATAAATATCTCCCCTTAAATCAGAAAAAAAGAAGAAAAATCCAAAATCCTAAAAACACTTTTACTTTTAGACTTTAAAGATCAAAACACACAATTTCTCACTAAAAAACACACACTACACACAACAGCCGCCGTATACACTTTGGTTTCCACTGTTCATCTTCATCAATGCTTGGGTGTTACTGTTCATCATCAAACCGCTTTTAAAGCTAGAAAAGGTAAGTTCTTCTCTTTATTTTTTTGACTTTCTTTTTCATTTTGTAGACAAATCTGATTAGTTTTTTTGTATATTTGTTGGAAAATTTTATTTGAGCCATTAAATTATCTTTCTGTTTTAGTTTTTCTGGATTTTTTTATTTGTATTTCTGGGTTATGTTCTTATTCTTGAAGGGCGTTCTTCATTATCTTCAATCTTTCCACCGTCTCTCTTTTCCCTCTCGATCAACATCACCAGATTCCCTATACTATCTTCATCTGTACCACCAAAACCACCGTAGCTCCACCACTTTAACCTCACGTTGCTACCCACCAACAAAACTTCAGTTACTGCCTAAACCTTCATCACCCATCATCTGCCATCAACTCACCAAAATCACCTCACCATCCCTCTCCTTCTCTTCCCAACCGAAATCATCCATCCACCAGTTCATCAATTCCATCACCGTAGCTAGAAATCCCAACAAGCCTCCAACACCAGAGGACCCAAATTTCATAGAGAGCTGCCCACCAAATCAGCTATCAAACCACCACAAGCAGCAACCACAATGATGGCCAAACCACCCACAATACTCATCAATCTGAATGCCCTCCTCCGCTAATTGAACTAGCCACAATTCACCACCGGCCCATTGTTCACATCAACAACCATCAGATTACTAGTTTAACCACCTTCAACCGCCATCAATTTGCACCACTGCCATCCGTACTTACCATTTCACCAAACGTAGACACAAGACCAACAGCAATTCAAAATCACTGCCCAACCTCTTCCCCTGCATCCAAATCACCAACCAGCACCGCGGCCGAGCAAACGTCATCAAATTCAATATCACAATCACCACCTCCATCCAATTGTCACCCCCTCCACAACCTGCAAAATCATAATCTCCAAACACCCACACGACCTGCAAGAAAAAAAAAAAACAGAGACACAACAGCCCCAATTTATCAATTGTCATTTCCATTTTCAGCTATCTCCACCTTTGCCATCCCAAAGTTGCATTACTATTGCCAGAACAAAACCAATTCGCCACTGCCACCCACCTGCAAATAAACAATCACTCCACGCACCACAACAGCAAATTGCCAGCAATCGCCACCATCCAATCACAAGAATCAATCATTTACCGCCACAGAAATTAGCCCAATTCAGTCCAAAAACCAAACATACCACCCAAATCACACCCCACGCTCAATCCCACCACCTTCATCTACCTCCACCGCCATCACTTTCCCCTACTCACAGTACTCCATCACCCCCTTTCCCTTTAATTCACTAGTTTGTTAATTAATTCATGAGATTGATTCTAAAATTGGGGAATTCGAAGTTTTGGGGAATGAAAATTGAGAAAAGCAAAAACACAAAAAAAGAAAAAGGGAGAGTGTGAGAGAGAGAGAGAGAGAGAGAGAGAGAGAGATGATGAGAGCTGGAAAGATTAAGGAAAAAGGGGGAAATAGAGAGTAACAGTGGGAAGGAGAAGCAAATGGCGAGAAGGGGGAAAGCATAGGACAGAGAGCTGTAAAGAAGAGAGAAATCAAAAGAGTGAGAGCAGAGAGGTAATGGAGAGGGAAATAGAAAAGAAAGAATCGGATGAGAAATAGAGAGAGATCAAGAGCGACAGAGTGGAAGAAAGACAGAGAGTGAAGAGCTAGAGATTGAAAAAAAAAAGAGGGGAAAACAGGAAGAAATAGGAAGAAACAGGAAGGGAGAGGGAGACGAGAAGAAGAACCAAAGAGAGAAGGATTCGGAGAGAGAAACAAAAGGCGAGCAGCGAGAAGAGAATAGAGAAGAGTGAGTGAGAGAAAGAAAGGTAGAGAGAAAATTAGGAAGATGAAACAGAAGAAATTGAAAAGAAAAAATAAAGAGAGAAGGCTTAAAAAAAAAAAAGGAGAGAGTGAAGAGAGAAAAGAGTAATCGTAGAAGAGGGAGAGAGAAGATGACAGAATTGGGAAATTGAGAGGGGTTTTAGTGTAATTTTAGGTTTTTATTTTATTTTTTATTTTGTTTATGTTTTGATATTTATGATTTGATTCTCATATTTTCTTAAATACTGTTAGCATGCCCTTAAAGACTTTCTGTTTATTCAATTAAGTCTTAAATAATTACAGATTAACCCCTCCTACTTTTAGTTTATTTCCATCAAGTCCTGATTGATTGCAATTATATCTTTATTTGCTGGAATTTATTGTCTTGTCCCCCCAATTCACTTTAATTTTGCATTTCTATCCTTAGATGTGCTTTAATTTCTAATTTTATCCTGTAAGCTTTATAGAATTTTATTTTTAGTCCCCTTAGTTGCTAAGCTTTACATATTTACCCCAACTTGTCTAATATTTCATATTTTTATGCTTTATTGCTTTAAATATCGAGATATTTTGACTTGTGTGTTCATTTTCTTAAGTATTGGTATTGGGTCTTCAAAGAGGTATCTCAATTCTCATTAATTCATTTTATGTGCTCCAATGTGTCCTTTATATGATTTTTTATGCATTTTCTTCATATATTTCTTATTTTACATACTTTTGGCTTATTTATTTACTTCATGTTATTTAATTTTTAAATCTTATTATTTGGTGAATATTTTGTATTTAGATAGTCAATGTAATAATTAGATTATTTTCCTTTCATATTTTTTACAAATACTTGTATATTTAGATAGCAAGTGTAATAGATAGGGCATTTTTAATTTTTCCCCTTCAAAGTGTAATTAAACCCCTTGGTGTAATAGTTAGGGCTTGTGTGCTCTTGCGTGCTTGTGTACTAATATGTTTTACCATTTTCTTCAGGGTTTTACATCTATATATCATGCTTACGTGTTATGTGTTTGTATGTGATCTTATATGTTTTTTTATGGTTAGTTGCTTTTGATTTATGCGTTATTGCTTTGATCCATGTTTTATCAAGTTTTATGTCGTCACCACACTAGTCCAATGCTAGTTGTGGCTTTGCTGTTTCCCCGCTAGTCCAACGCTAGTGGGAATCCTTAGAAAGAATTAGTCCAACGCTAGACCCTTAGGGCATGTTAGTGTTAGGTGCACTTGTGTGCATTTTCACATCCCACTTCACACATTTTTAGTTTCCTTTCCATTCTGCATGATTTTTATTATTATTACTATTATTTATTTATTTTAACGCATCTTCAAATGCATGACATTTAGGTTATATTTCACTTTGAATTTAGCTCATTTTGTGTGATCCGACTAGAAATAGTCGCCTACTCACGTGGAAAGCGGTGGCGTACATGCCGTTCCCCCCTCCGTGAGTGAAAACATTCAGTCACGAGTTATTAGTCTTCCGTACCCATCATATTGCATACCTACTTTCTTTCTTTACTTATTATCTATATTATTATTTTCTTTTCTTTTTGCATTCACACTCGTGATTCCCTCGAGGCTTCGACTCGAGTTCCGCAATTAATGCGATAATCCCCACCAAGTCTCGACGGAACATTCTGACCCTCTCGATTTCCACATATAGACTTAGGATTTGCATTCATTTAGACACATCCAAACGCAATAGAACTTAGGGTTAATTTAGGAAAATTTGATTAAATCTCTCAACTAGCATCGGTTAGGTAGAAATGGTGCTTTAGGCGCGAGCCTTTGCCTTGCCTTTCTTCAAATGTGACTCCTGAACCTTTTTCTCTCGTTTTTCGTAGACCGGAGTTAGAAAAGGGTTTAAAATGATTTTTCTAAAATTTTTACTTTTGTTTTGTTTAAATGATTTTTTGGGTGACTTGGTACACCCCAACTCAATACCAAGTGGCGACTCCATTTTTTTGAAAATAAAACCCTTTTTCAAAAATCAATTAGCCAAAACTATCACATTTTTAGTCCCGGCCTTCTTTTGTTTTCCAAACTATCATTTTTTCTAAAATAATATTTTTTTACTAAAAAATTGATTTTATCACACACGCACAGTTTTTCCAAAACTCTACTTTTTCGAAAGGGTCACTAGACCGAACCGCCTTTTCGGGGCACGACAGTCTCGACCCTACTAGTATCGTACTTTTTACGATTTTTAGGACGCAACAAAATGTATTATGCATTTTTTGAGGAAATGTATTACGTATTAAGGTAATTAATTGATATCATAATTTCATGCTTAATAAATATTCTATATTAATGTACTTTATTAATTCCTTAAATTCATGTTAAATCATCAAGTTTGTAGATCTAAAAGAATATTTTTTTTTGCCATATTCACAAGACCTATAAATTATATACATTGTAAATATGTATATATCCTCTTTACAAACAATACTATAAATTATACACATTGTAAGTATGTATATATCCTCTTTACAAACAATACCTAAAACATATAAATAAGTAAATAATTATATGGATAGCTAAATTTAAATTCAAATAATCTATTGTCTTAAACTGTATTCTTTCAGCTAAATTTTTGTTATAATATAAATCACTGTTTTTAGTCCATGATAAATTTACAATTGCTCTATGAATCAATCGCTTTGTATGTTAAACATTTAGAGACAAAACATATTCATTTGCATAGATCATTCAATTTGTTACCTAAGAAACACAATATTTGAATGTTTAGTAATTACCATAGATGCAAAAAGGTTGTTACAATTCTTTAAAATTCGAAACTAATGCAAGATCATGAATCTACCATTTCGTACAAACTAATAAAGCTAGCAAACATTCTAATATTATTGTAGTATGTTATCAACAATGCATTACAACACTAAGTTGCTTGAAAAGATAGTTTAAACATCTTGTTTTGCACAGAAGATAGACAACTTTTCAGTTGTGGATCATTGATTCAAATTAGCTCAAATGCACAAACATCCCCTTTGCTAAGCTTTTTCTCTCTTACAAACGTATCTCATCCTTTGCCAAAACTTTTAGCATTGCTGCGGTCTTTGATGCTATGAACATTTCGCTTTTGACCATCTAAATCTTAAATTTTTATGTACTTGCAATTTTTTATTGATGGATTTTCCTTTGGAAAATTCCGTGGCATGTGTTGAAAGAAAAAAAAAAAGAAATATATAGATATCTTATTTTACAAAGTTTCTATGCCCACATATGTTGAAGAACCATACCAGCATAAAAGGATATTTAATATTATACTCTTTTGAAGTGGTCATAAACCAAGGATGATCACTATTGAAGTTCTTTGCATCATCGAATCCCCCCTCTTTATCTTGACTTATTCCTTCCCCTAATTGCAGTTGACTTAAAGCTACTTCAGCCGAAGGCTTTACATTGTTTCCTTGCTCATTAGATTGATTTATAATTCTTACATTTACAACTCTACTATAACAACAATGTATATTATCACTTGCAAGAGGATACTTAATTTCACACCCTGATAGATTGAATATATAAACATTAGAATCTTGGTTGTGCAAAAAGAGCAAAAAATATCCAACACGAATAGAATAATAGTCCATAAACTCCTTAATCCTTCATTGATAACAATTGATTTGACTTTCCTGTCGAGACCAAGGCGCCACAAGCATCCATTAGAAACAAGAAGCCTAACAGAGTAGACAGTTGAGTGCTATATTCCTTGCTAAATTCTAGTGGTAATAACTGTGGAAGAATTAATCAATGGAAATGTATTACTTTAAAAGGTCTAAATTATTCAATTTTCAACTTCCAACAACATACATTATTCAATAAGAGAAGCAATTGGTTCATCTACTACATAATAATTTTATGTGTATTATTTGCAGATCATTTATACACACACACACAAACAAATTCTATCAAATTATATATTGTATTATAAACCAAAAAAGATAACTAAATTTGACAGAACAACAAATACTTTACCAACTCAACCAACAAATATTTCCTATAGGCCAGTTAAAAAACTCAATCTTCAAACAACAAAACATAAACACAGCCAATATTTGCAATTTAAAGAACAATATAGTTAAAAATAAAAAAAAGTCAAACGTAGAACAAAACAATTTTACTAGCTTTTGCTTCTGTCTGAACAATATCGGACATGATGACTTTAACAAAATTATTCATTCTCTGTGTACTTCTATATTTTATATATAAGCTCTTTGATTATAGTGAGTCTTCCTACAAAGAAAGGTAAAGATAGTGAAATAAGAACAATGCTTCGGTGAAGAAAAGAAAGGGTGAAAATAAATTAGGCCTTTTTATCCGCCTTTGTATTGAGTAAATGGGCTATAAAAATCATTAAACAGTGCTATACAACTTGGATTGGCGTGTCATGCAAAAACAATGGAAAACTAAGAGGCTAGATAAGTCGGCCCATAATTCATAAAGCTAGACATCATGCAGGATATAATGTTTTGTTGTAACTGATAAATATCAAAACTTTAATCTTTAAAATTTTTTTAAAGATTTATTGATATTTTAATTTATTTTCTGACTAATTTTTCATACATTTTCTACACAAATAATTAATATATTAATCAAATGTACTTCTATAGTCAAATACAAATACATTTTAATCTTTTTCAGAATCCTAACTACATCATATATTATTCAAATAAATCTTTAACTTATATTTATCAATTTATTATACATAACACTAATCATTAACTTATTTCGTTAGCAAATCAAATTATACCAATTAAACGCGTGTTGTCTTTTCCTTTTTCAAATACCCAAAAAAATGCATATTTTTAGAAAATAACAAAATTAAGTAGATACTGTTAGGAACTAAAAATATTATGTTATTATCTATTTCCTTATCCAATTATCAATTTAATAACGAAAATATCATATAAAATACAGATTAAATCAATTATAACAAAATTCAAAAATTCTTTCAATTGTGCTTTTACCTACAATATAATTCTAATTATATATTCATCAAACATATATATGTCTGGGCATCAATTTATTGCAACTGTGCCTAGTTACCTCAAGCCCATTGTCCCAGCACTTGAAAAATAGTCAAAATTAGGAGAGAATATAAGCAGAGGAAGAAGAGAAACAAAAGGCAAGATAACAACAAAAGCCATCAGACAAAATAAGCAATGCATGTGCAAAAGATGAGAGAAAAAAAGTATAAAAAAAGGAATTCATGGACAACAAAAAAATATGTGCGGAGTATGTGGGAGGACGACAAAAAAGTTGACATGACAAACATCCCAAGGCACTTTTGATCTATACGTTACTAATCTTTTAGACAAGTCATTTCACTGTATTTTGCTTGTGAAATAGTGCCTTTGTTACCAGAAACAAAAAGTATTAGAAAGTTGACCTAAACATAAAATGGCAACAAATTGGGAAAAACATTCAATGTGCCATCAATATGATTAGGGGTGGATACGGGTCGGATACCTGCTTCTAAAAGGATTTGGCTGACCCATCCCCAACACGTAGAGTCATCAATTTTTTGACTCTAACGCGACCTTAATGCCCTCGGGTACCCAACCCGCTCCTTTTTTTTTACTAAAATTTGTAATGGCTAGACTAGTATACCAAGATCCAAGGCCTTCCAAAATTCTCTTGACTTCTCTAATTCCTCAAACAATCGTAAATGTCTACCAATTGAAAGCTTATGAGGATTCGCTCTATAGTTTCAATTTATCTCGATTTGATGATTAACAAACTAATGACAATGTATATAAATGTTCTACCAAGTTGTATTTGTAGTAAATTTAGTTAGGAATAAAAAAAGAAGTCAAAATAGAAAATAAAAAGTTGAAGCGGATGACCCTGCAAAAGAAGCGAATGTCCGAATGGTCTCTGGAGTATAGCGAATGACCTTCCAAGGAAGCAGACTATTAATTATCCAGATAGTTACTGAGATGTAGTGCACGACAAAGCTAGACAACAGCTTGCAAAGCAAACGTCCAGATCGTGACTGCATGCATATATCCAGGCTAACAAATTTACCATAATGTCTATATTTTTTCTTATATTTACGTAATTACTCTCGAGTCGGTACCCCTAGGTGTTTATTTTTATGACCCGTATCCGTACTCGAAATTTACAGGTACCCAATCATAAGCTAACCCGTTGAAGAAATTTTTTTTGGATATCCTATTTTTAGTGTTGGTCCAGTTGGATCGGGCGGGTTTTTGGGTTAGCTTAAATGTAGAAGGCCTGTAAAAAGGGAGAAATGTCCAATTAAACCTCAAATCAAGGACCAAACTGAAAACTAAACTCTAGAACCCTCCGCTCATTGAAAAGCTTCCCCCTTCGGACAGAAACAATTTCCCAGTTGAAGAAATCATCATCGTTCCGAAACCCGGTTGCTCCGCCACTGTATGTCGTCGTTCGGAGAAGAGTAAATCAGTAAACTCTCATTCAATCCATTTCCTTTGAGCAATGGCGACTGTTATGCAGAAAATCAAAGACATCGAAGATGAGGTATTATTATTATTTAATCGATTATATTTCTGCCTTTTTTTTCTTTTTTTTTTCTTTTTTTTTAACCCCTTTTTTTTCCCTAAAATTGTTTGTCAATTAAAAATAAATTATTTCTGTGCGTGGGAATTAGTAGAAGTAAATTAAGGAAAAAGGAAAAAGGAAAAAACGGGTAAGAAATGATTCTGTCGATTCTGGAATAACGGTTATTTAGTGAAGGAATATGACAGGAAAAAAAATGATGTAGAAACCGTATCGAAATTTATTTAAAATCAGGGTTTCCGTGTATTCGACAATCTGCAAAAGAAAATAATATGCATATGCTAAAATTTGTTGTTATTGTGCAAAAGTAGCTAGAAAGTTTGTGGTTATGTTGCATTTTGGTGAGGTTTATTTAGGAGAGGAAGGTTGCGTGACGTTTTTTTTTGTATCTTTTTGTGCGTCTAAAACAGGAGCAAATTTGAAAATTTTCTTCAGTACGTTTGGAAGTATTTGTGAAAGAACGCTATTGCTTAGCAAGTTCAGACCTTCTATCGGTTTTTGAGTGGATTTTGCTCCACTTTTGGTTCTTTCCATCATATTCTCTAATTTCTAGAAGAATTTGAGTAGCTCGTCTGCAGCTTGTGGAACGTGCAACTTTTATTGTTGAGTTTGAATTTCTGTTTTTTTGGATATTTTTTTTTTGCAGATAGAATTGCCATTTAACTATTGTAAAATTAGTTTCTATGATTATTGAATTGATGTTATGGTTCATTGTATGGTCTATGGTTTGATCATCGATTAACCTTGCTTCAGTATGTCCGGGAAGGTAATGCTGCAGAAGACTGCATGTGGTAGTTTGATTCTTCTGTTCATAAGGTTTACTTTTATGCCAAGCTAAGAATATGAAGTTGCTTTATTTTTGTTTCAGATGGCAAGGACTCAAAAAAATAAAGCTACTGCCCATCACCTTGGATTGCTAAAGGTATACATCCTTTTGTTGGGTGCTTGTGCTGTTAATTTGTAATATTATGTTAGTATTCGTTTTCGTGTGTTGAAAACTCAAAACTTGTTATAGTTGTGTATGTCTTAGGAGCTAATTGTACCATCTCTCTGAGAGATTTGATTAACTCTAGTGATGTAATTTATTCCAATTCTCTTGGACAACATCTTGTAGTTTTCTTTTGATTTCCTTTTTTTCTTTTCCGTTCAGTGTTACACAAACTATAATAGCCTTCAATTCAGGATATAGGAGAAATTTATGTTTCAGAATCATCTTTGATTCTGTATAAGTTGGTTGAGATGATGCTTTAAGCTTCCTACAGTTGCTGCTATGGATATTAGAATTCTCAATATCTAGGCATTGTTTCTTGATGTCACTTGCACCAACATATTTACTTCTACATTATATCAACCTTCTATATGTTCAGACTGTCAAAAATTTGAGCTTGTCTAAGTACTCTCTTGAATTTTAGACCATTGGTATTAGTGGCATTGGTCTACTTTTCACCTGATTATGCATCTTATGATTGTTTGTTGCTTGTAGGCTAAACTGGCAAAACTCCGGAGAGAGTTACTTACTCCATCGTCCAAGGGAGGTGGTGGTGCAGGAGAGGGTTTTGACGTTACAAAAAGTGGCGATTCTAGAGTTGGTCTAGTTGGTTTTCCCTCTGTTGGAAAATCAACACTTCTAAACAAGTTAACTGGAACCTTTTCAGAGGTGTGTTTCCTTTGTATGTGAACATGTGTAGCCTTTTCTGGTATTATGCAATAACAGGGAGATCTATTTTTTCAGTACTTTAAGATGATGGGCATTTGTTATGTTAAGAATCTTACTTGATATCTTGTTAGAGCCAGATATACTTGTGGACTTGGGAATATAATTTGTTAAAGTTCAGATTGTCTCAGAATGGAATGCTTGTCCCACCAAAAACTTTGAAAACTTTACCATAAATTTATCATATGTGAAGGTGGCAATTATTTGGAACCTTAGCATCGATAAACATAGATATCTAGATTGGTATACTTGGATTACATATAGCTAAGTAAATGCAGTTATAGATTGACGTTATTTTGTTATGAAAACTAAATCTAAAATTGGCTTCGGTATTTGGATTGTGTCTTTAGTGTTACTGAAACTGAAAGTAGCTAAATTTGACATCCAAACATCTGGAATTGTTGAAATTCAATGGGGATATAGCTTAAGAAAGAAGGATTCTCTGACATACAGCATGGTGGTTGTGACTGTGATAGATATCAACTTCCAACTATTATCCTTTACTAGCTTGATGAATAAGGAGGCTTAAGTAGTTTGACCATTTGTACCCTATCTTCTTCCTCTTTTTCTAGCTTAATAAGTGAGGAGCCTGTTTGTACCCTCTCTTCCTCTTCTTTTTCTAGCCTAATAAGTAAGGAGGTTTAAGTAGTTTGACTGGTTGTACCCTATCTTCCTCCTCTTTTTTATGTCCCTCTAGCACAACCATGGAAATTTAACTGGCCAATTACTTATCTAACCACTTCAGTAGCCACAACCTTCAGTTAATATACACTATCTTCTCCTTGCTAATTTAAGAAGATCCCATGTCAAATATGATGGGACCAGAAGAAAAAGGAAACCTGGTTTTTGTTAATTGACCTTGGATCTGTTACATGTGACTTGTGAGTACTTACACATAGAGCAGAAACGAATTCCATCCAGTGCAAGACACACCTAGAGAGCAAAAATTGTGAGTTTGTGACACTCCAATTAATGATACATATAATTCACACAAATTGCAATAGTCAGATTTGATGCTGGTTTCACTAACATATCCTGAACTGTCTCAGTGTTACTTAGATAAAATAATTTATAACGGTCTTTGATTATATCTAATTGAACTAGATGAACCATGTGGATATCACGTATTGAACATGGTGGCTGCTGGTCTTTGGGTTATTTAGTGTGGTCTTTTTCATATTTATTTTTTTTCCTATGAAAGCTTCTGAGTGTTATAGGTTGTGCTGTCAACCAGAGATTTGCATGGTAAGAAATTAGGAATGATTGAGTTCTGCTTCTCTATGTGAGATAGCAAATGTCCTTGTTTACTTGAGTTGGCCAGAGAGGTTATAATATATTTGTTTGTTGCTGTATGTAGGCAAATAATATCTTTCTATGATATGCCTTTGTGAAATTACAATGCTTTCCCAAATTGTGTCAAGTATACAAGATCTCATCCTCAATCCGCTTTTTAGATCATACAATATCTCATCCTCAATCCGCTTTTTAGATCAATCTTTTCTCCAAATTCAAATTAATGTGTTTCTTTTATTGCTTTATGGTTAAGATTGGGTAGCACTTGATGTTATGAAATCTGCTATGTACCAAAGCTTATCCTATAAAACTCGTTATAAGTTCTTTTACTCTCTGGCTAACAGGTTGCTTCATATGAATTTACCACATTGACTTGCATTCCAGGAGTCATAACATATCGAGGAGCTAAAATCCAGGTACCTATATAAATAATTTGATGTACTTTTTAACTTTTAGTTTTGCTGATAATATATAACATCATTAAGAAATATAATGGAATATGTCCATTATAGCCATGTATTTTGAGTCCTAAATGGTTGTGTTTTTATTATTGGGTTTTGTCATTCAGTTGAAATGTTGTCTGAAGTTAGGGAAGTGATTCTGAGTTGTGCCTTGTTTCCAAATTAAATTAGTACGTCCACTTACTTCTCCTCCAAAGCTAGTACGGCGCTTCACGCAAAACAAATTTTAGGTGTCTTGATATGCTTTTATAAAAGGGATTGAATCAATTGAGGTTTAATACACCTTTCAACTCATCCCTGATATTTGATCAACTGCCAGAAAAATTAAGAGTAGGCTGGCTTAACAAGTTAATCAGCATCAAATGAAAAAAGAAAGGAAAACTGAAATTGCACATGGTAATAATTCTTTTCCTGTTGTGAAATTTGATTTCTTCTTCATTCTTCTGCTTCTACACCTCTAGTATGTATTGCCAATTATTTTTCACTGCAGATCAAACTAATTTGGTAATTTCGATGAGCATCAAAGGCAAACAGCTAGATTCGTGAAATACCCTTATATGATCACTATTTATTCTTGTATTTGCGCTTATATACTTGAAAATTTGAAATTAAGTTTGGCCCAAATGATTTAGGATTTTTGTTTTTTTTTTTTTTGGGGGGGGGGGGGGGGAATGGATGGAGTTTGTTGGAACTAACCTTCAATTGAGGATTTGACTTTAAAATGAAAAATAGCTTCCCCATCATGGAGGTATAACACATAACTTGTCATTTATGGACCTTGGGGTAGTTTGAGTCTTGTAAAGTATGGAGTAGGCTGGCCTTTTGGAGCAAGCTATGTTCATAGGCTATCCTTTACTTGTTGAACAAAATAGATTATGGATAGGGTTACTTTTCAAGCAGCTGGCTTTGATTATGCACACCTCTTTTGCAAGGATGGAGGAAAAAAATTCCTCTACGATGCATTGTTGGTATAAGGTGCTTGATGCCAGCAAACCTCTTGATTTTGAAAAGGAATTTTCAGTTACAGGTCTCACCTCACATTATAGCTTAGAATGTTAAGTTCAAATTCGAGGTACAAGGCGAAAGTGAACAATAAGTTTCATTAAAGCTTGACAAACTATTTCCTTTTTCTCCATTTAACACAAATACCAAAAGAACAGAGAGCAAGATAGCAAAAGATTTCAGTAATATTTAAATGTATTATTATTAGTATTATTGATCCTGTGCCTGCCACCTGAAATTCGGCACAATAAGTTAAAATGAGTGGCATTTCCTGAGGCAGATTTGTGTTGATTTGGAAGTACATAGAGAAAGTATCCTTGTCAAAATGAGATCCTGATGATCTTGCTTTAGCAGACATCCTTGTATTGTCCTGTACTAGTTTATTTTTTTTGGGCTGTATCTTTCTTAGCGATGCATAGATTGGAGTATACTGACCTGTGCATCAAGTATAAAGCAATTACAATTTTCAGCCTCCAAATTGATTGTACAGGTTTCTATGGTAACCTTGGATGCCATTGCATCGTTGGGTCGTCAAGTGCAGATGATATTTTCCAAGGGAGACTCATACCCTTCACCTGTCTGAAATGAATCAGAGATTTCCTATATATGTCATCTTATCTCCAAGATTTTCTGATCCTGAGGGAGTGATTTTGATTTTCTGGTAGCATGCACTGTCAATTGCCTAGGATCAAATTCTGAGCTCTAAAAAAAAAAAAAAAAAGTTATGTCGGGTGAGATGTTTCACAGCCACTTTTCTAGGTCTTTTCATGTTATGTGTTCAATTGACACATAGGGATGTTGTTTAGTAATCTTAACTTTGTCTAAGGTTTCATAGCTATTTAATCTATGACATTATACAAGCCGGTAAAGTAAGTTTAGATTTTTTCCTGAATAAGTGATGGGATTAAGTGACAGTTCCAGAATGAAGCTACATGCTGTTAGTTTTAGTTCGAAGGAGAATTTGTAGCTTGATTTTCTCCTTTATCATGATTCAGGGCTCTCTTTCTTTTTCTAATTGCTCAGGGTAGTTATGGAAACATATTTACTTGGTGATTAACCCTTCAATTTTGTGCATGAGATGTGAGCTAGATGTTATTCATATTAATGTGCTTACAACTCATTTTTTATTGGACATGGAAAGTACTTGTTTTTTCCCAATTAAAGAATTAGTTGTTAAAGCTTCAGTGAAGTCATAAAAGTGGTATGATTATTTCTAGAAGCATATTCATAGTTTTGTTAAAAACCACATAGCTTTTGGTTGATTAACAAATTGAAGGGTGATGGATAAAATTGGTTATACCTGCAGAATTTATAGTGTTTTATTTTACATCAAATTGAACGTGAAAGGTAGAAGGAAAGAATGCATTTTGTTTCCAAAAGTTCGTGATTCAGTTGGTTCAGAATGGATGGTGTAAAAGAGTTATAACCAAACTTACACATAATTGTGTTTGAAAAGGTGAAGTATTATGTCATTTGCCATCTATTCCACGTTTTTCTCTTGTACCTGATATTTGATGATGCTGTTAGATGTCAGTGAGGATAAATATTTGAAGTTCTCATTGTTCCTTCTTTAATTAATGAGTCTCATTTTCAATGTATTTGCTCTGATTGGCAGTTATTGGATCTGCCTGGCATTATTGAGGGTGCTAAAGATGGAAAAGGTAGAGGAAGACAGGTAAAATATGAACTTTGGTATAATTTGATTTTGTTTTTCTTTTTTCTCTTATTTTTTTTGTTCTGGATGTCATATGTGAAGTAATTGCTGCATTCGCAAACTGGCAACAGTCCATGTTTGACTTGTCCCCAAAATGCAAGTTGGCCTGGGTGAGTCTTGGGCTTTTAGTTCACTGTGGTGGGTCTGGGTCTGTTAGCACAGCTACCTTTATTATATCCTTGTATTCTGTTTCTGTAATCTCTAGGTTTTGGAGCGGAACTGCTTTATTTTGGTGAAAACTTATTCCTAGAATTTCATTCTTTAATTGTAGTGTTTACGGTATCTTGGGGATGCCTATTCATGGTCCTTGAGCATTTGGATTTTTTTTTTTTTCTTATCTAACTTTTTGTAAAGTTTTTCCTAACAAATTTGCTAGAGGTCTGAGCCACACTCACCCCTTTTATCTCTTTCGCTTCATAAAAAGTTAATTAGGCATATGGAAAATTTTCTGTATCCACTGTGGAGTTCAATTCAATAAAAACCAGAAGATTCTTTTTCAAGTTATTCGTCTACTTTATGTTACGTGGACTCGGGTACAGGAATACATGGACACAGGTACGAATGAAGAGTTTGACATGGTTATGGCTGGGCAAAGTGAAGATTTTAGTTAATATATGCCATACCCCTGCCCATGTCTGTATTGTATTGACACGACATGGGGTATGGTGGGGATGAATGAAGGGTCCATGAAACATAGCTTCTGCTTATTCTCAAGTAAACAGTTATTTTTGGACATGATGTGCACCTTTGAGGCAGCCATGGTTCTTAGGAGCATCTTATGACATTTTCTGCTATAAGCTTGGAAGTAAACTTATGAGTTCTGCTAGATAGGTTACTTTAGGATGGGAAATAGAAATCCTTTGGCCTATTATGCCAAAAGAGGTTTTAAAAAAAAATTGAAAGTTTAAGTGTGTCAACAAGGTTAAAAAACAACATTGCTTGATTTTGAGGACCAGTCAGCATTTTTTTTTCTATTGTCGCTGTTTGTTAGAATAGGATTTTGACCAGCCTCATTTAGCTACAAATATGACTCTAAATCTATCATGGATTCGTATTGCTGTTGGGCAGGGAGATCGAGTGGTTCTAGCTTAGCATCATAATACTGTATACCCTTGTATAATTTTTTAAACTCCTTGGCATATTTGCCATCTTATCTGGGAATTTGGTATTTCTCTAAAGACGGGATTTCTCTGGTGTCTAACATTGAGTTCTGAATGTTGTTGAATTAAGCTGATATTTTTGGAAGGTGTAGTTGGCATTGTCCTTTAGATGGCTAATGTTAGAGTTGATCAGAGATACTTGTCAAGCATCTTCCAGAATTATAATCATTAAATGTGGGGATTTTATTTTCCTGGTTCTACCTCACAATAATTTTATGGACTGGTGCCAGTATAATAACTTCAGGTACTTGTAAAAATTGATAGATGGGGTACTCTATGTAGTCATCTTGATTGATAGTGGTATTTTATGTTGTAAAATGTTAGTTTGTAACCTTATTGTTGAAGCTATAATTTTCTGGTATTTGTTTTTTTTAACCAATATGAGCAGAGATATGTTGTTCCCATTTTGAATTGTTGTCATTATCTTGCGCTTTCAGCATTCAGCCTTACAATATTTAATTCACTGAAGAATTTTATATGCCTGTTCCTGTAAATGAACTATAACTTGGCGTTTAAAATTCAGGTGATCAGTACTGCAAGAACGTGCAACTGTATTCTAATAGTCTTAGATGCAATAAAGCCAATCACTCACAAACGCCTGATTGAGAAAGAGCTCGAGGGATTTGGCATTAGGTAATATATATACTGTTGCAATATGTACCTTGTCTTGTGAATCATCTACCACCATGCCCTGATTGTGGTCTATCATCTGTAACTTCTATCTGATATATTTTTTGTTTAATGGCGAGAAGCGATGTATGCTAATAATGCGACCATAGAGTTAATGATTTGAAGCTATAGCCCTTCCTAGAGACTCTGCATTTTGTGGAACCTTGCGTGTAGCATTTGCCTCATCAATTCCCCCCCCCCCCCCCCCCCCCCTCCTTTTCATGAATAGATATAGTTGCTCTATTTTCTCTTGAGAACTTATTTGCATTCTGCATACTATCCCCTTGAGCAGCCCATTTAGTTCTGTATATTTATTGGTCCATGCTGTATTGTGACCTTAAATATGAATTCATTTGTTGAGTACTTTTGCCTGTCCTTTCTATTGATGGATGGCTAAGTCCAAGCTTATGGGTGAATGTATTGATTCATGTTGTATCATACTGGTTTTGCATATGATCTAGTGATTGCGGAATCAGTTGCCTATAATCATTACCTGCCTTCTTTTTTTTTATGCTTCCTTTTATATTAAGTTTTTCTAGATCTTTAGATTTTAGGCTAATTACATCTTCTTCCTCTGACAGTGTCTTTATTTTTTACAATTTTTTCGTGTTATAAATGCCATTATGGCTATATCTGTGTGTTTACAGATTGAACAAGGAACCACCCAATCTGACATTTAGAAGGAAAGACAAGGGTGGGATCAATCTTACATCAACAGTAACCAATACAAATTTAGACCTTGAAACAGTGAAGGCGATATGTAGTGAATACAGAATACACAATGCCGATATCAATCTTAAATATGATGCAACAGCTGACGACCTCATAGATGTAATTGAGGGGAGTAGGGTTTATACGCCTTGTATCTATGTTGTCAATAAGATTGATCAGATCACACTTGAAGAGCTGGAGATTTTGGATAAGCTTCCACACTATTGCCCTGTCAGGTAATTTTCCATTATTTTGCTGTTCTGTGAAGGAAATAGGGGGCTTTAAAGGTTTCATGGAAATGGCCTATGAATTCTTTGTGTATTAAAGCGCACAATTATTGTCAAATTGCTAAGCGTGGAAAGTAACATTGTTCATTCATTTGGTGGAGTGCGTAAATAATCTCTTTTAGAGATCTTAGTTAAGGTTTCTTTTTAATGCTGACGTGATTTCTTCAAATTTCCTGGATCTATTAAATCATCTTACATCCGAACTTTAAGAGCATTAAATGCTAGGACATTTCAATTGTGAGAAAATTGAAATCTATTATTTTGAACAAAAAACAAAAAAAAAAGATCCATTTGGATTAGAGACTATCTGGAAAATTTTTCTGGAATATTCCTTTAACATCTTTGTCAACCATTTTTATTAATTTTTTTGACCAACTTTATATCTCCCACGCATCACTTCACCAAAAGTGATACATAATTATTCTCAGAATTTTTTTTCTAATAATAATCTATCCAAACGGAGACAATAAGAGGGGGGAAAAAAGAGAATGGGGATGAAGTGTGACACGTTCACTAAAAAAAAAAACTTTTTTTTTCTTGGATAAAGGGAACAGATTATATGATCTATTTTCATATTGCTTATGATATATATAATAACTCAGACAGCTGTTTCAAATGACACTAACTCGCTTGACAAAGAAACCAAATTAGAATCATTTGAAGAATTGCGTTTCAAAGATTTTCTTCGCTTTTCTTTAAAAAAAATCTATATTTAACTCCAATTGCAAAAATACTAGAATAAATAAAAGGAAAGATCGCGGGTCGCGGACAGTGATCCTATTGGTGATGAAGAAAGAGAATTTTTGGTTATATTTCTGGGATTTCATCTGTAGTTGCTTGGGATTTAGTTTGTTTCAATTCCTGGAGAATAACTCTCTCTCTCTCTCCCCGGGCGTGTGCACAGTGACAAATAAAATGTCATAAAACAAAAGCACATGAAGGAACAGCTTTGGTTACTTATGTTTATGTTTCCATATGCTTCAGAAACTGTCATCGTATAAAATCACAATGCCCTGGCACCTCACTGCATGAGCTAAATTCTTCCTTCTACAGAGGAGTGTGGATCTTTAATTAGATGTTCTCTAAATTCTAGTTTTCTTTAAGATTGAGAAATAGAATTCGCTACTATCTTCATAGATACCAAGTCTCATTATATATTTTTGCAGGCATATATGTGTAATACTTGTTCATATATCTGCATGTGAATATGTGTATGTACATACATAATATACATATGCATGTGCAAGCAGTTCTGATTTACTATTCCTTTAAGGTCAATTAGTCTTGCACCTGATTCTTAGAATCTGGTTCTTTTCTTTTATAATTTATTATTTGTTTGTGCATTTATAGCTTAGAGAAACTTAAATTCTAGGATGTTAGGGTTACGACAGATAGTTTCTAAACTAAATTTAGTTTTACTTCATTACTCTGTAAATTTAGTTTTACTTCATTAATTTGTTTAGTTTTTATGGTATAATGCAGTGCTCACTTGGAATGGAACCTAGATGGTCTACTGGAGAAGATCTGGGAATATCTTGATTTGACACGTGTTTATACAAAACCCAAGGGAATGAATCCAGATTATGAGGACCCAGTAATATTGTCATCAAAGAAGAGAACAGTTGAGGACTTCTGCAACCGAATTCACAAAGATATGGTCAAACAGTTTAAGTAGTAAGTCTCTGAGCAATATGTTTTCTTGGAGCTCTTGATACTTTGAACACCTGATTGAGAGCCAGGTTTCCTGATTGTAATTCTTGACCCGATTTTTTTTACTCTTTCCACTTGCTTGTTGCTTTATTTATGCTTCCTGCCCACCCAACACCCCCCCCCCCCCCAAAAAAAAAAAAAAAAAAAAAAGAAAGAAATCCAAAAAAAATTTCTTCCTCTTTCCTCTTCTCATTTTCCTGGGGGATTTTGGTTAGGGATTGGGTAAAATTGAGTGGGAGAACTTGTGGTAGAGGCTCTTGATCGAAGTTTCAACCTATGATATAAGAACTGTTCTCTGATACTTGAAGCAAACATCGCAATGGTAGGAGTACCTCCATGTCAGCAACACCATAAACCCAGACATGGAGATATTTTAGTTTCAAGAGTATGGCTGTCTGGGAGAAAGTAATTTAACATTCAATTTACTCTCCGTTTTAAACATGGTCAGACTCTTCAACAATCAGTTCAGACAAATTTACCAACAGATCACATTACAAATTTGAGCATAATGTTGTCTAAATGCCTTTTTTCCATTTCTGTTACCATTTTAGTGCTGTGTAATAATGATATAGTTAAAATGTTTAAATGAATTCAGAGAGAAATCTAGATGAATCGTTTAATAAAAAAATCTATAATGACTGGACCAAAAGCGTCAAAATGCATGTTTTCATTTCAAACTTCCTGAATCATGAAAAGTTTATTTGTGATCATTAGTTATGATTGATGAGATTTTTACCTAAACAATGGGTTGCAACAAACTCAACTCCATGTATGACACTTCCATTTAGGATGCATGATCTCAAACTTGTATAATATAATTAGATGTAGAATTCCTTTTGAATAATAATGGATAATGTGGTGGATTTTGTTTAAAAATGATTTAACTATTGGGTATTGAATACAAATTTGATGTGTAGGATGAAGTTGGTTTCTGGAAATTTATTAATCGTTGTACTTGGCTTTTTAGGCAGCTGTCAACATCAATTATAGCCATTTGTATATATTTCTAGTTCAGGAATGATTTTCTTTGAAGCCATGTATTAGTTTGGGAGTCTATTTTAAGCTTTCACCGTTCTCTCAGTTAATTGTGGTTTGGTTTGGTTATACAGTGCGCTGGTTTGGGGTTCAAGTGTGAAGCACAAGCCCCAAAGGGTAGGCAAGGTAAGTCTGTTTACTGATTGTGTGGTGTGTTTTGTTTTTCACCTTTCTGCTCTCTTTCCTCCACCCTACACTCTTCCCTTATTTCCTTGTAGTTGCTTATTGTACTGACATTGTTCTTGTTTAATTTGGCCCCTATAAACCAGGAGCATGAGTTGGAAGACGAAGATGTTGTGCAGATCATCAAAAAAGTGTGAGTTTAGAACTTCGTAAACTACATATCAGGATGCAAGTTGGCCAATATAGATCTAGCAGAATAGTGTTATTAGCATTGGCATAAGCAGCAGTTTTTTCCGTGTCTCTGGCAGATAGTAAGGAGACAGCTGGATATGTAATTATAGCACTTTTGTGGTCAAGCTATTCTTTCTGGAAATGTGTTCTTTTGGATTCTCTAGATAGTTGTTACCTAAAATGCAAGTGTCTCTGTTTCAATGAGAATAAAGAATATCCATGATTGTGTTCACTTTGTGATCTGAATTTGTCTAGCAATAGTATTGTGCTAAAGCCAAGACTTAGGGACAGGACCAGCTTCTCGAGAAGATATTCTCTTCAAATTATTTTGTGCTTGTTCAGATGGTTCTGAAAGCTTTGAATCTGGATTTTATTTATAACTTGTTTTTGATTGCGTATTGTTTTTCTAATCTTGCTAATTGTTATAGAACTGAATGTCTAATCAGTAGTATATGAAATGTGATGCTTAGGAATATTAAACCTCTGAATTCAAGAGAATCAAGGTTACAAACTTCATCTCGCAAAGAATTGCCAATGAACTATGTTGGTGCTTGGCCTAGATGCAGGAATTCTTTTCTGCGTGTTTCTTTGTTAAAATCTAAAAAGAACGGTTAAGACACCGGATACTTGTGTTTGTGCTTTAGCTTGGAACTGTCCACTCTCTCTCTCTCTTTTCTGTTTTTTTTTTTTTAAATAATTTTGGAACTGTCCTTGGTATCACGTTGAAGAAGAGAAGAATATGTTAGGAAAAAGCGAAACTGTCATGAATGATCAACCGCATAGGGACTAGGAGTATATTCGTTTGCTTGATGCATGAGACTTCTCTCTCTCTCTCTCTCTCTTGGTTTTCTCGATTGCTTCATATCAGTTGATTGTGCCCTTCTAGTTAAATTTAGGGTTTTTAGTTTGCTTTGAAGTTTTAGCTTGTTTCAACTTTTAAATACGAGGGCTGTTTCTTTCTCCTTTTTCCTTCTTTTGAAACGAAAGTGTGGGAGCTGTTTCTAAAGCAACATCAATGGAGGTCTGCTTTTAATTTTGATCTTCTAGAGGAAATGTCTCCTCACAATTATAAATGGTTCTTTTAGAATTCACTTTCACAAAACAGCTTTAACAAGTTAAAGCTAAAGAGAATACAGCCTAGAGCTAGTACAATGGCAATAAGAGAACAACATTTTCAATCAAATCTTATTGATCTAGTCAAAACTCAAAACTACAATAATACTAAAAGAGAATACAGCCTGAGCCAGCCCAAAGGCAAAAATAGAACCAAATTTTCAATCAAATCTTAATGATCTAGTCAAAACTACAATAATGTCATTCAATTTGACTTTTTATTTGCTTTCACAAGGCAAGTTTAAGATGTTCAAATTGCTCATCTCTGGACCGCGTATACGCTGTCGAATCAATATCCCTTGTAATGTCTTTTTCCATATGGGTTTTTTTTTTTTTTTTTTGACGGAATATGTGGTTGATTTGTTATACAGAAAATTCCTATTGCCAAAAACATTGAAAGGCAAGGGACAGTATGGCCTTAACAAGGACTGAGAAACTTTCAGTTACAAGAATAATGTTCTCATTCACCATTATCGTTTAGGCATTGAATAAGAGGATTCAATCATCCATCAGATTTTTTGTGGATGGAAGTTCTGATACTAAATCATCTAAAGCTTCTATTATAGGATGGTTGGTATTAGATAGTGCAGGTGCCATAGAATCCAAGGTGCTTCAGTTATTGTGTCTTCATCTCTACAGGCAGAAGCTATGGCTTGCTTGTTAGGAATCAAAGTTGCTTTTATGCTTAAACTGGTTAAAGTGGCGATTAACACGGATTATCTTTTACTCATTCATTCAGCATCTTCGAAAGCCTGAGAATGCCTCTGTTAATATGACTTCTACTTTGCAAGATTTACTGCAATTTTTTTCGTTGTTCCAATATGTGCAAATTACAATTCTGGAGGAATGATGCACTGCCCACGCATAGCATAACTTGGCTATTCAAGCCAGGGAATTGCAGACAAAAATCTGTTTGTAATATGATTCTGCTATTAATGAAGCATATTTTGATGTTTCAAAAAGTAAAAATAAAAACTAAAAGCTTAATGTTAATTTCATCATAAATGAGATAAGCTTCTAACTACCTATTAAATCAGTTACAGCTGCTGGCTCTGGCTCTGGCGCTCTCTCTCTCTCTCTGGTGGTTGATGTTGCTTCTTTTCTTCTTTCACTATGACGCCATAGCCATGGAGAGCCACAAGATACATTCATCTTTTTTTTTTTTTTACACCACCCCTATAACACAAAATGAAAAATAATGAAAAACAGACCTTTCCTTCTTTTATTTTTTTTCAACCTTTTGGCCATGGTTTGTTGCGATGCTGCGACGGGAGTAATAGAATCCCAATCAAAAGAAAAGATTATCACATTAGAAATGGGTATTTGTTTTTTTTTAAATAAAATAAAATTGGAGTATTTGTTTACAAATTCTGTAAACTATCCCCCTTCAAATTTTTTTTTATAAATTCTTTTCTTTTGACGTATGCAAAGTTATATGACATAATAATATGTTTTGATTTTAGTTCATAAAATTTTTTATTTCAGCCTTATTCATCCAACTGTTTTTCTATACCCATTTTTTTTTTCTTACCAAGTATTCATTTCCTTTGCGTTTAGTAAATTTGATGTTCCCATGCTATATTGCTAGCTTTTAAGACGTGATTATCTTTCATTGCATGCCAACGTGTGATTCAAAATGTTTTAGGCTACATATATAATGAGTAATAATCTGAATGGCCCAAAAGGAGTACCATTTCATGAAGGATAGCAGGATACATTAGAACTGAAGCTAAGATTAATTCCCATGGAAAAGCTAATTCAATGTTTTTACTACTTCCTCATTCGAGAGATAACAGCATCCTTGGCCCTACTGCCATTGCTTCTAAAATTTGCAGAAATGAAGATGACCAAATTCAGACAAGCAATGCGATACTCACAGAAGCACTCATAAACTCCTATTCTGAAGAAGGTTGATGAGAATACAGAAAAGAAGAATTACTCCAAGATACATAATCATACAGATAATTACGCGCTACAGGTCAAATTGCTCGCAAACCTCAGGCTTTCACGCAGCAGTTGAAGTAGCTGAAGATGCTCCTCCTCCCCTGTCCAACAAAACGGAAGACAAATTGTGAATCAGATAAATAAGGGCACAACCATTTTATAGTTTCACCATTCAAGAACCGGTGGACAGAAAATTGCCAGTAATGGAGATTGTCTAAAGGATGGATAGGCGTTATGTTATATGGATCTAAACACAAATTACATAAAATACAAACTGATCCTCGTACAATGAGGATAATTTATCAAATCTGTGACTTCCATTTATTAGTATTATATAGAATAAGAATGTTGACACAATATATTATTCTAAGGTCATTATCTTAGATTGTTGAACTAGTCTTCCTGAATTTTCAAGTATAGCTACTAAATTCTCCTTCTCAAGTAAACAATAGCACCATGAATTAACCACAGCGAGGTTAATACAATTTCAAAGAAGGTTATCTACACGTAAGCAGTGGAATCTAATTAATACTTTATGGTTTTAATATTTGTTGCATGTGCACCACCAAGTTATTGTCCCTTCCCACTGATGAACAGTTTTTTCACAATGTTTTTCCATGGCAAGAAATCATTCCCCCATTCGGATATGTCACCATCCACAAGTTGATTTCAGATTTCATGTGGTGTGGTACTTAAGGACCATATTGCATCAACATCATGATAAGAGAGCACCACATGGCAACATTGGCTCTGGACTTGAATGGATGAGCCAATTATATATGAACCATACGCATGCAAATATTTACATATCAGCACATAATTACATACTTTTTCTATTTTCATTAATTCTTAGACATATAGAATCATAAGCCAAGTAGCGTAACAAGAAGAGTAAGAAATCGATTACTGTAAAAGATAAAGAGTAGTTGTTTCTGAATAAATTTTATGAATCATTAAGATCCATTTTAATAAAATCTTTGTATTCATAGTTTCCATCGTTCCCATCACTTCTTACTTAACGGTTAGGTTCAAATTTTACAATAGAGCTCATAATGCAATTTGTTCTCGAGTCAATTTTTTCAGTCTTTATTGGCTTGAAGCTCTTGATTTTTTTTTTTTTTGTTTTGTTTCTATAAGAACAGTCATTTAATACTGGATAAATCAGTATTCATGCTTCATTATATACATGTAAATTAAACCACTCCCCCTCCCCCCCCCCCCCCCCCCAACCAAAAAAAAAAAAACCCAAAAAAAGTACAGAAGTGGTGAAATTTGTTAGCGGTTGTATTTTCTTTGACCAAAAAACCATTTTATCATGAATTAAAGCAAGCATTCTCAAGTTTGATATGCCAAACAACAAGAAGCCTGTTGAACCAAGTTAACAATTAAAATCAGGGTATTAAATTATTGCAATGTGCCATGTACTAACTCTGCTAAACATGTAGGAAAAGTAAGCATCTTCAGCACCCATAAATGTCCCCACCACATGCAGCCCACCATATACACGTAACACTTTCCATACTAATACCTACCAACTACTTTTTTTCTTGTGTCCCTATTCAATACTGCATTAAAGACATACACAATCACGCGGGAGACTACAATGGGATAGAAACAAGGGGAAAATACTTGAGCGTACTCAAGACAAGAATTCCATAAATTTCAGTACTAGTTGATGAGTTTATTAGGGATACTCTGGTACACGAGTATTTATGGAGAAAATGAACCCTAGAAATAAAAAGAAACTAACTTGAAACTAAGAAAATAGAATAAAACTACTAAAAATTGAAAATAAGAGATGAAGGCTACTCAAACCTTATTCTACGTAGTAATCCTAAAAGGCTCTACTGGTTATTATCCGGACTGACCACAGCACATAAGTAGTTGCAAAGTTACAACTACTTGTTGATGACTAATACATATCTATTCAACACGATAAAAGAAAAGCAAGAATCATGTCAAAGCAAACAAGACCATAAAAAAAGCAAGTTCAGAGATATTACGGTTGGAGAATTATTCTGATGGAAATGGCTGTGGTCATCACTATGGCCAGCATTAGAGTTGCTTGTAGCTGAGGATACAAGCTCTTCATCATTTCCAAGACTGGCCCTTGATGGATCCCTCTTGTTCTGTTTTCTCATTTCTCGAATTTTTGAAAAATCCATGGAATAATCAGGCATGACACCTTTTTGGTCCCAATCCCCAAATTGTGGCACAGATAGCCATGGTGCATTTTTCTGCAATCAAGAAATTGTGAAGAGTTTCAGCTTCCATTGTGTACACTTTCGACATCAAAAAATCTAACAACAATCCTTCCATACATAGATTTAAATTCTGAGGTGTTAGTCTTCAATCCTTTTTATGGAAAATGCAACAGAAATCTTATCACCATTTAGACTTCATGAAACTTCAGGAAGTTTATTATCTTCATTTTTTTAAGCAAGAGGAAGCACCCTTGTAACTAAGAACTCAAATATTATATTTTGTAGAAGAAAAGTAAGAGCATGGAATATGCATAATTGACAGCTCAGACTTTGAAAAATATAGATATCACAGCTAATTCTAAACAAAGACATTCAACAGATTCTTTTCACGACCTTAGTTTGAAAAGAAAGAGAAATAAGCCTTTCGTCATGATAAACCCCACATTCCCCCCTCTCTCTTCACGAAATAAATTTAAAAAAAAGAACAGAACACGAACTGAGTAGATAAGATCAAAAGTGAGAACCCTGACTAATTCTCACCCCCTAAGAAAAATGCCTTTTGAGTTGCCAACTTCTACATGGTCAAAACAACAATAATTGCTGACTAATATGAACTCAAATATGACATTAACTCCACAAATTCCACCTTTGAAAATTTTAAAGATCAAAAACAAAAAACAAACAAAACCAGCATTTCATTTGCTTAAAGGTTTCAAAAGATTCTCCTTTTTTTCCTTAATTCATTCCCAGACGAAGAAATCAAAAGCAATCCAACAAATTGCTTCTCGCACGCACTATTTAGCTCAACTTGCTAAAATAAAATCAGCAACATCTTAGCTCTATTATGCACATATCTCTACATATTATCTGCACAACTTTGTCTAATAGTACTATCTTCGTACAAGATGGCCGTATAATGCAATAAAAGGACCTCAAAATCAAGTAATCAAGCAAACAAAGAATTTAGCAAAACGCATACAGAAAGATGAACTAGAAAACAGAGCAAAAACCTGTTCTCACATACCAATCTTGCAGAACTCCCAAAATAAAAAAGCACAAATTCCACCCAAAAAATAAGAAAAAAAATAACAGATACACATACAAACAAACAAGCAGATAAAAAAATGAGCCTTTCAGGCCCTTTACCTCCTTGCGGTCGTCCATGGAATCAAATCCTTGAAAACTCAGAAAAGAACAGAAGATGGTACTTCAAAAAAGAGCCCTTTTCTACTCTTTCTATTCTCCTCCTCTTACTCTACAAGGAAAGCACTACTAGTGTTAAGTAAAGAGCCTGTGTGCGTCTAGCCCGTGTGCTTTTTTTTTTTTCTGTGTAATAAAGACTGGTTTTGTACGTGAAATAGTGAGTTGAAATAAATGCTATGGCCTTCAGACTCCGTAAGATGAGGCAAAAGACTACAGAAAGAAAGCAGATAGATAAGCAAATGGGGCTGTATGGCTGGCACCTGTGTCTAATTCAGGGTCGACCTCATCAACGTCTGTGGCTGTTTCAAGTTGTTTTTTTTATGGTTATATAGACGTTAAGGGTTGTCAAAAGTTGATAATGGTCCACACATCAATACGTGTAATTACTGGACTTCTTGGATGTGTAGCGATAGACGCACACGCTTTTGCCAGCCATTTTTTGCTGCTCTCAACTTTTCTTTTCATGTGCTGGTTGGCTGGCTGGCCTTGGGGTGGCTTTTTTTTTATGCTTGTGACCCTTTTACTTTGGTCTTTTATAAGACGGGGAAGGTGGGGAGATGACCAGATTTTAACCTTTACTAAGGAAGTTACGGATTTAGGATCCGTTAGGCACTTATCATTTCAGATAATTTAAAGTATAATTAATAGGTCAATTTAAAATGTGTACTTTTACTACAACATAGTGTAACAACTATTTTCACTCTAAAATAATGTCGTTTTTCTTTCAAATTTGGCTTAGGAACGTCAACTTGTCTCAAATAAAACTTGTGACGCGAAGTTATGAGTTTAGTTGAGTCGAATATTAGTATCTAATACAGATACTAGTATCGAATAGAGATTGCATACGAATAATTATAAGGATAATTCACAATTACATTTAACTGAAAAAATTTCTGCTTAGAAGAGTGTGGTTGTGATCGATTAATAATACTTAAACTTTGTAATTAACTCATCAAAGAACATTATCTAGCCAATAGAGATTGAGTCCCGATAATTATCAGGACAATTCACAATTATAGTTAACTAAAAGTTTTTTGTGTTTAAAAGAGAGTGATTGTAATCGATAATACTTAACTTTGTAATTAACTCATCAAATAATATCTAGAAATTATTACAATTGATTTGTACAATTTGTGCGTTATACTATTAATTTATAACAATTTGTACATCCGTTTTATAACACTTATATTGTTATACGTTTAATTTAAATAACTCCTACAAATAATTATATTGTTATACGTTTAATTTAAATGACTCCTACATATAATTGTTTCTGCGCTTTTCCTAATTTATTAAATTCTAGTTTGACTCAAACTGTATATGCTTTAACTTGAATGCTCAGAGACCCCACTTTCTTTTTTTTTCTTTTTTTGGTCTGATCTTAAAGCCTCAGAAACTTATTTTGACTATATTGATGATCTTGAGATCGGTCACATATCACTACTAACTAATGAACGCGTACCGTTGAGTTCAGCAATTGGTAAATTACATGTATGCGTTCTTAAATAAGTGTACAAATTATATGAAAGGCTTTACAATATGTAAAAAAGAAAAATACTACCAAGTTTAACCTAAATAGGTTCGTGAGTGGAGCGTCTAAAGTGTAAATGTGAAGTCTCCACTCCTTATTATTGACACTAAGTTTGGTACTAAAAACATGGTGCTGAGGATTCGAAAAGCTAAATACTAAAAATAATTTATTTAGTGCCTAAGTAGTTGACCCGATTCATATTCACTCTTGAGTAGTTTGGCCTACTTAACTGTTTTATTAAAACCACACTTTTCTTGAAGGATTATAAAATCTCAATGTAAATATGTTGGATCCAAATGTTGACAATACATTCCCAATCTTGAAGGTGTGTTACTGTTGCTCATGAACGTATAGTCTTAGAAACGTTACTAAACTTAAAAAGTTTGTGTAAAGTATGTGAAGACACTAAAATTTAATGCTTGTAAATGGTAAAGCTCAAAGGAAGATTTTAGTCATTATCCAAATACATCTCTAACCTTTCACCTCATATGTGCTAAACTCAAGAATTATTTCCTCAAGCATTCATGTTTGTTCTTAAAAGGCATAAAAGACATAAAACATGTTACCTACCTAAAACCTTAAGGATGTTTAAATTTGTTCCCTACAAATGTAACCTACCTAAAGCCTTTGTGACACTTCAAGAGCAGCTCAGTACTAGCTATATTTTGTATTTGTCTTGTAACTAAGCTACTAAAAGAATTATTCAGGAAAACTCCAAAATGCTGCCCTTTGCTCTTTTTTTTCCTTTCTTTTATCTTAATAATTATGGGTTTGGTTGATGTTAATTTAATTTTTCTGTATTCTGGATCATTAAAATCTTGGAAACCTATGTAGTGAAATCTTCTAATTCTATTTGCCAAAATGATTAGAAGGCTATGATGCCAATGGAAAGAAAAAATATGGAATTCACGGAATTATGAAAGGAAAAATATTAGATGGGGCATGTGCATTGTCGACCGGTGTAGTAGAAATAATATTTTATTGTCAAGTAATAACGGTGTTATTATTTGTTATCCTTTTTGATTTTATTAGTTTTTCGATTTTTTTTAAGCGGCCTTACTCGAGCTCCACAATTTCTCTAGATTTTTTTTTCATCTAACTTATATTTTGTAATCATGTTGAAATTGTATGCCAAAGTCTTTTATGTATGCCTCGTGCTTTTAAATGAGAAAATTCTCCACTAGGTTCTTGAAGATTTAAGAAATATACTTTTTCACCTCTATCTAGTCATTTCGGCTACCTAATATGGAGAAAGTGATCCTGAATTAGAATCATTTTCCATGGATTAGTTACGATTTTCTTTTCCAATTCGGTTCTATAGTAACAAGTTATAGCTAAAAATCTATCACAAAAAACAAAAGTGAAATTACATCAATGAATATATTATTTCATGTCAATTTTCTGCTTAATATTTTTGACGAAACCCACCAAATGGTATGTAACACATCAAATTTTTATTTGAAAATAATAATCAAATGCTTAGGATTTTTCATCAAAACAAGAAGTATATATGAGTACTTTTTTCTCTATTCTTTTTCGTGGGGTCCAATTAGAATTTATTAGATCCACCTTTCGGCAAGCAGACCTAGGCATTTGTCCCAAAGAAGTACATAAATATACACATGAAAAATGACTGGCAACTTTAAAGGTAGGAATGCATAGATATTTTATTTGGTTTCTTGAACTTTTTACTTGATTTTTTTTAAATATGTTTTATCTCCTAAAAGTAAGAGATCAAAAAGTGTTAAAAAAATAAAATGAGAACAATTTGCAAAGTTTTTTTTTTTTTTTTTTGAGATAGAATAATTTGCAAAGTTATTATAGAATAATCCTTCGTGTGCATTAAGATCGATACACTTTTACGTTGGACAAAAAGACTTAGTTAAGAAACCCAGACATGGATCGAGATCCAAGAGTGGATTTCATAATATTAAGGAAGATGTGTAATATTATACTAGTTTAAAACAATATCTAGGGGCTTCATCCTTTGTTACTGTCACAATCAGAACCCTTTTCTTTAGAAATCAAATGCATAGAAAGTATGGTGGTCAAAAAATACTTTACAAATAGTTCATTAGGGTTCATCTATAGCGCAAGAAATACTTCTTTGATATAAGAATATATATTTTGCGTAAAATTTTAATATGAAGGTAATTTCATTTTCGTCCTTGTCTATAATTTTTTTTTACGGGAAAACTGCATGAATAAACACTTGTTACTTTTCTTGTAAATAAGTTAATTCAATACATAAGTTTAATTCATAACAATTAATATTCTTGAAGATGAAATCTGAACAAATTATTTGATCCTCGAATTTTGTGTAATAAATAGAGCCAAACTACCACTAACAATCCCATGAAAAGCTGATTAGTGATAATGATGCACTGCGAATTCCAAATCTTGACAAGGTGCAAATATATATATATATATATATATATATACACACACACACACACACACACATGCTTCTCATTAAAGGAAAGAATAAAGAAGAGAAGAAGGAAAGCACATTCTAGCTTTTAACTTCAAACGTACCTCACATAAATCAATTTTAAAAAGAAAACAAAGAAACTAGACAAACATGTAAAAATTATTAATTTGTAAGACAAGAATATATAAAGTGGTTAATCAAATAAAGGCAATTACATAATCATGCGAGGAATAAAGTGAAAATCATTCCAACCGATTGTACAAATTTGGGCAGGGTTCATGTATACTGGTGGGGATCAACCATTTAGTTAAAATTCGTATTTAAAAATTCATATAAACCTTCCTTTTTGAAAACTTGCATTGTTGATCCCATTATCAACCTTCCTATCCTATTGTTCACAATGAACAATCATTCATAATCTTCATTCCTAAGTAAGTAAGGTGTAAACAAATCAAGTTGCTTGCAAGCAGTTCGATAGCAACTCGATCAAAAACTCAATTCGAATTGGGTCAACTCCAAACTCGAGACGAGTTCGAGCAATTTGATTCGATTGTCGAACCAAATTCGAGTTTGTAAGCACTTTGCTCAAAAGCTCGTCGAGTTATTCAAACTTATATTGTGTGTGTGTGCGAAATTACTAAAATATTTATTTTTCAGACAAATTACATCTTTCACCTCTTTTAGCTTTGAATAATATAAGAGAAATTTTGTCAAATTATGCCAACATGAAGTTAAAAATAGAAAACATTAAAAAAAATTCTAAAATATCTCTCTTTTTCCTTCTTTTCTTTCTTCCCAATTCCGTTCTTCTCGTTTGTCTTCCTTTTTTATTTTTTTTCCAGCTCAACAGCCAAACACAACATACACACACAAAAATAAACACCCACACACATAAACAATACACAGAGACTTTTAATGTATTTTTTATGGTCTTTTTGTTGGTTTTATGTGGTGTTTTTGTTGGAACGAAAATCATGACTTTTGACATCCGATTATCTTTCTTTGTTTGTTTGAGATTTATTATATGGAATCATGTTCGACATGTTATTCCAATTATTTTGGTTTAAAAATTACCTCAATTTGAGGTAATTTGTCAGCGGTCAGTGCTGAACCGTTTTATCCAAAAACTGCATTTAGATATGCGATCTATAGGATAAAATAAGCATGAGGAAATAATTGGGGATGAAATATCATTGCCAACTTACCGGCGATGACTGTATTCTATTATATGTTGGGCCATTTTTCTTAAAGTTAGATATAGTTCAAGGGCCTATATGCAAATATGTAAATTTTATATCTTTTTGCTCTTTGTATTCTCCTCTGTAATGAAGTTTTTTATAGTTTACAAATTGAACTCCTAAATTTTGTAAAAGTCAATAGGTTGAGGTGTAACACTAGAGCTCAAGTATGACTCGAGTCAAGCTTAAATTCTAAATTTGCATACTCATCCGAGCTCGAGTATGGCTATATAGGGATTTAGTCGGGGGTTGAACATTGTGATGTTTGGGTTTGATTTGGCTTGTTTAAACCCCATCTGTTCCACTAATCATGGATGTATAAGAACCAATAATTTGTCATTTCGTCTAGCAGAAAGGGTTTGGAATTTAGCCTATAAAGAGGTAATTTAGCCTATAAAGAGATATTCTTTTATCATCTTTTCAAGGGAGAACACCTTTTAACATGTTGTCTCTCTTTTTAGATAACTACTAACAGGTTTTTCCCCAAAAGAAAAATATAGCAATGAGTTTTTAAGAAAATATGCATAAATTTATCAAATAAAAACTACCACATGATGCTACCTTATCTAATTAAATTCATATTTATAATTTTTGTCAAAAGCACACATATAGAGCGTGCAATATTCACTAGTTTGCAATAGACAAGTAGGAGTAATCGCTTTTAAACTTTCGATAGCTTTTACAGTTTTCTCTTAATAAAAATTGTTGAATTGATTCTATGTCAAAATAGGACTTCGCCGATAATATATCTCTTCAAATCAAGAGCAGCCTTCCTATTGCCTTAAACTATAGATTTGAACAAGATGCAATACAGGATAAAGACGTCTGAATTTTGTCATTCGAATGTACATCTGTGTTTTTGTGTGCATGTATATTCAATTATTGTAGGGTTACCTCTCCTTGTTGGTGATATCTGGCTTCTGGTTTAGACAATGGTAACATGATTAAACTACTATTTTTTTTTTTTTATCACTAGTCAACGGTATATTATCCTACTTTTAACCTACATTATAGGAGAGGGGCTCAAAAAACCGATGGAGACTGAAGTACCATCGAACCAAACGGATGCATTATTCACCCATTTAGATTAAACTAATATTATTTGGGGTATCTGGACTAAACTAGTAATTTGGTTACCGTTTTCATTCGATGGGTCGTCATATCTGTTTCAGTCATAAGTAGATTCGTTCATTTAGAGTACTATAAATAATAGAGTACAAAATCATGAAACAGACACTATTTCCTCTTTGTGACAGCAAGGCAAGATTAAGATTAGCTACTGTGATGAGTAACCTCACAATTGGCTAATTGCTGGAAGTCATTAAAGAAATTATTCCACCCCAGTCAGCTTTCTTTGTCATTGGTTTTTTTTTTTTTGTTTTGTCATTGATTTTTCGTACCATGCGACTTTCGTGCAAAATTTCCAACAACTTGTCTCTTTTCCTTGGCATTAAGCAACTAGTTTGCTACCAAATTATTTGACTGATATGATTGAAAGTACAAGGAAATATAGTTTTAACTTGTAAGCATGCATTGCAGTGATTTTATTTATTTATTTATTTGTTTTTCCCCTTTTTATTCTACACTCGCATAGATCTCAACCAGTTTTGTAAAAATAATAGAAAAAAAAAATAAAATGTACCTAAACTTTGTGACAAGAATTACAAAAATTAACTTATAATTAGGAAACATGAGTTATTAAATCTGGTAAAGATGATGTTGTCTCAGTTATAATGGTCCTGTATCCCAATGCTTTCATTTATGCTTTCGTGTATCCCAATGCTTTCAGTTTTTAGTTTTCGGTTTTCTATTATAAATGTCCATATCTCAAAATTATTTCTTCCCGAAGCATTCTAAACCTTCTGGTGCGTAATGAAACAAATTTCTACTCTCCTCATGTAAAAGAAAAGCATGCATATGTTTCATTAAAGCAATTTAATTTTCAAGTTTTAGTAAGAATATTCAATATAAATGTGCCAAGTATATAAAGAAGTATATTTAGTATCTATCTTAAGAAATGTTCTACCACAAGAAATATAGGCTCTGTTTGTTTGACTGTATTTTTTTATAAACATGTTTTTTAAAAATTTCAAATATATTTTTCAACTAATTTTTTATCTCACAAATATATTTATTGAGAAGCATTTTTAAAATTATTATAGTAATATTTCTTAAAAAATACTCCAAAAAATAATCATTCAGACGAAGCCATAATATTTCGCGGCCAAAATTTGGTAGGTGTCGCGCGCCGAGGCCCACCCTAGTATTTGGCTTGATAGTTGTGCCAGCTATTGTCCATTAATTAATTGTCCAGTGGTATCCAATGTCCACTATAAACATTAAGCCCATGAATTAACGGTCCACTGGTATCCAATGTCCACTAGAAACATTAAGCCCATGAATTAACGGTCCACTATTAAATATTAACCCCAATTATTCTAGCTTGAAAATTGTTAATTCATTTAATAAATTAATCCCACTCAAAACATTATATAGGACTACAATTATCTGAGTCGAGCTATATGTATACACCAATACAGTGATGATAGAGTATGTTTGCAAATATTTGTAAATAATAATTAAATATAAAAAATAAAATATACGCGGAATTACTTGGATTTTGCTTCCTAAGTTCCTGTGGACACTATCTAAATGTTGGAAAATTTGAAAGTAATTAGCTTTCAGTTTACTAGTCGAACTTGAAATGGAACATGGGACTCAGTTGGCTCGTTAAATTTATTGAATCAAACCCAAACACCTTTAAACAATTAACAACTTGAGGTCGAATAAGAATTTATATTCGTTTAATATTCAAATGAATTCGATCCTATTCATTAAAGTTTGACTCGACTCGACCTGGTATGAGTGTTAATGGTTATTAACACTCTATTTTTTACACATAAAAAAAAAATCAAACAATTTATGTGCATATAACAAGATGTAGTGTACAATTTTGCTACCCTTCCAATTGTCAGCAGAATTATTTTCACTGATATTTTTTGCCACTAGAATTCACTTATCAGCTGAAATAGTCTTAATAGTGAAATATCTCGTGTCACAAAATGACAGGATAGAATAATATGGCTGGGTTTCTTGAAGGGGACTATCCACCACAGAATTGCATTCTATTCTATGGACTTTGATTTGCTAGCGGGTGGCGTTATCTGCTGGGGTCTTCTTAGTACGTCTGCTTTCTTCAGCCACAAAATTTTACAAGAGGCAAATGTGCCAAAATTGATAAAGATCTCATTTTCCAACAAATTAATTGTGATGCCCCTTTTTGGAAAGTTTTATTTAAATATATTTCTAAATAGCCGTCATGGCTCCAAGAATATTCGTTTTTTCTTGCAATTTTAAGCACATCACATATCGATTTCAATCTTTCCAGTTAGAGACTTTGAATTATAGATTTTGAGAGTAAATTTATGCCAAATAAAATGTTTCAAATATCATTCCTCCTTTAACTCTTGTTATATCCATATACTTTTGGATTGAATATCATTCTACAGAAAAAAAAAAAAAAACTTGCCAAAAGAATTGATTAATATTTATACTCTTCTTCTTTCTTTCCTTTTTATTTTCTGTCTTGGTTTAGCAAAGGAATAATAGTTGGAATAGTAAAATAACTAAGGAATATATTAATTGCAAAATGTTTGTCAAATTTTCAAACACTTCTTTATTTTGTGAACAAAAAACCAACTTTTATGACTAGTAATTTCCTTGTTTCTTTTGGCAATCAAGAAACAAACAAAACAAAATTTTAAAAAATTCCCAATTTTCTTTCAGCCAGAAATAAAGAGATTACTATTTACCTCCTCTTCATCATCTCTCTCAACTATCCTTACTTTCATGGCCTCAAAACTCAGAAGATAAAATTAATTAAAGAAAAGAAAGAGAGTAAACTTCTAAGAGTTTTTCTCTTCTTCCATACACACACTACACTCACTGATTACCCCTCAAAACACCTTCAAATTTTCCCCTATCCAAAACAATGGATTTAGCCTCAAAACTCCAACTAATCGACCTAAGGTCCAGTTTCCTCACCGGAACCTCCCGGAGAGCCGTCGCCCTCCGCCCTTTCCACCGCCCTATACTCCCCACCACAACCACCACCAGCCTAAAAACCACATCTTTTAGCAAACATAACGCCAAAATTTCAGCCAAATTGCAGGCTGTGGCAGTAGAAACTGTGGAAACTGAGGTGAAAGATGAAATAGAGTCGCTTTTGTCGGATAATTCGGAGACCCAATTGGATTTTAAACGTGTAAATAAGCAGTCAAATAGTGGGGCTTCGAGTGTTTCATCTGGGGTAAGGCTGGAAAATATAAGCAAGAGTTATAAGGGTGTGACTGTTTTGAAAGATGTGAGTTGGGCGGTGAAAAAAGGGGAAAAAGTTGGACTTGTAGGTGTAAATGGAGCAGGGAAAACAACCCAAATGAGGATTATAGCTGGACTGGAAGAACCTGATTCAGGGAATGTGATTAAGGCCAAAGCTAATATGAAAATCGCGTTTTTGAGTCAAGAATTTGAGGTCGTGGGGACGAGAACGGTGAAGGAAGAGTTTATGAGCGCGTTTAAGGAGGAAATGCAGGTTGCTGAGAGGTTGGAGAAGGTGCAGAAAGCTATAGAGAAGAGTGTTGATGATTTGGAGCTGATGGGAAGGTTATTAGATGAGTTCGATTTGTTGCAGAGGAGGGCACAGGCTGTGGACTTGGATGAGGTTGATGTGAAGATTAATAAGTTGATACCTGAACTTGGATTCCTTCCCGAGGATTCGGATAGGCTGGTGGCTTCATTTAGCAGTGGCTGGCAGATGAGAATGTCCCTTGGGAAGATTCTTCTGCAGGTATACAACGATACTTGATGTCTGTTGATTTCAGAGTTTGGTTATGTTGAGTAAATGATGATTATTTTTTATTGTAGATACTATGCTTTCTTTGAAGTTTTAGTTTCCTGGCTGATGAAGTGGTGTGAGGATGGCTGTTGCCATAGCTTACTCAGTGCTATTTTGTGTTTTATATGACTCAGTCATGAGACTTCATGAATTATTATGAGTACTAAATTATATACACCCAGTAGAATTTGCAATAACATTCACCCAAGGTGGGTACTCATAACCACAGCAATTCCAGTTTCGCTAGAAATAGTTGAACTGAATTACCATTTAGCATCGAAAGCTAACCTGTGGATTATATTGATATTGCATTTGATTGTCTTTTTGAATTGAGAAATGGATTTTATTACTCAATTGTATGTGTCGTTGTATACAGGACATAATTGATGATTCCATTTTAGGTTGGGTTACTCTTAACCTCAATTTTGGTAAATTTAGTTGAGTGATAAGCTAAGTCTGAATGTCAGCTAGTCAGTGATATCAATGGCTTTAGTCAGCATTTTAAAGCCATTTCTGAAAATGCCTATCTAAATTTCACAGTTGTATACTTTGTGTCCTTGTGCTGCACTAAGTTTTTGTTTTCAAGTTTCCTTGTGGTTAAATATGAAGGGTACATTTACCTTGTTCCGCTTTCCACCCCTTCCATGTGAATAAGGAAAGTAGAAAAAAGCAGAAAATCTTATTTGTGTATTACTTATTATGGTACTTACAGTTGGCTTGCACGATTTGCAAACTTTTGCAGGACCTGGATTTACTACTTTTGGATGAACCAACAAATCACCTTGATCTTGATACAATTGAGTGGCTTGAAGGTTATCTCCAGAAGCAAGACGTTCCAATGGTCATCATATCTCATGATAGGGCTTTCCTTGACCAGCTGTGTACCAAAATTGTGGAGACGGACATGGGTGTATCCAGAACATATGAGGGAAATTACTCTGATTTTATTGTTGCAAGGGCAGAATGGATTGAAGCTCAACTTGCAGCATGGGAGAAGCAACAGAAGGAAATTGAGCAGACAAAAGACCTGATAAACAGGCTGAGTGCAGGAGCAAATGCAGGGCGTGCATCTACTGCTGAAAAGGTATCATGCACTTGTTTGATTGAGAAACAAAATCATAAGAGGTTCTGTATTCCTCAGTTCCCTTCATTTGAAGATACTAATTCTTATAAATCTTCTCAAGTGATATTAATTCTTTTTCATAGCTTGTTTACTTTATAGCTCTAAATTGAGAGTCCTACCTGCTAAACAATTTCGACCCAGAAAGTCTGATGTTTCTACACATCTTGATTGATCTTTAGTTGTGTGACTATGAATCGGATTCTGTAGGGTTGAACAGGATAGATGTTTCACTTCCTCCTGCTTGTCCCCTCCTCCACCTGCACAACCGAAAAAGGAACTTGAAAGAAAGAAATAAATAGGGATACATACCAGTCCATGTGGAAGTTTTGAACTAGTATGATTTGCTTTTGTATTGTGAAACCAATTTTTATTCACTAAGTGAAGGTAGAATAAAGCAGCTTGTCTTTCTTATAGTTGTTATGACTTATTTTGTCTCCAAAAGTTTGGGTCTTATAATTCAAACTCCATCTCTGATTGTCCTTTTTTACTGTAAATCTGTTGTGAACTCGTTGACTTGGCCAATCTTTTGGCATGAAATATCTAGTAAATTCATTCTGCATAAAGGGATCAGTTATCTATCATTTTATTGTCTTTAACATTATTTTCATTTTTCATCGCTCATCTTTTTAATTTCTGTGTCTTTTTGCTTACTTCTTTATCTGGCTTTCTGAATTTCTTCTCCTGGTTGGATATTTTGCAATAATAGAAGCTGGAGAAACTTCAGGATGAGGAACAGGTTGATAAGCCTTTTATTAGGAAGCAAATGAAGATCAGGTTCCCTGAGCGTGGGAGAAGTGGACGTGCTGTAGTGACAGTAAAGAATCTGGAGTTTTCATATGAGGATAAGGTACATGGCGAATGGCACTAATATTTCCTCTTCTAGTCTTTAAAAATAGATTAAGAAAGTATCTTGACATTTTAATTTCCTGCTATTTAGAATAATTTTTTGCGGAGCACCAAATATATTCAGTTCCCTCTTTTCTAGCTCTGTTTAACATCATTTGAACAAACTTTTTACCAGATTCTCTTTAAGAATGCAAATCTAACAATCGAAAAGGGAGAGAAAATTGCAATTATTGGCCCAAATGGGTGCGGCAAAAGTACTTTGCTTAAATTAATTATGGGCCTGGAGAAGCCAGATAGAGGTGAAGTGTTGCTTGGGGAGCATAACGTATTGCCAAACTATTTTGAGCAGAATCAGGTTTGCCGCTCTCGTAACTGTTGCACTTTCAAATATCATGTGTTTCTCACAGCATTCTGGCTTTTGAGACGGCCAGAATTTCAGAATGCTTTTCAATTATTGTATTTGATTGAGATGACCTTTCTTCTGTTGTAGGCTGAGGCTCTTGATTTAGATAAAACAGTGCTTGAAACAGTGGCAGAAGCTGCAGAAGACTGGAGGCTTGATGATATAAAGGGACTTCTTGGGCGTTGTAATTTCAAAGCTGACATGCTTGATAGGAAAGTTTCCTTCTTGAGTGGTGGTGAGAAGGTAATACCATGGCAATCAATCTGCTTTGTCTTGATTTACATTACTGGCTAGAAATATGTTTACTTTTGAGGTATTGATAATACAGTCTTTTCCTTCTGAAATGAAATAATAGAAGTGTGATGTTTTTTAAATATTTAACATAATGTATTTTAATATCTAATAGTAGTTCTCACAGCTGCCATTGTTAGAATGTTAGTATGATTTTTTTTTTTTTTTTGGGGAGAATATTGTATGTAGTCTATTTTAATATCTAATAGTTGTTCTTATAGCTGCCATTGGTGGAATGGTAGTAGGTCTAGATTTATTTAGATTCAGTTAGAACCTACGAATTTATTTTGCTGCACATCTTGTACGTTGACACACTACTTTCATGGTAAAAGTTTTTTGCTGAATACCACATAAAAGACAAATAATGCTTTGGGCAAAAATACGTTGTGTTATGCCTCTGCATATAACTTCCATTATGTTCTACATCGTGCATTAAAATTCACATTAGCCTGTTATGATAGGCAAAATTATGATTTCGTGTTATTTCCCTTAGAAACCAAATTAGTGTGGTGCTGCTTTCTAACTGAATATGTGTCATGTTTCTTCAGATAGTGTATTGTCATATATTACTTATCAGCCCCATGTTTTGATTTTTGGATTGGTTTATATGTTCAAAGGGTAAGTTATTATTTATAGGGGGTGAAATTGTTTGATGTGATCTAGGATTAGTGTCGTACACTTAAAAACACAAGAGTCCAAAGTGCTTTGTTTAAACTTAAAGGAAGAAAATGATACTTCCTAAATCTTTGAGGTCCATTACAGCAATTTGCCATTGTTCTGTAACTTCTTGTTATGATCCTCTAGTTATTGTTCAAAAGCATTTGACCTCGTTTCTTCCCTCAGGCACGACTTGCCTTTTGCAAGTTTATGGTGAGACCTTCAACCTTGCTTGTCCTGGATGAACCAACAAATCATTTGGATATACCTTCAAAAGAAATGCTTGAGGTTTGTGTTTGCATTCTGGGATGAATATTTTGTTTGTACATATGTAGTATAAAAAATTATGTCATCCTCGTGACTATGTAATCTGTATTTGTTCTATTAGGAGGCAATAAATGAGTACAAGGGAACTGTTATCACCGTATCTCATGATAGGTACTTTATAAAGCAAATTGTTAACAGAGTATTGGAAGTGAAGGATGGGCACATACAGGACTATGTTGGAGATTATGATGTAAGTTTTACTCTTGTAGTAGCAGTATCCATTAATAACTGAGTTATGGCTGGAAACCAGCAACTCTACCATCCTATTATGTCCTATTTATTATATAATTTTAACCAGTTAAAGTTTTGACTTGGTCGAACCATATATCCTCACTTCAGAAACATAAAAAGTATTACATTGTGGCATATAAATTTTGTCAAGGCCATATATAATCTAGAATTGGATTTGCTTATATTGCATTTTCAGTTCTTCATAATTACATGCTGACTAGACTAGGAAACTTCAAGTCCGAATTTGGAGCTTTTTGGGTTTAACCGGAGCTTGCAACCTGGATGTGCTTGAACGTGTTTAGCCATGAATGTCTTTTTGAATATAAACTTGTTAATTGCTTATGCCTCAATTAAGATTGAGGTCTCTCCAAGCCTGAAGTTTGAATTTAAACTTGGAACAAATTTATTTCATGTGTTGAGCCTTTCTTGAGATTTGTCTTCCAAAAAAGGGCCTCTCTTTTTACATAACATGAACTTTGGAAATGCAGTACTATTTAGAGAAGAACCTTGAAGCAAGGAAGAGGGAGCTTGAACGCGAGGCAGAACTTGAGGAGAAATCCCCAAAGGCAAAGGCCAAATCCAAGATGTCGAAGGTAATGCAACATACAAGTAGAAGAACTGATATATATATATATATATATATATATGTATACATACATCTTTATAAGCCAAAACTGTTGAAGTATTTAACTTCCTTATTCTTGACCAACAGGCCGAGAAGGAAGCTCGGAAGAAGCAGAAAATGCAGTCATTTCAAGCTGCGAAACAAAAGTCAAAAGGATTGAAGAATGCTAAAAGATGGAAGTGAATAGAGTTTTAATTACACTCATGAAGCTGATCTATACCTGTACTTTGTACAAACCCGGTAAAGGATGCATAGCACGTTTTGTCCATCTGTATATAAAATTGAATAGAAATAGGACGTGATTTGGAATGATTGGGATGGCAGGGGATAGAATGTTATTGAAGGTCATGAGAAATATACAAAGTTTTTAGAGAAATTAATCCAGTTATGATTCTATCAATTGACAGTTTTGCAACCTCCATTTTCTTACTGTCAAACCTGATTTCCAGCGTAAGAAGCCTCTTGATTTTGGATATGGGTTCAAGCATTTTGAGAGGAGGTGCTTTATAACATGATATGCGTAATAAAGGTAGTTGTGAATAGCAGTTGTAGTTGACCGGTTAACAGTCTTGAGGCTTTGCTTTTAACGGCGAGTTTTGTTTAAGGAGACAAGGGTAAAAGGTAGGGAAGAAAAATGAAGAATAGCAGGAAACAAGGAAGGGGAAAAAAAAAAAAGGGAGGGACAAATGGATCGTTTACGGACGAACGATGAATGGCTGGTAGTGTGACTTAAAAGTGGAGCATTGCTAACTAAGCCAATATGCGTGTACTCCAAAAAATGGAAGTAAAAGTTACTTGCAATAATGAAAAATCATAAAAGAGACAGTGCAATTTATGTTAAGGGATAATTTCACATACTTTCTCCGAAGTTGGTCATAATTGCAGGCACCTCTTTTCAAGTTTTAATAATTACATTTACACTCATTATGTTTATATTTTTTTATAACAAAAAAAAAACTCATTTTAATAATATAACATAAATACACCAACTAAATATTTTAAAATATCCTTAATTGTTTTGTAGACACAAATAATAAGTAAAAAAAGTAAAAGACATAAATCCAAAGTTTTCTGCCCCTCCGATTGGGCCTTCCAAGTCGTTTATGCATTTTTTTATTAAATTAGTCATCTTTTTCTTATTGATATATTTCTTTGTAAGATTCAAATAGATAAAATATATTTATTTAGACTAGTTAGATAAATAGGAGAATATAATCTAGCGGAGATTGAAAATTTGGAATAAAAATATGAGTACTTTTGACACATTATGGATTAACTAATCAACTTTTCAAGGTATATTTTTCTTTTTCAAAAGCAATTAAGAGTATTTTATGATACTTTTTTTGGTATTTTTGGATTATATTATCAAATATTTTGTTATAAAAAATATAAACATAGAGGGTATAAATATAATTATTAAACACAAGAGGAGGTAGTTGCAATCATAACAAATCTCAAGAGAGATATATGAAATTATCCCTTATCTTGAATTAATTTGCGTCAAACAATTATATAGTTGCCTACAAATTATGAGGAAAAGGATATTGGTAATCTTACGGGGCTACTTGGTTGGAGGATTGGATTTGAAATTGAAAACGGAATTAGGGGTCGTAATTTCTAACACGACCCGAAAACTCGACACAAATCTAACTCGAAAATAGCGAGTTTGGGTTGGAAGTTGGTGGGTTCGCAGGTCGAACTCACTAACCCGAGAAAAAAAACAGGTGGGGTTCGAATTGAACCACGCGAACCGGAAAAAGAAAAACTAATATTTTGTAGGTTTGTTTCACCCATTCACATTTAAACACAAATTTCACTTATTGGATAATTAATTAAGTAAATTGTAAGAAAATTAAGAATTCTACCTCGGTTTATGACGAGTAAATTATAAGAGGAATCAAGTGTATGTTAGTGAGTTACTTTGATATTAGTGTGTGCAAAAAATGTGTTTGATCATTTTATATGTGTGTGTTTTAATCTTTTTTTTTCTTTTCCTTCCTCATTTTTTTTTGAGCGGGTTGTGTTCGGATTGGCGAATCATGTTTGGTTTGGTGAGTTAACTGTTATATTTAGGTTTCAATTTAACTCGACTCGCCAACCTGACCTGTTGCTATTCCTAAACGGAATCATGCCCTCTAGAATTGAAATGAAGTTTTTCATTTCAACATTTTTGCTTGGTTGAGATGTTGGAATGAGTATCATTCCAAGTTTGCACTTCTCCACCACACTTCCGTTCCGTCCCAAAGTTCTAAATTTCGATTACCATGGCCGCTTTTTTTCAACAATTAGCCTCAAAGTTTTTATCTTTATCAAATTTTCCATATGGGTATTTCACCGCAAAAACAAGGGATTTGTTCACATAATGCTGGAAGGCATTAACGGTGTCGCGAATCGAAGGACACCAATTCCCAGTGAGAATTCTCCTGGCAAGTAACCCGCATTTGTTTAGCGATGAGATCATCCATGGTCGTCTTCTTGCTGAAGGAGCCGGCGAGGGTGAATGCGGTGGGTTCACCTTCGTAGGCGAGATAAATAATGGAGCCGTGAGGTTGGGGGAGGAGAGTGGGGTAAAGGGATTGGACATGTTGGTGAATATAGAAAGATCATCTGGTGTTTTGGCTAACAAGAGGTTTTGATTCGTGGAAAGGACTTGGGATTGGATGAGAACCGGATTTGATTTGGGACTTGTGTTCACCGATTGTGGATTGTGGATTTTCGATTTTGAGCCTCTCCAAACCATCTCTGCTTCGAATTAGGGCTGTTAAAAAAAACCCGAAAAATCAAAAAATCGGGAAAATCGATCTGTCCCGAATCGAAAAAAAGGGTAACCGAATCAGTTTTTGGTAGCGGGGCGGTTTGCGGGGCGGGTTATATTTTAACTGGGTTGGTTCGCGGTTCAAATTTTTGCAAATCGGCAGGTAACCGAACCGAACCGAAATGGGGATAGTTTTGTAATTTCACATGTTACTTATGTAATTTCACATGTTAGTTTGGGTGTTCATTTGGCTATTTGTTGAATATTTATGTTTTTACATTGATTGAAATGAAAAGATGAAGTTTGAAAGACTAAGTGATTATTTTCTTGTTTATATAGTTTTTGGTTATTTGTTGAATATTTATGTTTTTATGTTGATTGAAATGAAAAGATGAAATTTGAAAGACTAAGTGATTGTTTTCTTATTTATTTAATTTTTGTTTTTTTGAAGATTAAGGTTTTAGATGTAATTTAACTTTAAGATATTAATGTTTGTATTGTTAGTGATTTATAATATTTTGTAATTTTTCTTGTTTATTTTTTTAAAAATATAGGTAAATTATTATGGACTGGATCGGGTACCCGCCCTATCCGAACCGGTTTTGCGGGTAACCGGAAGGCCGGGTACCCGCTACATATGGACTGGTTTGCGGTTCGAATTTTTGCCGAACCGCAAAGACCGGTTCGGTTCACATTTTTTGTCCATGGACCGGGTATCCGGTCCATGAACACCCCTAGTCCACTTCAAAGCTATCCTTGGTTTGCTTTAATGGAGGGAAAATTTTTGGAAATGGTTGAACGAAGTTGTTAAGGAATCAGACAAAGTATTTTGTCAAAACCCACCATGTGGCAGGGAATGAAGAAACCACTACGTTGTTTTGATAGTAATTATTTTATACGCATATTTTTTTAAAAACATTAAATATGTTTTTTAATTAATTTTTTATCTTATAAATATATTTATCGAGAAAATTTTTTATAATTCTTACAATAATATTTTTTAAAAAATACTTGAATAAAAATATTTTTTAAAAAACACTTTAAAAAATAATCATACAAACAAAGAAATTGATTTCAATAGACTTCATCCAAACAACAAATAAAGGATTTATTCCGTTTTATGATTCCCATTCCTTCCGATCACGGGCCAAAATTTTATTTAATGCTTAAAAGGCCTTCATTTTTTTAATTGATTTTCTGTCCAAAACTGATGTAGGGTTCAAATCCTACACAAGTGACTCCCTCGACTGGAGGTCCCAGTCCTTCAGTTTAGTATTGTATTTTTGGGTGTATTGACTCTTATGAGCCTTCTTTTTAAACACACCCACGTATGGGCATTTAGTCTGTCTGAAATATAGGTCCAAAATGCAATTGGATTAGAGTTTAGGGAGTAAACTAAAAATAAAAGAAAAACGAAGTTACGAATAAATAGTCAGGCTATTTTAGACACCGCCGTTGCATAACAAAAAAGAGCGTATTCTTCGTCTGCTACAAAAATCCCGCCTTCTTTCAGAAAATCGAAGCTCTTCTCCGACGCCATTTCAGCTGATTTAGCTTCCCCCTCTACTCTCTTTCTCTTTGTAAGTATTTTATGAAAATTTGACGCAGTTTGGATGAGATTTTCAGTTCTAAAACTGACTTAAAAGACAGCTGCTTGTTGAATTTTGTTTCTTTCTATTTTGCTATTCTTGAAAATTAAATATTTAATCTTTTTATACTATCGGATATAGATGAAAATTTTATTCACAGCCCGTGTTTTCTTTTTTGGAAATATCATGTCTGGTTTTTGTTTTTTTTTTTTAGTTTAAATAATTTCTTCATAGCAAGAACATTGTTTAATAGTATTGAGAAGACAATGAATTTAGTCTTGTTTAGAGTTGCTCAGTTATTTTAGATACCAGTTCTGAGGGATAACAATTTTGAAAGGGGAAAAAAATTTATGTTGGTTTTTGCTTTATTGGTAAAGGGACATCAGTAAATCAAATTTTGCTAAGAACTTGTGGAAAAAAAAATGATTAGTATGTTGGTTTTTGCTTAATATTAATACAGAAAGAAACTTTATTATGTTGGTTTTCGCGTATTATGGGTAAAGGGGTCATTAACAAGTTTGATTTTGTTGAGAATTGGTGAAATGGAAAGAAACTTTATTATGTTGGTTTTCGCTTATTACTGGTGAAGGGGTCAAATACAAATTTGATTTGTTGAGAATTGGTTCTAGGATATATAAGGGGTTAGATACTTTTGCTGTGAAGCCACAAGCTTTTAGTTTCTTCTACTTGGTCCTATGTTGAGATTACTTGAGATAGAATGTTGCATGAGCATATATAGCTGAATTTCAGTAGTGTTGTCTTTTTTGGAGACAGATAATAGGATGGGAGAAGTTATATTGGGAATGCCAGGACCTTGGGCTGATGATAATTATGAAGTGACTGATCACTATACAACGAAAATTGGAGGACTTCCTGTAAGATGTTGTATTTGATTTAGCAAACTAATATTTATGTTGAAGCAAGATCTTGCCATGTAATTAATTGTTTGTTCTTTTTGGACAGGACTGGCCAATTCCAAATATTGCTATTAGGCCTGACCTCCTAGTATGTCAATCATGTAAAAGCAATCTCTGTCTTCTTGCACAGGTTTGTGTTTTCAAGACATTTATTTTGTTTTTGTGGATACAATTAAAGACTCATAGTCCAAAATTTTCTTTTTTCATTTTATTTGTCTTACTCAGGTTTATGCTCCGATTTCAAGTAAGACAATGACAATTGAAGAGCGGGTTATCTATGTTTTTGGTTGTGTAACACCACAATGTTGCAGGAATCCTTCAAGGTTTTAAGTTTCTGGTTTATCATATTGCTATTAAGGTGCTGGAGTTGTACTTGTTATAGTTAGTGTCACCTTGTTTACTTTTGTGTTTCTTTTGTATGTAGTTGGAGAGCACTTCGAGTTCAGAAGTCAGTCAGCAGTCAAGAACCAATCCTACCCACTAATGATGTTGCCCCTTTGCCTTCATCTTCTCTTTCAGCTTCAAAGAATGATTGGCAGCAAGACTTATGGACATTTGATCCTAGAGAGGATGATGATGGTGGAAACAGTGGCGACATGGATCTAGAAGACTTAAGTAGGGCATTTTCTGAAGCTGCAAATTTAACTTCCAATTCAAAGAAACAAAATTTTGATCCTGATCCTACTCTGAAGCCTTCAATTACAGACCAGAAATCTAAAGCAGATGATAAGAAATTTCCAGGTATAGCTTGTGTGGTTTTGGAAAGCACCTCAGATATTGGGTAGTACATGCAGCTTACTGTTTGGAAGTTTATTTCAGAATGTGCAAATGTATAGGCCTGCCATATTGATATATCCACATTTCAAAATGAACAAATATAAATCTATTTTGCCATAGGCCACTCCAAGTCCAACTTGACTTCAAATCTTATTTTCAAAGAGGTCCAAACTTTTGAATGTGTTTTGAAATTTTGATGAGATGTAAATGGAAAACAAAAGCTTTAGTAATTGCTTGTAATAAGCATGATAACAAAGTGTTGTTGTCCTAGACATAATTTTTGTAGAAGGAAATAGCATAAAAACTAATCTAGTTAAAGAGAATGCATCAAATTTTTAGTTGATGTTTTCCTTTCTTGTTCTGGGAATGAAGGGATGAAGTCTGCAATGTAAGGGATGGGTACCTTCATGGAGGGCCAGCAAACTTCTGAAAGAAAGTAAATTAACTGGCAATATAAGAATTGCTTCAAAGTCTTGTAATATCCATCGTTAAATGATCCTAAAATCATGAAAAGAGGATAACTCAGATTATTTCCTGTAAGGCAGCATTGTGTATTCTGTTGTAACTTGATTTATGTTAAAATGATAGTAACCAATCTATGTAATGCATTCATATCTGGAGTTTGTCCACAGATTATTTTCCCTCCGTTTTACTGAGAAAATCTTTTGAAAGATTTTATTTAATTTTCTATGCGTTCTTGGTTGCAGTTTTGCCTTGCTTCTACCTATATGCTCAGGAGGAAAAATTTTCGAGAGAGGTCAATTCCTTATGTTCAAAATACGAAAAATACAAGTCGCTCTCTATGTTTGAGAATGAAACTGATATTGATTATTACACACAAGAGGAGAAATGGGAAGAGGAGAAGTATGAATATGATAAAGCCTTGAATGCAGATAGGATTTACCTCAAGTTCAAAAAACGAATTGATGCATACCCAGACCAATGTTTCAGGTGAAGTTATCAAGATTCTTGACCTTAGTAGTAGTTATGATTTTCACTGTCCTCTATAATTAGTCACAAATTGCTTGGCACTGAAATTGCTTCAGATACATATACTTAGTTGGCAGGTTTTTAACCTAACTACATATTCCTTTTTAGAAGCTCTGGTTTTGGCACCAAGAGGTGACCTTAGGAAGATGTTTTGACTGATAGGAGAACCTTTTGATTTTGCTTGAAAGCTCAATGAGGGTGAGATTCCTGTTACTTGTATTCTTATTGTTTGGGGAACGAGTTAATGCCCTTTTTACTAGGTTGAAATGATGGGGTTTAATTTAAGAGCTTTATTATTAAATATCAATAGAAAAATACAGACATGAGAGTCTGTTTATCAATATGCTGTGTAACTTGTGAGGTTTTTTATTAATCAAACAAGTTGGTTTATGTTTGCTTAGATTGCTTGCTTGCAAGTGAGCTGCAGAGAATTTTTCGTGTAAATATTAATTGTTTTTTATTGTTTCTCATTAGTTTGCTGTCTTCCACAACTTGTGGTAAGTTTGCCATATACAGATTACTATATGGTTGATTTAATTTTCATTAAGAAAAGAACGCCAACTTTGGGTATCATCCCTGCAAAAGAAAATTGAAATTAGAGCCTGTTATAACTAGTTCCATTTTACTTCTGTTGTTTATGACACAAGTTAAAATTTCTTAGGACTTATCTAGTGTTATTGTTCTGAAGTTATGCATTGTCTTTGCGATCTCAGATATTTGAAAGGTGGGAGGCCGCTAGTGGCTTCTTTACAGAAGGAAAATTCTGGCACGTGCAGCCTATGTGGTGGGTCAAGACACTATGAAATGCAGCTGATGCCACCATTATTGTATTTTCTACAGCAAGCAACCAGTAGTCAAATAAAAAATTCCGTGGAGAACTGGAACTGGATGACTATGATTATCTATACTTGTTCAGAGGTAGTCATCTTACTCCATTACTATGCTGAAACTGCACGCAGATATGTTCCATATACTAATGTGGCTAATTATTTAGAGTTCAAGAAACCCTCCTTTGCTGCTAGCCTATTTTAGTGTAGACTAGTAATTGAATATATAACTTTAATTTGTTCAGTTACTGATTATGGCCAACACCTTCAAGCCCCGCTTATCCACTTCCTGTAAGAGGGAAGATGGGAAAAGCAAAAGAAAACTATGAGATGGAAAAAGGTCAAACTAACTCCTTAAAAGAATCACACTACAATGTGAGGAAACCAAATATCACAAGCATCACACTAAAATGTGAGGAAAAGATTCACCGAGACAACATTTTTACGTGCAGGCTAACGAGTGGCTAGAAAAATGTGAGAAGTATTTATTTGTAGTTCAATTTGACCACACGAGTCCTAGTTTCTACTTCTGTTTTCCAAAATCAGAGGATTCACACCACCATTTTTCCCCCTTGAAGACATTTGCCCTTCTGTTTGTCCCCACTTTGCACTCCTCTTGTCTCTACTCGGCTTATGTTTCTGGGAATTATCGACAACTTTGATTGTGAATTAACATGAATCTTCTGACACTACTTTAAAGCCTAATAGCCATCTAAATTTCGAGTTACTTATTTCCTATAAAAGATGATAAAGATATACCATACAGACACTTGTGAAAATTTCTGACGCTCTTAATTTTTGTAAAAGTTTCAAAATTATACCATAGCCTTTATTGCAAAGAAACCATAAGAGAAAAGAAAATAAGTCGTCCTTCAAGAAATTAGTATCACCAGTAGTCAAAGGTTGTCTAAGAAGACTAATGTACTAACTCATCTTTAGCTCCGCTTCTTAGGATGATGATTTGTTACCTGGAAAACATTATTGCTGTCCCCTTTACGAACTCTAGCCATGTAATCTAGGTAAAACAGTACTCGACCACTCCAATTATTAATTTGTTTTCCACATTTGTGGATTGAAGCTGTTTTTGTGTACAAATCCGAATCTCATAGGCCAATTTTTATGAATGTCTTTCTCCATTTGAAGATTTATCTACCATCGTGTTCTTTGTTTCTTTTAGAGCTGTGGACAATTAATCCATCAGGAGAATTCCGGCAATCAAGGCTGGGTAGTAGCAGAGGAAGCTGTGGTTGTACAGTTTGAGTAACGTTTCAACTCAAATTGATATTGTATCGTAGTAGATGACATTATATTACAACTGTTTTTCATAGGGTTGGGTTTCTTTTCTGTACCCTTTTTTATTTTTTTTCTTCCTTTGGTTCGCCATTTTAGGGGCTGGGGGTTGGGAGATGTTGAGAGGTAAACGTGAAGGTGAGGTGAGAATTGTGGGACTATTTCTTTGGATTGTTCTTCTACTTTTATACGTGGTTGTGAAGTTATAACCATGTCAGAGGCGGCTTAGGATACTTCACCCCCCACTTCTTGTCAGGGTATGATTAAATTTACAAGTCTGAGACTTCAAGTCTTAATGAATGATGGTATTCGTTGCCTGAAACAGAGCAAGGAAACCGTTTTGACCAGCAAACAATCTGGCAGCTGCGATTTAGCTTCCAAATAATAGGGCAGTTCATCTAGAGATGGCACCACATAAATGACTTTCTGATTGTATTAATTCATGCACGTTATTTATTTTACTACAAGTACTTGATCATGTTATAACTTATAACGGCTGTGGCTAAGGCTTATATACGCCGCAAAGGTTACAAATACCACAAAAAAAAAAAAACAAAAAACAAGAAAAGTGTTCCCAAACTTGCGCAGCTCAGATAGATTGGATAAGAGGTAAAAACCTTATTGGCCATGTTATATTTGCAGAAATTGCAACCATCGTATTAGCACATCAGCCAGTAAAGTGTATTGATATATATTTTGTAGGCTGAGAATTCTTTGGAAGCTTGGTAATTATACTTGAGAAGCAATTATGAAAGAGACTACAGAATCAACTATATCACTAGTCGTTTAACTGTCTTTGAGAAAATCAATATCTAAAGCTGAGCATTCTACCATTTCCTAAACATATTCCTCAAGCATACCAAAATTATAATGATATAGTAGTTAAATAATCTCCAAACTCCATGGACTTCATCAATGAAACAATTTTTTGGCATGATACGATTTTAAACTTTGGCACAATAAGTAACCAATCAAACGGTCGAGATAGAATCTATTACATATTTGGTAGCCAAGATCAATGTAGAATTTAGTTATTTACATAAGTTTGATAAATATGCAGATCATAGTATTACACCCCTTCCCCCTTCAGTGTTGCTCAAACAAAGGTAGGAAATTACTACTCAAATTTCTTCACCAGAGAAAGGTCATTCAACATCTTCTCAATTGCCTCATCATCAAGGGCACGGCCTCTGTTCTGCAAGACAAAATGTGAAACAAAAAAAGATTAGTTGTTATCAAAGAAATGGATGAAAGAATTAAACAACATCTCAAAAGGAATGCAAGTTGATGATAGCTAAAAGCTAACTCTACAACATTTACATGACTATACTAGCAAACACAGGAAATGGGGAATGGGCAAACATTCCCATCTATCTAGGGGTATGCAGTAAATGTCAGCAAAAATAAGTAATAGCAAAGTCTCATTAGTGTTTTATCCTCTAAGAGAAAGAACTTTGTAACAGACTTCACCATCCACTTGTTCTTTTCGATATAATAACCATGAACACAAATTTAATAAAATTAGCAATATCAGCATACAATTGTGAGAACATCAAGTATGAGCACTCTTTTGGTAATGCCTTTGACCACATTAATCAAATTAATGAAGAGGTTGAATCATATTGGATTGTCTAGCTTTCAATGTTTACTCATTCTTCCAATGTTTTTCAAAAATACTGAGCTTGATGTAGCGAAACACAGAAGTACCTTGATTGATGGAACCATGGCAATAGCTTCCTCAACAGTTTCTGGGCAAAGATTACCAAGAACACAAAGCTGCAGAACACAAGGAATCAATAGCACTTTTGAGGTTCTTTCAACAGAAAAAGAGATGTATTACAAATAATGAATACCAACCTCAAATTCAGCCAGCTGGTATCTGCTAAGAATTCTGATATTTGATTAAGGTAGATAACAATGATTAAGAGAACTTTCTAAGTTTGGATAACAAAAATTGGCCCACTCTTATTAATATACAGCTAGCTGCCTCCTATTATGGATGTGGGGAAAAATTTGCATGAGAGAAAAGCATCCAGGAAAAACATTTGAGAAGATAAGAAGAGAAGATAATCATAATTCTATTTATGGAGAAACCTGAGATTTTCTTTTTGAAGTCACCACAGCAATTACAAAGATAATGAATTGGTTATTAACCAACATAAATAAAAATAATTTGTGATCCTAAATTAATAAATCTGCAACAATACAGGCCTGCAATTATCATAGAAGTAAATCATAGCTAATTACATGGAAAAATGTAAACTGATATATGCTTATCCATTATGCAGGATTTAAACTAATATAAAAACAATGTATACTGGTCTAAGTTCACAAGGTAGGCACCGCAACTTTCAAGGCCGTGTACCGCAAACTAGTTATTTCCAGGCATTTAAACTCAGTGACAGCCACATAAAGCCTCTAATTCCTCGATCATTAAAGACCATAACATAGTGACTCATGTGACACTCTATCATTAAAAGTCAGGATTTAAACATTTCCTACAGTTGAGGTCCTTCATATCTGTCTGATTAATCAGAGGATAGGTATCTCTGTATATGCAAAAAATACTAGACTACAGTAATAACAAAGAGATTTATATTCAAGGATACTCCCGGACTTGTCTAACAGAATCAGGATTCTTGTAGCGGCTGAAACGCTTCACATACTGCAACGACTTCTCGAATACTCTGAAAAGATAAAAAACCATTATATGTTTAGACATGTGATTAAAAAGTCACAGACTTAAATGTGAGATTCCTTGACGTTTCTATTCATCAAAATACATGACAGATGGTTTTATCATTAAGCTTATATCTCATATGCATCATATATTTATTACCATAAACAAATGGAGTAAATAATGGAAAACAATAATGGCAATTACTGAAAGCACTTATTTGATGTTAATTTAATTGTGCAATCTTTATGCACGTCTCTATTATAATAAGCCTAAAATTTGATCATAATCCGCATATGATTTGTTGATGATTATGACTGACATCCAATTAACTGAAACCAGAAATAAATAAAAGCTTACATTTTAGCCAACATCAAGAAAGAGCAAGCCTAGTGAAACTACCCGCTAAACAGTAAAAAACACAACTATTATGAAGAAGAACATATTATTGTTTTTTTCACACAAAACATATTCAAGATACACATGAGAGGTGATATTAATCTTTTTAAATCACACTTTAAAGAGGTTAGAAAAGCTACACAGGAACCAGAGGTGCTTTTGAAGATGCTGTAATAAGAATACTGTATCCGTCCTTGATACCATGCTGAAGGATTTGTTACCACGTATCGAGCATTTACTTGATTAAGTTTAACCACGAAAGTTCCCCAAAATCACAATTTGATTATGTAACTTATATTTATTTGCTTATCAAATAGTGCAGTATAATTACACAAGGAATCTAGCTCATTTTAGCCAAATTTTAAATACTATAAATGCATGCAACCGAGGCAGGACAACAAGCACGTGCTCTTCTTATGTGTCGTTCTATTTGAGAAAGGATTGGGTTGTATACAGTTCATTTCACCTAAATAATGTATGCACACACACACACTTGAGTAGATACTTCTAATGGTTCAAGACAAGTTAACTGACGAAGGTTGCAAAGCCTAAAGGACGACTAATTATGACAAGCGATATTGGAAGAGGAAAGAAAACAAAAACCTTTCATTGCTAAAGGAAAATGCCCTAATTCTTGTCTGCCTAAACTTCTTGATGTCCAAACAAGAGAAAAACAATGGTGAGGTGTTCTACTTAAACTTCTTGATGTCCAAACAAGAGAAAAACAATGGTGAGGTGTTCTCTAGTCCTTATTTCTCCACTAATCTGGAGTTATACAATATCAACTTCCCTTGAGTATCACATGGCAAGCACACAAAAGGTGATTCAGATTAAAAAGGTAAACATTGGAAGTTCTTCATAGAGGAAGTGATCAATTTTCATTTTTATTTAGTTGCAAAGTTGGATGAAAGGAGTAGAGAGCCTGACACTTACTGAGACATTTGATTCATTGGATCCTCAGACATCTGCTGAAGCTGCTCGTACTTATGTTCAAGAATTAAGGAAACTTCACAATTCATCAAACACTTGGCCTTCAAAAATTCTGCAAAACCAGCCAACAAGAAAAGTTATATAATTGCACCTCAAAGGTTTTCTATGCCATGAAAACAGGAAAAGAAATTAAGGTCCTTCTAATCAAATAAGTTTTATGAGATTTTCTTTGTGCTGTCATGAGCAAACAAAATGAATGGACTGAACTTTTTGGAAATTAGAGTGAGTGCACAAATAGACGCAAATATGTAAAGCTTGCAATGATATACGTCAAGTAACACTTTACAATAAAATGAACTTTAACATTCTCATATTGGATCAACATAAAACACACCTTAGTGCCATGCTTTTAATTATCTCTCTGAAAGCAATGGATGTTCTAATTGTTCTTTTTTGAGATGAATATATGTTTTAATAAGAATGTAATAATGGTCGTGCATTCAAATAAGGAAAAAAAATTAAAGCTTCACTACTGTGGGCCATGTGCAGGTCCAGTAAAATGGATACAACTATGCATTAAGGTTTAGTCATTCAAATCTCTGTTTCAAAAACTATGTATTCAGGCATAGTCATTTGAAACTAAAATCACAATTGAAAAGTTCGACCAACAGAAACTTGAGATCGTTATTCAAAAAAATCACCAATTTACTAAAAGTTAATCCATTACTATTCAGCATGTCATGCAGGAAGCATTATGTCAAGAGCCTAAAGGGATGTCCTTCCTCATAAGAATAAAAAATATTATTAAAGCAACAGTCCTTTTTTTGTTTTAGTTTTCATTTTTTGAATATCAGCAATAGGAGAACTATGAAACCACCATGACATCATTTTTGTTCAGATATTGAAACACAAATCTCTATATCAACCTGAACATGGATAAAAAGGTACTTATCTCTCAAAAAATTTCAATTGAGAACAGCTTATTGGAAACTCCTGAGACCCACATGGCTTTTGGCCATCTCTCTCTCTCTCTCTCTGACTGACCACCACTCTCACACAATCACAAGTCAAGAAACAGCTTCCTATCATCAAATGACCACATGTGCTTACTAATGTTCCACCTTTTCCATTCCTGATTGAGATATAGACCGCACATCCGTTTAACCACTACAACTCCATATTGGCACCCTGCGTCTTGAATCCGTTCCTCACTCATATCAGCAGGTTAGAACAGCTAATAAGATCCATATGAAGTTCATCCTACTACTATCCAAATCATAAACGATACCAGAAACCTTAACACAAGTATCCCCCATTTCGAGACCTAAATAGGCACACAGCCATGGAAGGATACAAGCATCTAGAAAAACTCTTTCATCTTCCATAACTCAAGCCCTCAAAATTCTGTCTCACCCAAAACATTCTTACCTGTCATCACTACTGAAAACTATGGAAGGCTAGAGATCACCAACTTGTCCCAAATTAAAAATTAGTAGGTTTTACCATCTCAAAGTAATTCAAAAAGGCAACTCCAAGTAAATCTTTGCCATAGGTAAACAAAGTACATTAGATTTCTGATTTATTCATCTAATGATCATCCATCCTAAAATGCGATTGTACTAAGCTGTGTAAAGAAGATCGCCCATTCAAAAGAATATCTTTCTATTTTCTGGGGAATACAATTATGAACGAAATGAATGTTAAGAAGCAAAATCATATACTAGAAGAAAAATTTTGTAAACTTAAATCCCTAAATACAACATCAGTGTATATACACTATAAAAAAAAATCCCATGCATCCCATTTAACTATTCAAACAATTTAGTATTGTTCCCCAAAACAACGAATACATACATTACAAACAATTTAGTTCCTAAAGCTTTGATAAAAGTCAAACACTTATTCATAAACTAATACCACCAGTTACCTAATACAACATAATAGTTACAAACCATATTAGTGAACAAAGAGGGTAATTTACCATCACCAATCTTGAGCTCAGCAGCATTCTCTTCCTCTTCTCCAGACATATTTCAGCTTAAGTCAAAAACTGACCAATCAACAACATCAAAATAAAAATAGATTAGACCTTTCCATCACCATCTAAACGTATTATCTCTACAAAAACACAAATCATCAAAAGAAAACTTGCATATAAAACTATATTTAACATATATGCACAAAAAGATGATTTTTTCAGTGCGTAACTATCAATTATGGTGACAATTTCATCGTGTAACTGGGGAACTACTACAGACTTTATTGACATCACAGGCTTAATACAGGAAAAGGGTCTGAGAGAAACAAAAAGGGCTGATTGAAGGACAGCTTCTTGGAGCTGCCCGTGGCCTTATTCTGCTTGGGATGGTGGCGCAGAATACCTGGGAATAAAGGGTTTCGATGAAGACACTGATTTGCGGGGACGGAAAGCAGTGAAGAGAGGCAAGAGGAGGATGTCAAAGTTTTGATCCGCTAAAGCTTTTAAGCATGGTCCTCAAGTTTTAATACAAACAAACGCAGCCCTATGATGTTTTTTCAATTTCGACCAAATAATGAAAATTATCATAATTTGGTCCCCCTAATATTCTCAATTTTAATTAGGGAAATTATGTTCAAACACCCCTATACACTATAAAATTTTAATTTAAAAGGTGTGTAAGAAGAAATTAGAAATAAATTTTAATTTAAACATCCCTTTGAATAAATTTTAAAGGGTGCATTAGATGATGTAAAAATAAAATAGACGGAATTGGTTTGGAATTTAGTTGACCAAAGGTCAAAGGCCCAAATTACCTATAAATTTTATTAGAGGGGGTAAAGTGCAACTTGGTTACAAGTTTCAATGGGGTTTGGTGCATTTAGCCCTAGTGAGTATAGTTGCCTTTAATTGTGAATTAATACTTCACGTATTTCTCACTTCCATGCTAATGTTATTTGTAACTTTAGCCTGTAGAATTTTTAGAAATAATTGGATTTTTTTTTTGTTACAAATGCAAAGTGATATGTGTTGACAAGCTAGTAATTTATTTTAGGAAAATAATTTACACACATTACTTTTTGATGAAAACGCTCTCCCTTTCTTTTAATTAGATTAAAATTACCAAAATACCTATGAATTATAATATCATAAGTTTATTTTTAATCAAAAAGCACTTCTAAACTATAAGACTTTAAGCTTATGTGTAAAAAGAATAATCGTTTTTAATTTTTACACATAATAAAAAACTAGAGTGCATGCATCAAAAAGTAGTGTGTGAACTTATTTTATTATTTTAAATATGCATAAAAAAGTAGTGTGTGAGTTTATTTTATTATTTTAAGTAACACCTACGTGACTCTCACCAGTAATAATTGGCCAAATTAATTGTCTATGTTTATGTCAAAATTATATATATTAGAGATTATGTTTATTTTTGTTAAAAAACTTTAGAGACCACTTTGGTCACCATTAGTAGTATTAGATATTAGATTTGTTTCCTTACAAGTTGGTGACTGCTTTGATGTAGTGGCCAAATTTTAGAGACTAAAAGTATTCAAGTTTAGTTTCGACTCTTACAATGAGTTTCAATTTAGATTAAACTTGGTCAATTATCACGCAAGATGAATTTAACAAGATTTTATCAAACTAAATTTAAGATGAAATCGAGTAATTTTAAATCAAAATCGAGTAAGTTGATTTCTTTAACATAGATTTCAAATTTTTGTTTAGAGAATCGAGTCGAGTGAGAATTAAAAATTTGGCGGATTTAGTTTGATTCATTGACAAGTCAATTTCATTCAAGTTCTCATCGAGTTGAACATGATTCAATCTCGTACCTAATATAAATCATATGTTTGTTATCAGATTTGGATCATAATTCCATAGATATTCGATTTGAATATGCATGTAGCAACAAAATAAAATTTCCAAGTTGTAAAGCAAATCTCAAATCCTTTTTACATATAATGCAACTCCTTTATCAAAAATAAAAAAAAATGATAAATACTACTTCATACTGTGACAAATAATGTTAATTGGATTAGACCAACAACTCTATTATACGGGAATAGGGCTGCACACGAATTGAGCTACTCGCGAGTAGTTCGGTCAACAGCTCGAATTGAGTTCGAGTTGACTGAACTCGAGTTCGATTTCGAGCGGGTCGTGATCTATATGAATCAAGCTCGAGTATGTGAGTATTTGACTCGAAAAGCTCATTGAGCTTTTCGAGCTCGTAATATATTATATATATAATATAAAATATATTTTATAATATGTTTACCAAAATACCTAAATATTTTGAAAGAATTACATTTTTACTTTCCTAACCTTTAATCAGTTTGTAATTTTTAAAAAAAAATACAAAATTTTCAAATGCCTAATCTTATCCACATCCATTACCTGACTATCATCTCTTTCTTTTCCCCTCTTCTCACTGCTGCCCTCTTTCTTCTCCTTCTTTTTCTTAACAGACAAGCCGTGCTGTTGGTCCTTTTATCTCTCCCTTTCCCTTTCACTTCCCTCTCCTTGTCGATGTCATCCTTTAGTTGTTTCTGAGAAAGAGTCTCGGGATAGGGAGAGTGATGGTGACGATAACTTTAGTGGTGGTGGTGGTAGTGGTGCTGATTAGTGATCTTGGCGACCTCTTTTTCGTTCTCTATGTTGGTCTCTCTGGTCGTGGTCATAGTCACAACTGTGGTTCTCATGGTAGAAATGAAGGGTAGGGTGAGAAGTGAGGGTTTTTTCTTTTTTTTTTAACTTTTTTTTATCACATAATAGGGTGATTTGCTGGGGACTTGAAGGAAGATTTAGAATAATTTTAATTTAATTATTATAATATAATTTTTTATTCAATTTATGTACACAATTTTTCTAACCAATGCAAGATTTGGGGTAGTGTGCAAGTGAAGAAGTGTGTGTTTGTATGTGTTTGAAGGTGACGGAGTGTGTATAGGTGAGGAATTGTGTGTGATTGCGAGTTGGTGATTTCATGTGTGTGTGTGTGTGTGTAAGTGTGTGCTATGTGTGTGTTCTGCCTATGTACAGGTTAGGGAGTCTGTACACGTGAATGCAAATGTGAATGTTGGTGAGGTTGTAGCTTATGTGTTTGTGTGTTTGTTGTTGTAAGCTCTATGTATGTTCTGCCTGTATAAAACTATGAGAGTTATGTGATTGGATTGCGTGCAAGTGAGGGAATGTGCAGGTAAGGCTGAGTGTGAATGAAATGGTGAGTGATGTTTGGTTGGACTGATAGAGTGTGTGCAGAAGGTGAAGGATGCTACTGCTTTCTTAATTGTTTGTTGGTGTTTCATGTTAAAATGGTGAACGAAGTCCGAATCTGATGGATTGTTTAGGTGAATTTTTGTTCGTTTGCCATGTATTGTTGGTTGCTGTTTGTTTGGTTTTGCAGTGCTTGGATTCGAGCTCGATTTGAGTTCGAGCTCGAAAGCTCAAATATGTCACTAATTCAAGCGAGCTCGAATTGAGCTCGAGTTTGTCTAATTCTAAAACGAATCAAGCTCGAGCATCATTTTTTATACTCGATTGAGCTCAATCTCAAGCTTAAAGATATTTTTTGAGTTTGAGTTCGAATAGAGCAATATTCGAGCTCGACTCTACTCGCTTATAGCCTTATACGGGAAATAATTCAATATGATACCAATGGGACTAGAATCCTTGATAGACCTATTATTTTCATAATAAACCAAAACAAACAAAATATAACAATAGTACGTTAACAAAATTTATTAGGTGAATATCATGGTAGCTCTTAATGAGTAGTCCAACTTCTACTGAAACTACATGAAGAAAAAAAAACTTTTAGCATGATCAAATGAAAAAAGTAGAAACGAATAGAAAGTCAAGTGATTAGAGTTTTACAACTCCATTCTAGAAGTTTGGAGTTCGAATCCCACCAACACAATTCACCCTCTCCAAATGTAATAGTATTAGTTTGACAAAAAAACAAAAATGAAGAAAGTATGTAGATGTGTATATTCATGTTAAATGTAAACTTACGCATGCTTGTCTATGATGCTAATAGGAGCTGGCTATGCAAGGTACAATCAATGCCCACTGTATGTTGATACTAAACCTAATGTCTACAATTACAAATATTGAAATAGCAATGAAAGAGTAATGGCATGCAGTTTAGCTATTGACTGTTGAATTTGACAAAAATATAAGCTATAATATAATATCACACTAAACAAAGGCCTTAGTCATAAAATGAAGCAAGTGCCCATTGATGCCTATTACAAAATATTAATAAGAACATAAGGACACAACAAAAGCCGGAATAGCCAAAGGCATATCCTAAAGTGTAGCAATATAAGCCATTGTGTTTCAATTGAGCCTAAAAGTCTAATATATTAGAATTAATTTTATAATCCATTACATTTGGATAATAAATGAAAACACGGTAGAATAATACAAAAAAGTCTGTTATGTGGAACCTTGATAATGTTTGAGACCAACAGGGCTAACACATCAAGAAACAAATAGGCAAACAATTATGCAGTGAGGAAAACATAGAAAAAAGGGAAAAACTAAATAGATAGTCATATCGCGCCCAAAAACAAGGATAAAAGGAGGCTAGAATGTATTCTTACCTATAAACTGGGTTAAAAATGCAGAAACAACAATAATAGCAGGAAAGAAAAAAGCCAAATACGACATACAAACAAAAAGAAGCAATCAAAGCACAAAAGATCGAATAAAAGTAAAAATCAAATGAAAACAAAAAATAATGAAGCAGCTTGAGGTGTTTGTGTCTTTTATTTTTTTTTACTTGCGATAAGAGAAATGGTTCCAGAAGCAAGAAAAGAGGAGAGCAAAAAATGGAATGACATCTTTTTTTCCCTCTTTATTTAAAATCCTATCTACACTACTAATGGTACAAGAAACAGGAAAACGGATTTTATCACGTCACAATAAATCTTTTATCATAATCTACATACTCACAACGCAATCTTTTTCGTCCTATATATCGTATGTGTCTTATATCTTATAATAATAGCTTATTGTCATATATTATAAAAATTACACATATCTATTATATCATATTGTTATTTTAATATGTTATAACATAAATAATGGCTAAAAGAATGTGAAGTACAACTAAATAAGACACAGCAATTGTCTAGACGGTGTGGGTTTGAGAGTCTTACCTTACATCCCCTCTTCTTTATCCCCTACCCCTTTGGGGTTTGATTTCAAAAGAAAACAAGTTCCCACATCGGTGGGTTTATTGTGCTTGAGTGTGTTTATTAGGTCCATAGCCCCTTTTCCAGTCAGCAGTTGTCTGGATGGTGTGAGTTTGTGAGTCCTATCTTACATCTCTTCTCCTTTATCCCCTATCCCTTTGGGATTTGATTTTAAAAAAAAAGACCTAAATAAGACAGTAAATAACTGAAATGATTATAAACTGATAGCATTCCATGAAAATGTATGGTGAAGTACAAAGTTTAGTACAAAAGGGTCACACCAAGAAGGCTGAAGGCAGTATGGCCTGAGTATATAGGTGAACTATTACATAGCTGTTAGTGTATTGAAGAAGCCTTTGAAAAAGGCAACCAATTGGTCAGTTGAAATGTGAAATGTCCACAAGAAATCACCGAATGTTGATGTATCAAGTATACAACAATCTAGGGGCAAAAATAAAACTAAAGCCAACCCAAGGATATTAGTTTAGAAATGGAAGATTTTTTTTCCCGAACACACAATGGCGTAGATAAATCAAGTAAAATTTTTTAAAAATTCCATGCCAACCATCAGTTTCTGACCAATGCAACCAAAAAATATCTTAGATTCATTGTAGAAGCGGAAAAATAAAAAAAAACCAAAAAAAAAAGAAAGAAAATTTCTAAATAATCATGGCAAAACCCAACAAATTAAAGAACAAGCAATTTAAAAATATAATATAAAAAGGGAAAAAGAAATCAACAAAAGGATTGGCAAAGAAGCTGATACGAACCAAACGGCAAAAACTCGAGTAGATAGAGGCATTCGGGTCGTCGCTAGAGGCATTCGGGTCGTCGCTAGCACATCACCAAAGCATAGGGCCTTAGCCACTCAAAATAGAGGTTTAGAGGCGTCAAGAATGGTCAAAAGGAGTGGGAGGAAAAGGCCATGTAAGGCTGGGAGGAGTACACCCGCAAAGGTTCAGAAGATGTCGCACAGAAAAGGCCGCCAGAAGGTTTCTGATGAAGGCCGCGAGCAAGGCCGTGGCACGGCCTTCCCCACGGCCTCCATCAGAAAGTAAGCTCCAACAGATTTTTGGCTCTGATCGAGGCCGTTCCAAAGGCCGTGGCGCGGACTACCCCGCGGCCTCCACCAGCAACTTTACAACTTCATTTATTTTGTGCGTTTTTATTTAGTTTTTAATGTGTAATAGACTAGTCACTTTCTATATTGGTTATTTAGGGTATTTTTGCCTATATAAGGCTAATTATTATTATTGTTAAGACAGATTATTGAAGTTGAATAAAATTACGAGGGTTTTTCCTTTCTGATTCTCTTCGTGAGACTTGTGAGTTCCACGAGTGATTCGTGAATTTCTTGATATCCTTGAGTTCTAACCAACATGTAGGGGTTAGGGTTTGGGATCCTCTTTAAGCTAATTTCAATTCTCGGGTAGAATTGGGGTTAGGTTGTCCGTTGATACACAAGAACGATCCTTTGGGTGGATTGTCCTGTGGATCACGATCGTTGTGAAGGTTCCCGTTACGTGTTTAACGAGGGGTTTCGGAGCGGATTGCATCAGAAGCATCATGGAGAACCACCTACCAAAGATCTGAAAGTATTCCTGCAAAAAAGGAAAAAAAAAAAAGTCAGTAAGAATGTTAATAATGGAAAAGAAGACTAACATAATAAATTGGCAAATAAAAAATAAAAATATCTTAAAAAGAATGTTGTGATAATCTGCAGTGATAATCCAAGGGTCACAACTGAATAGTAGAGAAAGAATGAGCAATCCAATGATTAGGATCAAAAAGGAAATGTATTAAGCATCGGAAGGAGAGACAACCAGTGACACTGTAATTACAAAAATCCCTCCAACAATAGCAAACTATTCACGACAAAGTGGCTTATGAAGTGGGCATAATAGTAATTGCGAAATTAAAGTGTGATTTTGGACGAATACAAACAGTTAAAGATTCAAATCGGCATGCCAAGTATAAGGTAAATTGTCGAAAACACACATTAACAATTATATACTATTCAGTGCAAACAAGGCTAAAAGAGTAAAGTTAACAACAAAGGCAGCAAAGCAACTAAATAGGTAAAACCCAAATATGTGACCATTTGACCATAAGGGGCCTAAACAGTATGGAACTATTAAAGGAAAGAGGGTGAAAATGATAAATGGCATAAACAAATGCACTAATGAACCAGCAGACACACGTGCAAACCAAACCAATCAAGCAAAGGAGGAGTCCACATGACAACCATGGAAGCACCCATTGGTGCTAATGCTCTCTTTTCATCTAAGCCCATGGTTATTGCCAAAGCAATTTATAGGGATAATGTCACATACCTCCCCCTAAGTTTATGACAATTTCACTGACCTCTCCTCACATTTAAAAAATAACACTAACCTCCCTCATGGAATCTATGGGGCTTACAATCACCTTCAAAATAGGAGATTTGACATAAATGCCCTCTAGAAACAATCTCTTATTTTATTAATATATTAGTTAAAAAATCTAGAGTAAATTAGCATTTTGTCCAATTCTTGCCATATTTTACCCGTCACTTCACCTACTACTATCATCTCTCAACTTTACTCTCTAGCTTAAGTGCCTAAGAACTGGGTGGAGTCCCTCCAACCGATTGTTGATTGTGCTGTTCAATCTTGTGGTTTGCGTTAATTCCATTCCATCTTTGACGATTGTTGGCTTTGGATAGATCTTTTCCTTTAATTTTCTAGCGAGCCATTGGAAGCTGTTTGCCATAGTGTAAGGTATTTGCATTTACTTTTGATTGTCAACTTTTGGCTACGAAGTGTGCAGTTTTGATTCTTCTTATTAAGCAAGGAAAAGTTAGATTAAGATGTCAAGTACATATCTATCCTGCTGCTTCTTTGTAAAGCTTATTTTTGCTAATGAATTGGCAATCAAAGGATTGTAGTAATCATTATAAAATTCTTTGCTTGGATATGTAATGTTGTAGCTGTTTTTGTTTTAAAAAAATCATGTGATTTAATAGTAGAGTCTTATTAACTGTTTAATTTATTGACCGTAAGAGTCACCTATGTGTTAGATACTACCTGATAAATTGGCAAGCTTAAATCTTAATTCTTTGCTCAATATTATTGGCCATTATTTTTTTCTTTTAAAACTTTTGAGTACTACTAGAAAAATTGAAAATGGGAAAGAAATTAAAGAAAGATTGGCAATGTCTGAATTTGCTTGACGGTTTTGGACTTGTACGAGTGAATTAATAATGCAGAAAAAGGTTTAAAAGAAATCTTGTATTATGATTTCAATAGTTTTGGACCTAGAATTTTTGTTTTTATTAATTACTACTTGAGTTTCTTGCCAATTGATAATTTATTAATTTCTTGTTACATCATAATTGTCTGAATGAGCAAGGTGCTATTCATTGGGCAAAATAAAGAAACTTCTTTTAATGTGAGTTAAATCCCCAATATTTTTATAAGAAAAATTTGTCTTTATGACAAGATACTAAAATATTTTGCACGTATTATTAGGTGTCAAAAAGAAGAGTAAAATCAGGCCAAAATGTGGTTGGTTTAGGCTTGGCTAGGGCTACTCTTTCGGTAAATAGTTCATCAATTGTGATTGTTAACTATTTATTACGTACATAAATTGTTAATGTTTTCTTTTATGCTATAACACTTTTTTTTGTAGGAGCATGCTTCTGGAAATGTTCCTATTGTTGTCTCAAGTCAAGCACACGAATTTAGCTTTCTAGGAACAATACAAAAGCTATATGTGCTGCTTTTACTTCACAAGTTGGTTCTACCATTGATGAAAGTGCAACCTTTGGTGGGGAAGGAAATCAAACGACTGTTAATGTGTCAGCCAGTGGTATAAATGTGTCTTATGATGCTGGAGCATCATTCCAAAGTTTGAATACCAGCAGTGGCTTCAATATGTGGTTCTAGAGTTAGTTTCTTCTTCAACTATTAGGAAAGCATTTACTAGAGAACATTTGTTTGAAAAAACTTGGCTTAGGTATTGTGGTAGAATTTGAATTTTTGTGAGTAGTGCACCAAATACATGTATGAAAATGGCCACTCTGTGTATTTTTGTAGGTTGTTTAGAATTGATACTGTACAATTCTACAGCCTTTACAATTCTCACCATCTTAGCAAGGACATAGATAGTGTTTTGGACAAATTAGAATTGCTTAGTAATTGTCTTTAGTGGGTAAAACCATAGTGGTTAGCATTATTGACGTAGTTATGTATGAGTGATTATAATCACTTGTGGATTGGCATATGAGTTTCTATTTGGAAGCTTATGGGCTGCCTTTTATTGGTTATGAAAATGTAATTTCATTTATCCTCTTATAGTCTTGCTTTTGCCAGAATATAATTGAGTGACTCATTCTTCCAAGAAATGCAGTTCCATTTTTTTATTAACGTTTGGCAGCGATTGAAGCTGCTGGAGAGGTAGTTTATGTCCTTTTCACATGTGAGATGCGGTACAGCCGGCATAAGAGTAGTAAATAATCTAACTAGTAGCAAACCCACAAACTTATAATTATCAGTTCAGGTGCAGATTGTTTACTTTTGTGTTCTGATCTCAAACCGTTCCACGGTCTTCAAGTCAAAGTACCACCAATCTAGCGGTTTACTTGCACCCCTACAAAAATAAAAAATAAAAAAAACTGAAGAAAGAATTCATGATACTTTTGTTGCTCAAAGAAATTGAAAATGAAAGATTTTCTATTCATATTTTTGTTGTGGGCCATGAGAAGGGTAAAGTAAGAAAGAAAATATTACTTTTGCCTTAAAATCAATTTTTTAAGTCAAATTAAATGTTGTGAGCTGAAAGTGTTAACCCAAACATAAAATAAGGGGAGGCAAGTGTTATTTTCTAAATGTGAGGGGAGGTCAGTGAAATTGTCATAAACCTGGAGGGAGGTACGTGAAATTATCCCCAATTTATATCCTGCCAGAGCAAATTTGTTGTGTAAGACATAAATGCCCCCAAGGTCAAGGATCACTGTTAAGTTAATTTTTTATTAATCCACTGGACGCTCACTTTTTTCTCTCCCCATCTCTCAAAAAACTACGTATCTTCTATCTCTACAATTGTATCTCCTCTCAAATTACTTCATCCCAATAATTATATACTCTTACGAAACTCCTCCTCCTCCTCTTTGCCACAACCTTATTTTAGGTATACAATTTTTTATTTCTATATGATAATTCTTCAAATAATTCAGTAAAACTTTGAATTATTGATACCTTAAACATGGGGTTGCAAGGTGGTGGCGGTGATGAGGCACATGGTGGTGGCTAATAGCCACTAACAAATCTGAATTTAGGATTGTACCGCGGATGTGTTTAACGGTGATTTAGCCTAGTGCCTGTAGTTGTGTATGACGGCCTCATGTGAAGCCCTGTGTCTTTGCTAAATAGTCCTAGTGAACCTAATTAATTACAAATTTTGTTGCCACTTCTTTTAATTCTATGCCTACATTTCTTCATAAACGAAAAATTGTGTTTACGTATATCCACTTATTCCATATTCCTCCCCAAAAACAACGTTTTCCTTCTATGTTAAAAAAATTAAACAAATAAATATGAGATCCTATAGCTATGTTTAAGACGGAAGAGTTTGACAGTACATGTAGGAAATGTGTTAAAAAGAGAAGTGAGAGATCCAGAAAAAAATTTGAACAAATGGAACCCAAGCCATTCAAGTGGATCAGGGGAATTTGATTCTGGTCGTAATAGTGGATTTGGCAAGACGAATTTTGATTGTGAATATTAATAATCAGAAGCGAAATTTTTTTTTGACTCTATTATGAGGTAATCCCTATTATATTTGTGTGATTGCATGTGACCAACAAATTTTCCACCTCCAAGAAGTTGCATGTATCTGTTCAGCAAGCCAGATGTGATACATACAATATGAAAAACCAAAGGAAATGGGAATTTATTCTTCAAAAAAAAAAAAAGAAATGTGAATTTAAAACCTAGTGATAGTCGAATCCTACATTATTATGTTAGAGAAGGTGTATTATTAGAATCAAGTGTTAATATGTCAGAAAAAGCGATGATTGTTGTGAAGTAAATTGAAAGGGGATATAATTGTAGTGATAGAAGACATATAGTAGCTTGTGAGAGGTGGGAAAAGAGAAATAGGCAAGAGTATGAGATAAGAATTAATCAATACAACCTATTAAAATTAACTTAATAGTGATCTTTTACCCTGCAGGGCATTTATGTCTTGTAGTATAAATTTGCTCTGGCATGATATAAATTACTCTGGCAATAACAGTGGCCTTTATCTAATAGGCAATGTTTTAAAAACCGGACCGGTAAATGAACCAGAGGGGGCTTGGTTCGCGGTCGGACCGATCGGACTGGGATTAAATGATTTTTTACTTTTTTAATTTAATTTAATGTATAATATAAAATAAATACTAGATATACTCCGTTCTGTTGATCTAATTAAACCATTAATTGTTTAACTATATTCAAATATACGAGTTAATGAATTTATTATATTCAAATATACAAGTTCATGAATTTATTATATTGAAATATACAAGTTAATGAATTTATTATATTTGGTAAAAATTTTATGAAATATTCTATGTCTATAACAATTAAATTAACAAAGAAAATGACATTATAAGTATAAAACATATAATAATAATAACTATAAAAAGTAAGTGTATAGGGAAAAAAATACGAATAAAACACATATTTTAAAATTCACAACTAAAGTATATTATATTTTTAAATATCTTAAATGATAGTCTTGAATATTCCAAATTATTAAACCATATTTGTTGCTTGTTTTCACATTTTTTACTCTTTTAGTATCATCAAGACTTATTTTCAATGTAAATTTTAAATTTATTTTTGATACCAAATAATACAATTAACTTTGTATTAAGCCGGTTTGAGTAAATGTAATTTTTTTAAATAAAAGTTTCTTTTGCCCTATTTTTTAAGGTAGGTTCACATACTAAAATAATTTACAAATTTCAATTTGATTGTCTTACTATTAGTTTAGTTTTGTTACCACACCTAATGAGAGCTAATTTCTACAAATTTGTATCAATCTAGAATTTGATTTAAAATTTCTTAAAAGGGCCTAAACTTTATCAGTTCTCAAACTTTAACTTTGAATGTATTCTCTTCAAAGTAATTTTATGTTTGACACATCAAATTATTGAGCGTGTCAATTTGACTCTATAGAGTAGTCTAAAAAATAACACTAACAAGTAAATCCATTTGCTTATTAGTTCTTAATTTAATAAATTCTTTTTAATTTACATAATTTCTTTTAATATATCAAGAACAGGTGGATATGTGATGCTATTAAATTGGAATCAATATATTGCATTGAAAAATATGATTTTAATAATTTAAACTAATTTTTAGTTTTAGTAATAAAGGAAATAGCTTTCTACCCACTTGCTTCTAAGATGTCATGCATACTTATTATTGAATAGTGATTAACCATAATTCAAAATTTTAAACAAATGACTTACAAAAATACAGATTTAAACTTTTAATTTGGAGAATGTTTTGGGCATAAATTGGAATGATTAAACAATTTTGATATGAGGGCTAATCTTAGTATGAGAGATTTTGGTAAAAGTAAATCTAAGGTTTATTTCATATAATGAATTTGGATGAAAAGATAAAAAGGTACGAATCAATTAATTTTATTAAAAATAATTAATAAAGAAAACAAAAAAAGAAGAAGTAAGAATCAATTAAATTCATTAAACATGGTTAATGAAAATAAAGAAACTAAAAAAATAAGAATGAGTTAATTTTGTCATACATGATTGATAAAGGAAATAAAGAAACTAAAAATGTAATAATCAATCAATTTTATTAAAATGGTTAAAGGGAAAAACAAAATGAAGAACAAATAAAATATTTTGGAACATAAATACAACAAAACGAAAGTTGGCTTAGTGGTTTCCACCTTGATCTTTGCACAAAAGGTCCCAAGTTCGCAGCCTATGGCCTATAGCAAAGGTAGAAAATTTTTGAAAAAAGTCAAAGTTCAACAAACCACCGGTTCAACGGTTGACTGGTTCAATTCGGTTCTTGGCGATTTTGAAGATAAACAGTGATTTGCATAGAATCGGACCGGAAGCATGGCCGGTCCATGATTGAATAGGTCGAACAAACCGGCCCGGTCTGATTTTAAAAACATTGCTAATAGGTAGATAGATAATAGATGGGGAAAATTTGCCAGAAGGCGGTTTCAGTAAAGAGAAAAAATTGGAAAAAAAAATCTCATTTTGGATCGTTTAATTTTTAGAAGGGATAATGGCCATTTTATCCCCAAAATTTGACCCTTTGACCAAATTAGTCCCTATTATTTCACTTATAGTTAACTGGATCCCTAATGTTATGGTTGAAACCGACATAGTCCCCAAAATATTCACTTTTGATCAAATTGGTCCTATTAAAGCAAAATCAATACAATCCCTAAAGTATTTAATTTTAATTTCAATCAAATTGATCCATAAAGTTTCATATAAATTTAAAACAATTCATAAAAAATACTAAAAAAATGTATGTAAAATCATAAAAATTACATAAAAGTTAGTATTAAAATTTATTTGGCTTTATTTAGAAAATAAATTCTAATAGGTTTAGGTTGCTTCTTATAATAGTTTTTTAAGCTTAAACAAGCTTTTAAAAATTATTTTGAAATTAGTTGAGAACAATTTGAAACAAATTTTATCTTAAAAAGGTAAAAATTAGATGAAAAAATAAATGTGCAACCCCAAGTAAAATACAAATATATAAATCTTATTTAACATTCTAATGATTTTTATAAATTTTTAATGATTTTTGTGTTTTTTTATACTTTTTATAAATTTTATTAAAGCTTTCAAAAACTTTAGGGATCAATTTAGTTTAAATTAAATACTTTGTGGATTACATTTGTGTTTTGTCGAAATATTAGGCACTAATTTTGCATAAAAAATGACTATTTTGTGCACTATATTGGTTTTGACCTAAATATCATAGATCAAAATGACTGAAGGTGAAATATTGGGCACCAATTTGTAAAAAGGTCAAACTTTAAGGATGAAAATGGTCATTTTCCCTTTTTAAACAACTAAGTTCGAACATTGTCTCCATACATTTTCCAGTCACATATATGCATTCTCAATTACTTTTTTTTTTAACATATCGCATATCTTATATTCCAAAAAGTGCTACAATATTATTTTGGTAATTGTACTTAAAAATAATTTCTAAACTATTCAGTTTCGACGAAATTGATCTATAAAGATTCATAAAAATTTAAAACAATTCACAAAAAAAGTGCAAAACAATCCATATAAAAATCATAATAAAGTAATAAAAGTTGTAAGAGTCTGTTAAAAATTAGTTTTAAAATTTATTTTTCTTTATTGATAAGGCATAAATTCTGTTACCTAATATTCTAAATTATACATGAAAAATTAAGAGCTTGTTCTCATTTAATTTTTCTTTTTTATTTGATTATGTAACAGCTGATTTTTTTAAGAAAAATAAAATTATGTTTTAGTCTTAACTAGTTCTAAAAACTTCTCATAGGTTGGTTTTTAGAAAAATTCTTTTAGCTTAATAAAGCTTGAAAAATATCAGTTGAAAACTAGTTTAAACTGATTTTTGCTTAAAAAAGATATAATAGCTAAAAAAAAAAAAAACAAATGTGAACATGTCCCAATTCCCAAGTAATACACATAAAGAGGACGCTTATTTTACATTTTTATGATTTGTTACATATGCATTTTTTAAATTTCTGTGATTTTCCATAAGTTTTATGACTTTTATTATTTTTTATAATTTAATTTTATTGAAATTTATGAACCTTTAGAAATCGATTTGATTGAAACTTAATAGTTTGAGGACCATATTTGTTTTCGTTCATATACTAAGGACTGATTTGACGGAAAACGAAAATTTTGGACTGCATACTTTTCAGCCTAAGTATTTGGAATAAAGCAGTCAAAAGTGAAACACGACTTAAAAGGCCAAATTTTGAAGGTGAAAACTGTCATTTTTTCTTTGGGAAAATTTCTTATAAGGGTGGTGGAAATTTTATAATTAATAAAGAGGGTGAAACTTTCACATAATTTCTATAAAGGGCATTATTACTAAAAGCATACGATTTCATGTATAAAAATATAATATTATTTTTAAATAATATAATTGGGTTATTTAGCTAAATATTAGCATTTTTAATTAAAAAATAGCATTATAATTTGTCATATCAAAGTAATATTATTAAAATTTTCTAAAATTTTTATTCAAAGTGTTCAAGTACAAAATTATGAAGGGGACGATTTTTTGAAAGTGAACTTTTTTACTGTCAATTCTAACTAAAATTAAAATAAATAATTTTGTAAAAATTTATAAATATTAGAGTTTTTAATCAAAAAGAAAAAATGTATATTGATATTTGTATTCATCGTCTCAAAGTAGAAAAATTAATTTCTTTTAAATTTTAATCTAAAGTATCCAAGCCAAAATTATGAATGAGATGATTTTTTGAAAATGGACCTTTTTTTATTGGTCAGTTGTAGCAAAAATTAAAATGAAATCAACTTTTCAAAAATTTATAAATATTAGAGTTTCTAATAAAAAATAAAAAATATATAGGCATTTTTATTCGCCTTCTCAAAGTTATAAAATCAATTTCTTCTTAATTTTAGTGCAAAAGTGTGGGTACAAAATTATGAAGGTGCTGATTTTATGAAGATAAATTTTTTTAATGGTTAATTCTTGTCAAAATTAAAATGAAATCAATTTTCTGAAATTGACTGAAATAATATTTTAGAAATATCTATTTTTCTACCTGGGAAAGATGAATAAAGTGGCATTCTATTTTAATATTAATAAAAAAATTCTTAGATTCAGGTATTTGTTAGTAATGCGCTTTATAAGAATTATGTGAAAATTTTGCTCTCTTTATTAATTATCAAACTTCCACCGCCCTTATAAGAAATTTTTTCTTTTTCTTTTTTAGAAAATTATTTTTGAATATATTATCCAGAAATCTTCCAATCGCACATATATAATTTTGAAGATTGGTAAAATATTATATTGGTAATAAAATTTAAAAAAAATTAATAAGACAAAACTAGCTCCTTTGCCTGCATCTGGGACCTAAGAAGAAATTTTATGGTGATGGTATTTCGTATGATGCTATTATGTGGTGCGTCATTACAATTATATCCTACTACGTAACTATAATGGACCCTTACTGTCTGCTAAAGATTATGTGTTGTGTCATCACAATTATTTTTTACTACGTAACTATAATGGACCCTTCTTGTCTGCTAAATATTAACTAGAATAATATGTAGCTATTAGAATAATATATGATTAATATTAAGGGATAATTACAGAAACCTCCCCTGAGGTTTCTGACAATTTCACTTGGCACCCCTTAAGTTTCAAAAATTACACAAACCTCCCTTACATTTATTGTTTTAGTAACAAGACCTCCCCTATCAACATAAGTTTTAAATGAAAATCCAATTTTGCCCTTCTTAATCTAAAAACCAAAAAAATATATATATATTTTTTACCACTTGAACTACCGCCACCAACTTCATGAACACCGCCATTAGCAACCACAAAACAATCTCACCAACACCGGTACACCACTGCCAACTAATCAGGAAAATAAAAATAAAAAATTCATCTTGTTTTTACCACTTGAACAACAACCATTACCACCACCATATCACTCTAGCTCCATTTTTATCAGTTACCACCATCACAAGCAACCGTATTATAGAGGCAAAATTTATAAATATTCCCTAGCAAGACATCCAAATCTATTTATCCAAAACCAATTATATATTAGTAACTTTGTAACTTCCAAACCCTAAATTCATAAATCAATTTGCAAATAATAATAAGAATAATAAGTCAAGGGTTATTATAGTCATTTTAAGTGGCCAGGGGAGGTTAGTGTAATTTTTCAAACCTCAGGGGTGCTAGGTGTAATTGTCAAAAACCTCAGGGGAGGTTTCTGTAATTATCCCTAATATTAATACACCACGTATAACGTGATTCTACAAGCATACTGTGCAGCCTCTCTCTCATTCATTCATAATGTGGCTACTGCCGCTTGAGCCCGTGCCCACAAATACATGCCACATCAGTTGGGGCCTACACCAGCTGCGAATTATTGAGAAAAGTATACAATACACCATGTGCATTGTCACGTGGTGTACTAGAACCAATAATTTATCGCCATGTGGCAATGGTGGGTCATACCTTGTATTATTTGGCGATGTGTGATTAGTTTTAGTGCACCACGTGGCACGTCACGTGGCGCGCATGGTGCACGCAATACTCACTCGAATTATTGTCTGAGTTACGGCAGTTAGAAAGAATATTGAAGAAGTGAACTTAAGAAGAGGGGAAAAAATAAGAAAAAGCCAAAGAAAAATAAAAAATAGAAAAGAATATTCGTCTCACTATAAGGTTGAGTGATAAAAAACAATTCTAAGGAAAAAGTGTTATCGAGGTAATACCAAGGAACATTTGCTATAATTTTAATCAACCAAAAAAAAAAAAAAAAAAACAGATACATGTTTTGTAGTTTGGATTCTTGGCATTTAATTTCCTTCATTTATTTGTCAACAAAATATATGTAATATTTTAAAACTAAATCATATTATCTGCGTGTATTACTAATTCTAATTTGATGAGCAAGTAAAAATATCAGAAAATAACCCCACCATATACCATAATATATTGTGCCATCGATCTATATGTACATCTAAACTGTGAAAATAATGACCAAAAAAAAAAAAAGCATTTCATCAAACTGTGAAAACATTCTTTTCTAATGATATTTGCTCCATAAACAGTAGTGAAAGCCTGCCATGTGATGTAATTTTTCTTCAGTGGCCAGAGGCAAAGGCAGCCTTCAAAATACCAACTAATGAGAGAGAATTATATCCATTTAAAAGAAAGAGACAATTATTGTAGTAACTGTGTTGCCAACTCTGTTACAGACACAACTAAATGAATTTATGCCCACCCAAGTTTAATAGGATTTAGTGGTCTTGGCCCAAGTTGTTCACAATTTTAATGTGACTTGCAATTATTCATATTTCATCCTATTAATTTATGTCTAGTGTTTCTTCCCCCAAAAAGATAAAAATATTAAGGTGAAGTCTATTAAATATAAAAGTTTCCAAATTAGAATGAAAAAGCTTATTTATATAAGGTTTTAAGTGTCTTATTTCTTAGTTTTGTATTATGTCCTTAATCAAATTGGGTTTTTTACTCTCTAAATCTTATAGGTTATATATAGAAGACTCTGTTAGTCCTTTTGAGATGAGAAAAGTGAGGGGTAAAGGCAGTATTGGCTTGAGTTTTTGCCAATTTCAGCGTGAAAGTAGAATGTTATTAATATGTGGTTTGTTAATGATAATCACCTCTTCTTTAATATATATATTTATGTCAAATATTCCCCACGGTTTTTATTGTTACAACGGATTAAGCTTACTAATTATAAGGAAAAAATTTTCCTTCTTTAAAATGTACCTATCATAGTGATTTTCTTCATGATTATTAGATTTATTCAAGCATCTATGTTTAGAACAGATTCCTTTGAGATCGATGAAAAAGCACTAGCTTTGTTTGGAGAGCCATTATTTGGAGAATTATTCTAAAAAAAATTATTTGGAGATTTTTGTTAACTTTTTGATAGATTGTTCAAAAACTTTGTAACAACTTGTGCAACTTTTTTTACACGATCATGGCTAAAACTCAGCATTTTTTTGTTGAAAATGTTGTTCAGAAATAGAAAAATCGCAACGAATAAGATGAGATTTATTAATAGTAGCTTTAGAGGAATAAGCAATTGGCATCGGATGCTGAAGAGCAAACCAGTGTCTAATCCCAATTAGAAACATTAGGCACCTGCACATTCAGACGAAGCATCCTAACCATGATCCATATACACCAAATCAAATTCCCATTGTTTAGGGTCTGTTTGACACATTAGCCTAAGTAGATCGAAGGCAAACCAATCAGTTTTTGAGCGAAGAAGGCTGAATCCTCTAGCTATCCAGCAATGAAGCATCAACTTGCTGGTGAGATTGAGCCACCACTTACCAAAAAAGAAAACTCCTACTTGTTGACTTGGGGTTTTGGTTTGGGGTCAACAACCAACGCAATGGCAGCCAACGAAGAAGTTGCCTTGGGGTTTTAGGATTTGGGATTTCACTGCTAATGACCCAGATCCACAGTAATGAGGCTTTGAATGGAAGATTTGCAAAAGAACTACTGAGAATTTATGGTCTATTAGTCAGATTATACAGTTCGATTTGTGGCATTTTCTAGGTTTTTGGTTTTAGGGTTTGTGGGTTTGAGAACAAAAGAGCTCTCATTTTGAATGATGATTAATTTTATCGGATGCTCGGTTCCTTTTTCCAATGTCTAGCATTCAATATTTCAAAAAAAAAAAAAAAAAGAACAATAAATTTTTAAACTTTTTCTCAAAAATTTTTCCCTCAAACCAAACGCAACTTCAAAAACTTTTCCCAAAAAATTCCAACTAATGCTATCCAAACATAGTCACTATCTCATTGAGACAATTTTTAGACAAATACATTGTCCTTGGTTATTGTGCAAAAATATAATTCGTACACGCTATAATGTTGTGTATATATGATATTTTATGAATAGTTAAGCTACAATGTAACAACAACAACAACAACCAAGGGCATATTCGTCTAAGTGGAGTGTGTAAATTGTAAGTCATGTTCTATTATTTTATTGTTAAAGAACATGAGATTCTATATCAAAACTAATTGACAATGAGGGGCTGCTTGGTTTATAGGAATCAGAATCGAGAATTAGAATGAATCCCTTATAAGCTACTTGGTTGGAGGGAATCGGATTCTAGAAATCAAAATTATTTCTAAAAATTTTGGAATTCCCCATTCCTGACTAAATTGGAGAGAATCGAAATCATTTCTAAAATTTTGCAACTTTGACTTCTTTTTGATTTCTCAATTGTTTGTTGTGATAAACCATTAGCAGGCATCGTTATTTGTTTGTCAATCATCAAAACTAGATGATTTAGGATTATAAAGTTTTCAAAAGTGAATTATTCCGATTTTGATTTCAACATCTAACCAAGCAAGGATATTAGAATGAAAAACTTCATTCAAATTCTCAATTCCTTTCTACAAACCAGGCGCCCTCTTGAATACAGTGGCCTATGAACTTTTTAAAGTAGTTTAGAATACTTTGGAATCCCGATATTAGATTTTGTATGGTTACACTTCCCCTATCTTTTAACACTTCCTTTTACGTGTGACTTATATTGAGAAAAGCTCATGAATTGAAATAAACAATTGGTAAGAGCCCACAAACTGAAATGGGTTAAGATAAAGTTGAGTCGCATATGAAAATTTTGAGTGAGAATAAGATCCAAAATTTAGCTTTGATACTCTGTTAAGAACCATTCATCTCAAAACCGATTGGCAATAAATGGAGTAATCTACAATATTACGTAGTTGAGGAGCAGTTGAGAAATTGATGTGGGATATTATATTTTAACACACCCGGATCTTATTAGGTATTCGAGGAATACTTAAGAAATTGATATGTGATTTTATATTTTAACACCTCTTTTCACACGTAACTGAAACAAACAGGAGCATTGGCTAGACAAATACCAAATGAGCGCCGGAACAAATAGAAATATTTGCTAGACGAATACCAAGTGAGTTGGGATATTATATTCAAACACCCTTTTTCACATGTGACCCGAAACAAATAGGAGCATTGACTAGGTGAATACCAAATGAGTCTCGGAACAAATGGAAGCATAACGTATACTAACTAAACTGAAATATGATACTTTAATGCTACTTTTCACACATGACTCGAAACAAACAGAAGCATTGGCTAAACAAATACCAAATGAGCCCCTAAACAAATAGAAGCATTGGTTAGGCAAATACCAATTAAGCCCCAGCTCAATACACAAAGGATGGATTAGAAGCATTGGCAAGGTAGAGAATACCAAGTGATATCCAACCCAATGTGTGGATGAATTTTATAGACTAGGCTCAACTCTCATGCAAATGTTAAGCAACACGGGCTATCATTTCAAAAACGATTGATAATGAGTGAAATGACTTATAAATTATATTAATTTGGGATTCCGTCGGATTTGGTATCTTTACATATATTAACAAGGAGTACTTTCAAATTTTAATCTTAAATCATTTAAGAAACCTTGTTTGCTTATTGAACCAAACTGATAAATCCAATTAATCAATGTCCCATTAATTGAGTTTAGCAATTCATTTGTGATTTAAAAATTTATGAATCATTAATATGAGTTTGGTTTCACCGAATGTGGAGTTCGGTAATCGAACGATGTTCACTAATAAATCTGGGGAAATCAATGTTGGCCCAAGATCCTGTGGTTTCTGAGTTGGATTGTTAAATAAATGTTACCAAATTAGAAAAGCAAGTTGAACTTGTGGGGGCATGTTATTTGGACTTCTTACTTGTTGTTCTTATCAAGAAAATTCATGTGAGTACTTCTTCTATTCATATGGGGCATGATGCCCCATATTTCTGTTTCACGCATAGTTTTCAATAATTGACCTCCTCAATCTGTGAAAGCTATTCCTAGTTCTAACCTCCCAGATTAACAAAGCTCTATACACCGGAATTTTTAAGGTACATTTGTAGAGTAGCTAGTCTAGCTTCATATAAACAAGCAAATTGGGAATTTCATGATACATTTTTTTAGTTATTATCAACATGACAAAGGGCATATTATCGAAGATAAGCTAATTTTATTTTGACAAAAAAGAAAAAAAGAAAAAAAGAAGAGAGGCTATGTTTTGAGATTGTAATTGTTTAATAAAAATGATTAATTACTTGTACTATATGATCTTGTTAAATTTTGTCATTTAAGATGAGTATACGTTTAAATACTGTGGACCATTCTATTTATTGCCGATTAGACTACGAGTTCCATTAAGAGTTCTTTTTTTCTTCCATCCGGATAAGTCATTAAAGAGGTCATTTAACTCTGCAATGAAAAACTGGCCAAACATATTAAGCATTTCATCTTGGGAAAATAATTTGGATGCATTGGGATCACAAGTTTCAAAAAATATGTCTCTCACAACGACACAAGCCCTTAAAATAATGCTGCATCCATGGACCAACTATAGTTTAGAATCTTTCTTTCATTTATGGGAAAGGACAGGTGAAGAAAGGAGTTGAGGGGTTGGATGGAATTGCCCCTCAACTTTCAGAAACTTATTGAATAGATGAGATTGAGTTTAAAAAATTTTAATTTATTCCATAATCAATCCATCTAAAATTTGGAAATATGTATTCCCCTCCCCCGAAATTTAAGTCCAAAAGAGTTTAAAGATTTTTTTCACTATGCTTGTATTATCATAAATGAAGATGTTGAAGCATACCAATTGTGATGACAAAATAGAAAAGCGAAAAGTATAAACACTATGCAATATTTACTAAATGTTCTAATAACTGCTGAAATTAAACTAATACTTTCTTAATGAACCTTCATCACATGGATTATTATAGTTTTCCGTACGCTTAGTAAATTTTTCTGGTTGAGAAAAATGTCTACATTAGTAAGCGATGGATGTAAACGAAATAGTTATACGCGATAAGCTAAATACATTTAAAGAATATTGTCCAAAAACTAAAATTCAAATAAAGCAATTGTATCAGGTAGAAACACCAGTATAAGCATTTCATTGGTAAAATAAGGTTCCGCACGTAAGTTTTTTCGTGATAAAGTTAAAAAAGTTGTGGAAAACAAATTAGTTATAGCTACTTATGGACTAAATTACTTACTAAGTTGAAGGAAAAAGTTTTTCTTCTTTAAATTGTATCTATCTTACATATTTTCATCAAGATTATACCAGTATACAATTGAGAATATTATTATTTGGATGGACTAATTTATAAATTTTACTGTAACACCCTAGGTTTGGGTTGGCCCAATAACTTTCGAGAGTAAACCACAGACTCAAAATGCTTAATTCAAGTTACTAGCAGCTCATAACTTCGGATATTATATACCAAACAACCCCATATCTCCCACCGACGTGGGACTACAAATATGGGTATCACCTTCACACCTCCTTTTAAGCCTTTGTGTCTTCGCAAAACCCACAGAAATTCCGCATTACGTTGCGTAGTCACGGTAGAAATTCTACATTACGTTGCGTAGTCACAATCTAATACCATTGGCCTAGTCTCACTCAGTGCAGATACCACACAAGGTTCTCTTTAATACCATTTATAACACCCTGAATTTAAACTGGCCCAATAACTTTTGATAGTAAACCACGGGTTCAAAATACTTAAACCAAATTATCATTTACCCAAAGCCCAAAATATTATATACCAAACAAATCCCATATCTCTCACCGACGTGGGACTACAAATATGGGGTATCGCATTTTCTTTGTTTATTGTGCATGTATATAGGTTGTATGTACTGTGAGATCGTGCATATAATATCTCACTAGGAGTTAAGGTGTTTTAATCTTTTATTAACAAGAAGCATTACCAAAATTTATGTTAAAATCACTTAAGAAACATTGTCTGCATATTGATTGGTTCAGTTAATTCGTACTATTTTAACAATACATAACCCTTTTTAATTTTTCTTTTTAATTTTTCTTTGAATCAATGATACGAGTTTGGAACCACCGAACATGCCACAATTCGGTGATTGAACCGTGCACACTAATAAATTTGGGTTAATTAATGTTGGCCCAAGATCCTGCAGTTTGTCTTTTGGATGGTTAAATGTTACCAAATTAGGAATGCAAATTAAACTTGTGGGGCATTGTTTGGCTATATTAAAATCATTTTAAAGGATGTTGTTGTTCTTATGAAGAAAATTCAACTAATATAAAAGTCTACCTCTTGCAAGATTCGATTTTTTTTTTTCATTTTTAAAGGTGTAACAAATCGGCAGTAATGGTAGTTGCAAGAGGCAAAGTCAGTAATCCATTTTTCTTTCGGATAATGCGACATAGTTTGTCTTTCATAACTTTTGTTAGGCAATGCCTCAACCTAGGAGATTTTTACACGGATTGAGTTTACAGCCCCACCTTTGAATTATATAGTTTGAAAGAAAGCCACATAAATATTCTTGTATCACTATTTTATATCAGCAGGCATCACTATTATTACGTGACTCTCTTTTATAACACAAGATTCGCAAATGAGGTCATAGATCGCGTTAGGGGTGTAATTGAGCCGAACTGAGATTGAGCAACACCATGTTCGAGCTCAAACTCGATCGATATTGGTGCTGCTCGAACTTGACTCGAACTCGGTTAAGCTAAAACTAATGAAACTCAAACTCAAGCTTGAAGCAAGCGTTCGAGTACTCGAGTTTGACTCGAAAACTTCTCTCTCTCTCTCTCTCTCTCTCTCTCTCTGTGGCACTTGCTAGCCTACTCGAGTACTCGAGTATAGACTTATAAAATTTTCAACTGCTGCAAAAAAAAAAAAAAAAAACCTTGATAAGGCTTGGTGAGCCTTCGAGCTTGCAAATCTGATACTCGAACTCGACTCGAATCTACCATCGTCACTACTCTAATTTGGCTCGAACTCAAGTTGACCGAGCTACTTACGAGCTACTTGTGAGCAGCTCCATTCAATTATAGTCTTAGATTGTGTCCATTTTCTCCTAATTCCACGTTCAACTTTGATAACAATTGGATAGCTAGTTTTCTAGAAATCAAGATCGAATTCAAGATTTTGGATTTTGGATTAAAACAATGCATCTCTTGATTTATGCAAATTATATAATTTAATTTTTTATTAGTCTTATCTTATATTATTAAGTGCTTAAGTTATTGGATGACTTGTGCAAAGTAGGAGAGATAATAAAAAAAAAAATTTAAGAAAAGCTTTTCTTGGGAAGGAGGGGTAGAGATGTAAGAAGTTATTAGATTGAAAATTACAATCAAAATTTGAGAATTAAATAGAATTTTTAATTTTTTTCCAAGTTCTATCCATGTTCGAAGTAAATGTGAAACTTGTTTGTCCCTCAAAAGGGATAATGCCAAGAATTTGTTTGTCAATATATGGTTCTTTTTTTAACGGCAACACGAAGTACACCACAACATTACAAAAAAGAAATTCTTTTACAGTAATGCTTCTTCTAATGATACGAGTGCATGATGCCGTCCTTTTCACGTACAGTTTCAATAACTGACCTCCTTAATTTGTGAAAGCTATTCCGAGTTCGAACTAATCAACCACCAAAATTAGCAAAGCTTCATACAAGTATACAAACAAATTTGAATTTTAAGGTACATTTCTTGAGTAACTAGTCTAACTTCATACAAGAACATAAGCAAATTGGAAATTTCATGAAACATTTCTCGAATTGATATCAACCTGATGAAGGGGATATCATCAATTGATAAGCTAAGGTTTTATTTTTTTTTCCTCACCAAAAAAAAAAAAAAAAAAAGAAAGGAAAACGACATAGTCTATTTTTTGAGATTGTAATGTGCTCACTGAAAATGACTATTTGTCCATTTTATATGATTTTTGTTAAAATTTGTCATTTAAGATGATCATACATTTGAACATTGTGGTCCTTTCCATTTATTGCCTATAAAAATATGAGTTCAATTAAGAGTTCTTTTTCTTTTCCTTTTTTCTCGATAAATCATTTAAGAGGTCATTTAAATTCAAACCTCCCCTTTGTGAAAGCAAAATTTAGATGCAAAACAGGCCCAAACATATTAAGCATTCCATCTTGGGAAAATTTTGTGAGTATTAGTATCACGCATATCAAAAGAGACTTCATTTAGATAGGTATTTTCGGTGATTTTTTTAAAAAGAAATATTATATTAGCAGTTTGAACATTCTTTAAGTAAACCTGCATGTGAAATAAAAAAGGTGGTTAAAAAATTCTTTCACAATTTTGTAAAAACATGCTTTTTAAAAAACATGACGGTACAACAAAATCAACAAGAATTTAAAATAATGGTATACCTATGACCAGCTATATTTTATAGTCTTTCTTTCACTGATGGGCAAAGCCAGGCTAAGTAAACAGAAGAGGTGTTGCATTGGAATTGCCCCTTAACTATCAGAAAATTTGTACCCAAAAAGAGTCTAAAGTTTTTTTTTTTGGCAATGCTTGTAGTACCACACATGAAGATATAGAAGCGTAATATTTGTGATGACAAAATACCAAAGCGAAAAGGATAAACACTTTGTAATATGATGACTAAAATTCCTAATAACTAATGAAATTAAGCTAATACTTCCTTAATGTACTGCAACACTATACTCCGTGTTAGTGTTCTAAATATAATGATTTGATAATTTAACATCATAATTGAAATGCACAACACTTTGTCTTTTTTTTTTTTTTGGGGGGGGGGGGGGGGGTTTGGGGGTGGGGTGGGGTGGGGGAGGAGAGAGCCAAAAATGCACAACACTTTGTCAAATAAAAAATACTATAGAAAATCATCATATGATTTCTTTTACAATATCTATCACTTTGGAATTTAATTAGGTTCACTTCCAAATGTCTTATGCATATGATTGAGAGACATGACTCTACATTGGGTATCTTTCACTTTAACTATATGACTGTCGTCTGAATTATTTTTCCTTTCTTTAGTTTTTTAAACTAGTTTCAGCTAATAATTAAGCATGAAAGATATAATTTATTTCTGTAAAATATAATCGTATGTGATAAATTTAAAATAGAAGGCTCTGTCGATTTGCAAGCTAGAATTGCAAATACATTTATTTCCTCGATCCTTAGGGAGTTAAGAATTTGGACAAAGAGGGCTGCAAAAAGATTTCGCATAATTAAATAAAGAAGTTTGTACCGCTCATAGCAAGAATGTTAGATTACTTGGTTTTGTTAATTTATCTCATTCATCTCTACTATTCCAAATTTATATTCTTCTCTTCCAAGTCTTCTAGCTCTTATGCACTATAAAATCTTATTTTTCGATTTATTATTTTCCCCTATACATTTTTTTTAAAGTTCCTCTATAGACATGAGCTTTTATATGTGTCTTATGTTTTCAAATTCTTATTTGATTTTTCCAACTAGAAATTCAGTTTTTGATAGTCACAATTTATTCAAGCACTCTGGTGCCAATCACATGATCTAGTTGACATTTAATTGATGGGAAAACAACTAAGTATTCTATTAACTATCAATATAAATCAACATGTTATGTATCAGTCGTATTAAAGTTACTCATCCTAGAGGCTATTCTATCCTTAAGGTGTATTATTTTCCCCCACACAACGATTTGCTTATTTTCTCCCGCAAAGATTTCCTTCTAATCTTAAATTATCTTTAGGATACAATAAAGTTGAGGAATTTTCTGACATCAAACGTATCAAGAAGCTTCAAATAAAAATATTCCAAAAATGAAAAGTAACTTAATTCTTGAAAAAGATTGTCCTTAAAAAGGAAAATGCACTAGTTCAAATTTTAGTTGGAGGGGACACATGAACAGTTAAAAATTTAACAGACATATTTTGTTAAATAATAATAGTCAAAAAAAATAATTTTGTAATTAAAGTTGAATAATTAATTTGGAAAATTATTTATCACCCAAGAGCCCTTATCAGCATAGTTAAATATCTTTTCATTTACTTCAATTCCAAAGGTAAATTGAAATAACCTTCCAATCAAATATTCTCTAACCAAAAAGGAGAGAAGACAAGAAATTGACTATTCTATATTCTCTTCCAATAAAGAACAACAAGCCTAATTTTCATCACCCCACTTATGTGAGGCAACATATATTATAATATGAATAGTTAATAAAAAAAAAAGTTTCGGCAAGTAAGTTTTTTCGTGATAAAGTTAAAAAGTGTGTGGAAAACAAGTTAGCTATAGCTTCTTATGGACTAAATTACTTACTAATTTGAAGGAAAAAGTTTCTCCTCTTTAAATTGTATATATCTTACATATATCATGATTATATCAGTATATAGTTTAGAATATTGGTTTTTGGTGGACTAATTTATAAATTTTACTTTGTTTATTGTGTATGTATATAGGTTGTATATAGCTCACTAGGAGTTATGGTGTTTTAATCTTTTATTAACAAGAAGCATTACCAAAATTTATGTTCAAATCATTTAAGAAACATTGTTTGCATATTAATTGGTTCAGTTAATCCGTACTGATTTTAACAATACATAACCGTTTTTAATTTTTCCTTTTTAATTTTTCTCTGAATCAATGATACGAGTCTGGATCCATCTGACATGCCACAGTTCGGTGATTGAACCATGCACACTAATAAATTTGGGGAAAGTAATGTTGGCCCAAGATCCTGCAGTTTGTCTTTTGGATGGTTAAATGTTACCGAATTAGGAATGCAAATTAAACTTGTGGGGCATTATTTGGCTATTTTAAAATCATTTTAAAAGTTGTTGTTGTTCTTATCAAGAAAATTCAACTAATATAAAAGTCTACTCTTGCAAGATTCTATTTTATTTTCATTTTTAAAGGCGTAACAAATCGGCAGTAATGGTAGTTGCAAGAGGCAAAGCCAATAATCCATTTTTCTTTCGGATAATGCGACACAGTGTCTTTCTTAACTTTTGTTAGGCAATGCCTCAGTTTGGGAGATTTTTACATGGATTGAGTTTACAGCCTGTTGGGTGTCAAACCAGCAAAATAAATAAATTTCTACTCCAAGAAAAATATACTCAAGTATAGTAGTGAGTAGGGTCGTATCTACAGGGACTGGTTGATTTATTTATTTCAAATCACAATAACGGGGGGTTTGGAGAATTAAATTTATAGAAATTTAAACCTAAGAAACTGAAACGAAAAACAAAAAATTAAGTCAAACGAAGTAAAATAAAACCTAAGCTCTAGTCAAAGGAATAATTTCTACCCCGGTTCAATTTAACTGATCCTCGATGCAAAGATAAATTCCTACGTTCACGAATAAATTGGTTATGGTTGTTGAGAAGCTCTAACAACCTGCTCTTCTTTACTGTGTCAGTAATTAAGGTACGACCGTTAATTACTTCCCTAATCAAATAATAACCCTAGGTACGACCTTAGGATTCAATTATTCAACAGCTTTGAATCTAGAAAAGCTACCAATTCTAACCAGCAAATACCTACGAGGCTTTGTTCAAATTAGATTATTTATCCCCGTGATATAATTCAAAAATTTCTATTACTATTGAATTAATCACTTGCCACAAGTACTAAAACTATCAAACAATTACGGATTTGACGTTTTAGATGGCTCTAGATTATTTGACCATTAAATAGTGGCCAATTATTTAACTGCACAAAAATAATCACATAAGAATGAACACAATCACCTTGGAATTAAATAGAGAATAAATAAATACCAAAAAATGCAGAAACTAATAAAAACAATTAGATCTCACAGTAATAGATGAACCAAATATTCAATTATCCTTCAACTAGATAGAAGAGTCTTCAAATACCAAAAGAAAAATAACAAGAATTTGTTCTAGAGAGAGAAGACAGAAAAACTAAAAACTAAAACTAAAAGAAGACTAAGACTAAAACTTAAAGGCTCTTCAATTTTTCTGCAAAGCTATGTGCGTTTCTGCTAAAATTGCATTACCCAATGTCTTCTCTTTTTTTCTGCACGTTTCTTTTCTTTTTCCCTTCCTTCTTTCCTTTTTGCTCTTTGTTTCCTTCTCCAACTCAATTTCCTTGTAAAATCTTTGCTTTTTGGGAAGATTCCTCTTTTTTAATCAACTTTAATTCTCTCTAAACCTCTTCCCAATTCAGATTCACCACACAAAAGAAAGCGGGACCCTCCAATTGCAAATTTCTTCTAATTCACGTCCAGAATGCTGCACAGCAGTACCAGTAGCCCGTGGTCACGCTCTATCAGACATAGTCTTCTGGAATTTTAGACGAATTTAGGACATTTTTTTCACAATTTCCTATATTAAGGCCAAATATCAAAAAGTGAATAAATGGAAGTATTAAACACAATTCTTAACCAAAATAAGGGGAAGTTAATTACAATAAATATGTCAATTTAACACCCTAACAAATTCCCCCACACCAAGACAATGCTTGTCCTCAAGCATTCTACCAATCCAAGAATACAGTCAAGATACCAAATATTCATAGCAGAATAACTAACAAAAATACCACCTTTCTCGACAATTTTGTCAAAATTCAAATGCACAAGATTCAATATCCTCACAAAGATTTTCAATATAGTCACTTAACCCTCAAAGAATAAGGAGATAAGATATCATTGAAGCACACATCAATACAATGGAAAGGTATTACCATAGGCTTGCACATATATCAACTCTCCACCACTTAAAATAAGAACTTAATACAAAAATCAAAAGGTCTTTGTAAAGGTTGTAACGGGGCTTAGGTTAAAGGCATGATAAAGGATAATTTAGGTGTAAGGTATCAAAGCAAATCTCACAAATCATTACATGTGTATAATTGTCATCTCCATGTAACTCCATTGCCAAGTGTTTATCATAGTTTGAACATATGCAAGTACAATTACACCTCGAGCTTTGCCCTTCTATCACAACATAACACATATGTACAAAACACTTCACCCATATTTTTGTATTTTTTTTTTCACTTTTTCACTTTTTCACCTTTTTTTTCTCTTTTTCTTTCTGCTTTTTTTGCTTTTTTTTCTTTTTTCAATTTTTTTTCTTTTCACATAAACAAAAATTCAAAACACTTGCACTTGCCAATGAATTTCCTTCAATTAAACACATTGCAATGGAGTTTCCAAAACTAATTTTCATGCAATGAAAGTAAAATTCCCTTGACACTTGGTTGAAAGAGAAAGTCAAAATAGAAAGGCTTTTGGCTAAGTTATGTAGTTAATAAACAAAGAAAAGGTAAAGGCTCAAGGGGCTTACTAAGGGTAATCAAAGTTTAAGGCATGTTTTTATGATAGTCAAAAAGGTTTAAGCCTAGGTGCCCTTATCATTTTAATGCATCAAATTCAAAAATGTGGTCTCGATATGTATAACAGTGCAAGTTCTAGAATATCCAATCCGTGTATGAAAATCACTCAATCAAAGAAATAGAGCAAAAATGAATGAATTGCTTTTATAGGCTCAAAGCTCACAGTAAGGGATAAATAGGTCAAATCTTGCACATTTTTCATTCAACTCAATTGTCAAGAAAGGTTAAATACTTAAGCTAGTTAAATTCATGCTAATCATACTTGAAATATTGACTATAAAACAAAAAATTTCAACAAAGACTTGACCAAAAACAAAGGAACCGAGAAAAGACATTCAAAGAAACTAAACTAGAAGAAATCAAGTGATCAAAAAGAAGTAAATCATCAGAAATAGAGTACCAGAAAGTACTCACTCCCCCACACTTATCTCCTACATTGTCCCCAATGTAAAGTAATAAAGAAAGAATTAAAACGAGAACTCCCTTGAATAGAAGCTAAGAGTTGGGAAGTCGATTTGTTTGAGCAATAGGTTATTCATCTAAAGAGATTCTGGCAGAAGACTTATACTTTTACAATGTGGTCACATCATAACAAAAGATATGTTCTGTCTTTTGCACGTCAAAAAGGTTTCACAACCTTATAGTGATCAGAAGACTAATCTCCTTACAGTGTGGTCACGCCATAACGGAAAATGTCTTCTGAAATTTTACCGTTGTCAACCTATCCACACAGTGTGCATACGACGTGATCACGTCTTACCAGATGAAGTCTTCTGACTTTTTCACGTGACATGTCGTTAAGTGGTGAATTCTCAAGGCGTGGTCATGGTGTCAAGGAAGAAGTCTTTTGAAATTTTCAAACTTCTAATTGCTATTATACCAACAATAAGATGTGGTCACAGTCTGTAAGAACAAGTCTTCTGCCAAAATGAAAAATAATCAAACTTTATACTTAAACTTAAAACAACTAAAAACAATAAAAAGAACTAAATAAATTAAAGAAATTGGGTTGCCTCCCAATAGCGCCTTTGTTTAAAGTCTTTGGCTAGACTTATTCTTCCCTATCCACCAGGATCAAATGGATATCCAAGTTCTTGAAATTGCAGCAACCTATGATCTCCCCATCCATCCATCTTGTCAAAATTCTTTATTGCTTCATGGAGAGTTATTGCCTGCAAAATAAAAGGTAAAGGTTTCTCATTAGAAATTGGCAAAATAATACCAGACACTTCACCTAATTGTTGGAACACGAATTGATCATTTAAACCATGAACATATTCTTTCAACTCTTGATTCAAGGTCAAACTATCCATCTCTTTCTCAAGATGCTCGTTGATAGCAATCTTCACCCCGTTAAGTTCAAAAATGCCTTGCAATTTAGGCACTTCATCATTAATCTTTCCCTCTTCAGTCACAAATTCCTGCAACTCAATAGAATCATAATTCACATCTTTCTCTTTAGTCACAGGTGTCTCTTCTACAGCCTCCTCTTTACCATCATAAATTGCTAAAAATTTAGCTATGATTACTTCTTCTTCTTCTTGTGACGGTATATGAAGCATCTTTTCAGGCATCTCAGCCTCCTCATCAGTCTCTAAATTGATAATATTTGCATGCTCCTCCGTTTCCTCAATCGTTTGGACAAATGATTGTTCCAATATCTGCTGCACCAAACAATTACATTCAATTGCCAACTGAACTATCTGATTTTGCAAGTTTTTAATACTAGCCATTGTCTCTTGTTGGAATTGTAACATTTCTGTAGCTAAGGACGTAATTCTATCCTCCAAAGATGAACCATAATCTGAATCTTCAGCAATTGTGGGTCTAGGAGAGTATGATGACTGATTGACTTGTTGAAAGTATAGATCAGGTTGAATAGAAGACTAATATGTGTATGAATCCCCATAGTCAAAATTTGCATAATCCGTCAATTGTGGATTATATGTGTAGGAATAAGCATCATATCGCTTTTGTGATGACCTTAGGAATCCTCCAAATGTATGTGTATATCCATTCGAATCATATTGAAGTGTGCGACACGTGTCAATTGAATGATTCGGAGCTTGTTACCATTGCCCTACAATCAATTTTTCAACCATAGAAGTTAGAGCATCTAAGCGTTTATCAATAGAAGAAATGCTTACCTCATTGATTGTCCTAGAGGGATAATTAAATGTTGTGCTAAACTACTGAAAATTTGCTGCCATGTCTCAAGAGTTAAGAAGATAGAAATATATAATTGAAAAAAGACAAAAACACAAAAAATCAAAAACACAAATTTTCTAGATATGTTCCAATTCTCTCGTATGAGAAGAATGAGACATAACCAGAAAAAATACCCAAAAAAACTAAAAAGTTAAAAGAAATAAATAAATCAAGGCACCAGTCCCGGCAACGGCACCAAAATTTGGGGGTGTCAAACCAGTAAAATAAATAAATTTCTACTTCAAGAAAAATATACTTAAGGATAGTAGTGAGTAGGGTCATATCCACATGGACTGGTTGATTTATTTATTTCAAATCACAATAACGGGGGGTTTGGAGAATTAAATTTATAGAAATTTAAACCTAAGAAACTCAAACGAAAAATACAAAATTAAGTCAAACGAAGTAAAATAAAACCTAAGCTCTAGTCAAAGGAATAATTTCCACCCTGGTTCAATTTAACTGATCCTCGATGCAAAGATAAATTCCTACGTTCACGAATAAATTGGTTATGGTTGTTGAGAAACTCTAACAACCTGCTCTTTCTTACTGTGTCGGTAATCAAGGTACGACCGTTAATAACTTCCCTAATCAAATAATAACCCTAGGTACGACCTTAGGATTCAATTATTCAACAGCTTTGAATCTAGAAAAGCTACCAATTCTAACCAGCAAATACCTACGAGGCTTTGTTCAAATTAGATTATTTATTTCCGTGATATAATCCAAAAGTTTCTATTACTATTGAATTAATCACTTGCCACAAGTACCAAAACTATCAAACAATTACGGATTTGACGTTTTAGATGGCTCTAGATTATTTGACAATTAAATAGTGGCCAATTATTTAACTGCACAAAAATAATCACACAAGAATGAACACAATCACCTTAGAATTAAACAGAGAATAAATAAATACCCAAAAACGTAGAAATTAATAATAAAAACAATTAGATCTCACAGTAATAAATGAACCAAAGCTTCAATTATCCTTCAACTAGATAGAAGAGTCTTCAAATATCAAAAGAAAAATAACAAGAATTTGTTCTAGAGAGAGAAGAGAGAAAAACTAAAAACTAAAACTAAAAGAAGACTAAGACTAAAACTTAAAGGCTCTTCAATTTTTCTGCAAAGCTACGTGCGTTTCTGCTGAAATTGCGTTACCCAATGTCTTCTCTTTTTTTCTGCACGTTTCTTTTCTTTTTCCCTTCCTTCTTTCCTTTTTGCTCTTTGTTTCCTTCTCCAACTCAATTTCCTTGTAAAATCTTTGCTTTTTGGGAAGATTCCTCTTTTCTAATAAACTCTAATTCTCTCTAAACCTCTTCCCAATTCAGATTCACCACACAAAAGAAAGTGGGACCCTCCAATTGCAAATTTCTTCTAATTCACGTCCAGAATGCTGCACAACAGTACCAGTAGCCCATGGTCACGCTCTATCAGACATAGTCTTCTGGAATTTTAGACGAATTTAGAACATTTTTTCACAATTTCCTATATTAAGGCCAAATATCAAAAAGTGAATAAATGGAAGTATTAAACACAATTCTTAACCAAAATAAGGGGACCTTAATTACAATAAATATGTCAATTTAACACCCTAACATAGCCCCACCTTTGAATTCTATAGTTTGAAAGAGAGCTACATAAATGTTCTTGTATTACTATCTTACATCAGCATGCATTATTATTATTACGTGGTTCTCTTTTAGAACACAAGATCTGCAAGTGAGGTAATATATCGAGTTAGAGGTGAAATCGAGCCGGGTCGAGTTTGAGCAGCACCATGTTTGAGCTTGAACTCAATCGCTATTGGTGCTGCTCGAACTCGACTTGAGCTAAAAATTACGAAGCTCGAGCTCAAGCTCAAAGCAGCGTTTAAGTACTTGAGCTAAACTCAAAAACTCGTTTACACCCTCTTTCTCTTCTCTTTTTTTTTTTGGGTATTTGTGAGCCTATTAAAGTACTTGAGTGTAGACTTGTAAATTTTTCAACTGCTGTAAAAAAAAAATGCTTGATAAGGCTTGACGATCTTTCGAATTTGCAAATCTGATACTCGAACTTGACTCGAATCCGCGATCGTCACTACTCAAATTTGGTTCGAACTCGAGTTGACCGAGCTACTTGTGAGTAACTCCATTTGATTATAGCCTTAGATCGGGTCTATTTTCTCCTAATTCCACGTTCAACTTCGACAACAATTGGATAGCTAGTTTACTTGAAGTCAAGATCGAATTCAAGATTTTGGATTTTTGATTAAAACAACACATCTCTTGATTTATGTAAATTATATAATTTAATTTTTTATTAGTCTTATCTTATATTATTAAGTGCTTAAGTTATTGAATGACTTGTGCAAAGTAAGAGAGATAAAAAAAAAAAATTAAGAAAAGCTTTTCTTGGGAAGGAGGGGTAGAGATGTAAGAAGTTATTAGATTGAAAATTACTATTAAAAAATTGAGAATTAAATAGAATTTTTAATTTTTTTTCCAGGTTCTATCCATGCTCGAAGTAAATGTGAAACTTGTTTGTCCCTCAAAAGGGATAATGCCAAGAATTTGTTTGTCAATCTATGGTTCTTGTTTTAACGGCAACACCATAACATTACAAAAAAGAAATTCTTTTTCTTCTAATGATACGAGTGCATATGCCGTCCTTTTCATGCGCAGTTTCAATAACTGACATCCTTAATTTGGGAAAGCTATTCCTAGTTCGAACTAATCAACCACCCAAATCAGCAAAGCTTCATACAAAAATACAAACAAATTGGAATTTTAAGGTACATTTCTTGACTAACGAGTCTAACTTCATACAGGAACACAAGCAAATTGGAAATTTCATGAAACATTTCTTGAGTTGATATCAACCCGATGAAGGGGATATCATCAATTGATAAGATTTGTCATTTAATATGAGTATACATTTGAACATTGCGGTCCTTTCCATTTATTGCCTATTAAAATACGAGCTCAATCAAGAGTTCTTTTTCTTTTATTTTTTTCAGGATAAATCATTTAAGAGGTTATTTAATGATTTTTTTTGGCAATGCTTGTAGTACCATACATGATAGAAGCGTAATATTTGTGATGGCAAAATACCAAAGCGAAAAGAATAAACATTGTGCAATATGATCACTAAAATTTCTAATGACTAATGAAATTAAGCTAAATACTTAATGTACTTCAACACTATACTCTGTCTTAGTGTTCCAAGTATAATGATTTGATAATTAAACATTATAATTGAAATGCACAACACTTTGTCAAATAAAAAATGCCATAGAAAATCATCATGTGATTTCTTTTATAATATCTATCAGTTTGGAATTTAATTAGGTTCTCTTCCAAATGTTTTATGTATATGATTGAGAGACATGACTCTAGTTTGGGTATCTTTCATTTTAACTATATAAATGTCGTCTAAATTATTTTTCCTTTCATTGTTTTTTTCAAACTAGTTTCAGCAAATAATTAAGCATGGAAGATATAATTTATTACTGTAAAATATAATCGTATGTAATAAATTTAAAATAGAAGGCTCTGTCGATTTGCAAGCTAGAATTGCAAATACATTTATTTCCCTCGATCCTTAGGGAGTTAAGAATTTGGACAAAGAGGGCTGCAAAAAGATTTCGCATAATTAAATAAAGAAGTTTGTACTAGTCATAGCAAGAATGTTAGATTACTTGGTTTTGTTAATTTATCTCATTCATCTTTACTATTCCAAAATTGTATTCTTCTCTTCCAAGTCTTCTAGCTCTTATGCACCATAAAATCTTATTTTTCGATTTATTATTTTCCCCTATACATTTTTTTTAAAGTTCCTCTATATACATGAGCTTTTATATGTGTCTTATGTTTTCAAATTCTTATTTGATTTTCCCAACTAGAAATTCAGTTTTTGATAGTCACAATTTATTCAAGCACTCTGGTGCCAATCACATGATCTAGTTGACATTTAATTGATGGGAAAACAATTAAGTATTCTATTAACTATCAATAAATAAATCAACATGTTATATATCAGTCGTATTAAAGTTACTCGTCCTAGAGGCTATTCTATCCTTAAGGTGTATTATTTTCCCCCACACAACGATTTGCTTATTTTCCCCCACAAAGATTTCCTTCTAATGTTAAATTATCGTTAGGATACAATAAATTTGAGGAATTTTCCGACATCAAACATATAAAGAAGCTTCAAATAAAAGTATTCCAAAAATGAAAAGTAAATTAATTCTTGAAAAGGATTGTCCTTAAAAAGGAAAATGCACTAGTTCAAATTTTAGTTGGAGGGGACACATGGACAGTTAGAAATTTAACAGACATATTTTGTTAAATAATAATAGTCAAAAAAATTATTTTGAAATGAAAGTTGAATAATTAATTTGGAAAATTATTTATCACCCAAGAGCCCTTATCAACATAGTTGAGTATCCTTCCATTTAATTCAATTCCGAAGGTAAATTGAAATAACCTTCCAATCAAATATTCTCTAACCAAAATGGGGAGAAGACAAGAAATTGACTACTCTATATTCTCTTCCAACAAAGGACAACAAGCCTTAATTTTCATTACAAAATAACTCCAACAATCATAAATAATCCATACCTATACAACATGATGCGAATCCAGCTGTTCATCCATAGAACGGCAAGTTAATTTAACTTCCATACCTTGAATTTGGTATTATTTATTGTGACCTACCTTGTATTTTCTCAAATTACGATGACATCCCCTATAAAAATTTCAAAGATATTTTTTGACTAATTTGCTGCATATTTGAATTTCCACGGTGATCTTTTTATTTATAATGCTCCACGAATTTATCCGACGATAAGTGACTAGACATGACCTAGTGCATATGCACTTAAAAATATGATCTGGTCCATCTGCATTTTACTAAAACTTATAGTTGATTTGATTTTCAAGAGCTTAGTGGCTGAATCTTTCTTGAAAAGATGCATAATTTTGGACAAATTTCTTCATTCTCAACAATGGGTCATTCTATCATGAGTCTCTTCTTAGCTTTGGTAGAAAGCCAATTGACGAAAAAGTGAACCTTTAGATCTAGGAGTAATTTTTAGAAACTAAAGGAAATTCCAAGCTGACAATTGGTGTCATTGAAACTCCCTTAGTATTGAATTTTCACGTAATACTACTATGAATGGTCACTCTTTTGTTTAATTTTTCATGGTGTCTAATTATGTTTGATATGAAATTATAACGTATCAATTTGCAATTATACGAAATTACGTTATTTAGTGAGACAAAAAATTTTTACACTAGATACAATTAGATATAAACCCAAAAATAGACAAAGGATTTGAACTGACAAACAGTTCACTAGAAACAAGACATAACCAAACCCATAAGAATGCAGTGCTATGAACAGGTAAAAAATCATTGGTTCCCCAATGTACATAAAGATGGTAGAATTTCCTTATTTGCATTCTAGTACCACATTTATACCCTGGTGGACCATTGATTTTTACTGCTCATAGCCGTCTGTTCATGTGTTTCGTTACGTCTTTTTCTTGGGTGAAAATAAATTCCGGTAGAATTTCTTTACTGAAATAAAAAAAAAGGGTATAATTTCTGCAGATCAGCTTTCTCAAGGACGCAAATTTCAACACACATAACTGGCATTTCTGAAGAATTTTAAATGTGGAGCGGCCACCAACTAACAATACCTAATTGTTGGATGGTCACGCTGTCACACTCAAAGTAAGGATATGATGGAATTATTTGATATTGATACATTCAATACATCCAAAATTGTACAATTATGGTATATTAATTGTACTGTTGTGAGTCATAACAATTAGTTTTATAGAGTCTCAAAATGAATGTGATAATTTGAAAAGTCAAATAAATAACCACTTCACTATTTTACCGCTCTTGTACAATTTAAAAAAAAAAGAATACCAAAATAATAAAGTACCTATTTAAATTTGAGTTAGAGGGCATAAGGAGAAATTCTATTTTAGTCTGCCAATGTGTCATGGTCAAAGTGCCTCTTTTTAGATTGTACATAATTTTAACTATGACACATAAAATAGAACGGAGAGAATACTCTACTGTCATGAAAATTCATTTTTTTTTTACAAATAGTAGATATGTGTGTCGCTACAATTTTAGTACCATATTTTTTTTTTGGAGGAATAGTTCCATATTTGGACAGCTCTGTTGTTCAAAAACTTGTTATTGAAATACTCCAAAGATATTTAGCAATCACCTCTATATCTTTGGAATACAAAAATTTGAAAAATTATTATACATCAATCTCAAGAAAATGTTATTGCTATATTTAAAAAAAAGATACTCTCGAAAATAACCATTCAAACGGAAAATTTTTTAAATTGTAGGAACATAGGTCCCATACACATGAGGGGGAAAATTTTGTCTACAAATTGGATGCCCCTCTAGCCATTTCTAACATTGCATGGCCATTACAAACGCAACCCTTTGAGTTCATTTCTTTCTTTACATAAAACATTTGCACCATCTTTTGCAAGAAAATTCATAGCTAGTCAAGATGCCCTCTAGAAGTTTATTCAAAACCCTTCTTATCTTGATAGACAAATGGATTCTCAGAGATAGCAAAGGTCGGCCTCGGAAATTGCCATTCATTGGAATTCTTCCGTCCATGCTTGTCACTCTCCATCGCCTTCACGATGCCATTGTGGAGCATTTTGAGTTAATCGGGAGAACCAATTACCTAATCAAACTGCCATGGTTTGTGAACATGGACATTTTCGGGACTGTTGATCCTGAAGATATCCACCATATCATGAGCGCCAACTTCGCCAATTATCCTAAAGGGCCTGAAATGAGGCGAATATTCGATGTTTTGGGCGATGGAATATTCACCTCGGATTTCGATTCGTGGAGGAATCAGAGAAAACTTGCAAGATTGTTGATTAATCATCAAAAATTTCAGAAATTCATGGTGAAAACCAACTGGGATAAAGTTGAGAAAGGGCTGATTCCAGTTCTTGAACATGTTGCTGAAAATGGTCAAGTTGTCGACTTGCAGGATGTGTTCCAGAGATTGACATTTGATACAACTTCTAAATTCATCACCGGGTATGATCCAGGGTGCCTTGCCATTGATTTCCCGGATGTCGAATTTGCAAAAGCAATGGATGAAGTTGAGGAGGCAATAGTTTTGCGATATTTCTTGCCTGAAACTGTTTTGAAGTTTCTAAGTTGGTGTAGAATTGGTCGGATGAAAACGATGACCAAAGCTTATGCCACCCTTGATCATGCAGTAAGGGAGTACATTGCCATGAAGAGGGAAGAATTGAAGAATGACAAAAAATATGAAGACGAAAATGATGAAGGTTTTGATCTCCTGACGTCATATGTCAAAGAAGGTGCGACAGTGGGAATGATATTTGATGACAAATTCTTGAGGGACACTATTCTTAATTTTATGATTGCAGGTAGAGATACAACAAGCTCAGCTCTCACTTGGTTTCTGTGGCTTGTTTCAACTCATCCAGAAGTGGAAAAGAAGATTAGAGAAGAGCTCAAAGCTGCTATACCAGCAGAAGCAGCTGATGAGTTCAGGATTTTTCAGTTTGATGAAATAAAAAATCTAGTTTATTTGCAAGCAGCATTGTGTGAAACATTAAGGTTATATCCACCCGTTCCTTTTCAACATAAGACGCCTCTTCAGCCAGATATTCTTCCTAGTGGCCAACTCGTTCATCCAAATATGAAGGTGATGTTTTCTCTTTATGCCATGGGGAGAATGGAGTCGATCTGGGGAAAAGATTGCAAGGAATTTAGGCCAGAAAGATGGATTTCGGAAAGTGGAAGGCTTAAACACGAGCCTTCATACAAGTTCTTGGCTTTTAATGCAGGACCAAGAACATGCCTAGGGAAGCAAGTGGCTCTTACCCAAATGAAAGCTGTTGCTGCTGCAATTATCCACAACTACAAAGTTGAAGTGGCTGAGGGGCAACGGGTTGTTCCTAATGTTTCAGTCATTCTCTACATCAAGAATGGCCTCAAAGTCAGGATTACAAAGAGGTGGAAGTGAATGGCATCATTTCGAGATCAGGGGTCTCAACGATTGATCATATAATTATTTCACGTTCGAGATTTGATCCTAAACACCACCCTAGTTTTTAAATCAACGTACCAAACTTAAGTGAGTCATTTGTTTTTTACAATAAACCTTTCAAGAAATTGAAGAGCTATTTATTGACCTTCTTGTTGATTTTTAGTGATTCTCTTGTCCTTCTGGTTGTTTGGCTGCATTGATTTTGATTGTCCAACTGTATGAATAATAAATTTAGCTGCTCAATAATAAAATAGAAATGGTGTACTACATGTTCAGTTGGTGTACTACATGTTCAGTCCGGCTGTCCTCCGCCACGGCAGAGTCGTCAATTTTGTGTGCCATGCAGAAATATATCAATCAATGTCACAGAGTGGAATCATTCTATGCTACTGTTTTGGGTAGATATGTTATAACTGTACCATAATTGTAGATTCTCTACCAAGAACAACATCATAGTTTTGATAGACGAAATCCTATTTTGAATTTTTCTTAACAAGGATCTGCAATAGTCGTAAGACAGACCTGTGGACATGGATGGTTTTACATGTAAACTATGATTCCGTTTATTTAGTTCTGTTTTTTCAGAATTTTTTTTTAAAAAAGTTTTATACACGCTTTTCAATTAACTTTTTATTTTAGGATTACATTTATCGAAAAAAATATTTAAAACTGTTATAGTAATATTTCTTAAAAAACACCTTAAAAAACAATTATCTAGATAGAGTCATGTCTTTAAAATTTTGATGCAGAGGGACAGGTCCTTCTAGTCATGAATTACAAGGCTGGATCAGTCACATTTTCGTCATAAAATTATCAAAACATCCTGAATCTACCCAACAACTCAGAACTGAAGATAAAAAAGAAAAAGCAAATTACCACCTGTTTGAAAAAGTTATGGGAAAAATATCTCAGTTCACAAGGAAGGGGAATCTGCATCGCTGTCATGAATTTAATTCAGGCCCTTCAAGACATGTTGGTTGGCAACTCAATTTCAAATTGAAGTAGAGTTCTGCGATCTCTGAATAAGCTGTTTGCAGGATTAATGACTGCAGCTGCCTTCTTTCAGTACTATGAACATCACAGCTTTTATAACAGTAGGTAACGGTCACCTTACTGCAGTAAAAGTTCCAACATTGAACGCTTAGGAAATGTCAGATATTGCAATCTGTAACCATTTTTTTTTTCAACTGTTACAACTATGTTATTTATTTTAAGTAATGATTCATACACTCTACTTTTTTAGTCATGCATTCTATTTATGCCGGTTTATCCATGAGGTATAACACTCCCCCTTTTTACACAAGAATACTAAACGCAATAGCATTGGCTTTTTTGTCAAAAAATTAAAAAAATGTAGTATGTAAATCAAAATTTAGAGGTATAAATTATTTCTCTTGATTTTTATGGTTAGATTATTAGGTTTCCTGAGCATTGTTTCCCTTTTGGTAAGTTTTCGGAGCATGGTTTCCCTTATTCTTCAATTTTTTAAAACTTGAAGTTCCTATGTAATAAATTATGGTGCGAATTGTAACATTATCAATTTTTTTTTTCAAAAACAAAATAATTAATGCGAACATTGATTGCAAAAAGAGTCTGTCTTCAATAAGAAATTTCAACTATGAGGATTGGATTTAAGTGAGTTGGACACTCTGTCATATTTGATGTGATTTCTTAGTCAATTGCATTTGATCTTGGGCTTATTTATATTTCAAACAAAGCTATTAAATTTTTGCAGGTAGTTAACAAACTTTATATTTATTGATATAAGCTTGACAGGCTAAAAACTAAAACATTATTCAAAATAAAACTCAAAATAAAACCTGATTTGATTTGTCAGGGAATAATACTTTTAATAGCTCTCTTATTGAAGGCAGCAGAAATAAAGTCGCATCTAGCTAGATTTATATTTATGTGGGATAATTACATAAACCTCAAGGGCAGGCAAGCTCCCATAGAGTTTAAAAAATTACACTTAACTCCCTCAAGTTTAGATAACAACTTAGGGGCTGTTTGATAAACTAATTAAGTACTTAAAATTAATTAATTCAGATGTTAACTACATTAAGACTGTTTGATAACTTAAAATATGATTCCTTAACTAATTAAGTGCCTCTGAAAGTCTAGACAAAACATAATAGAAAAAATAAGTGATGTAAGTATCACTTATCGCTTGATATATAATACGCTTAGACATTAGGGCTTTAAATGATATATTTATCTGACAAAAACAACCCTATAAAAATACGTTTAATCGTTGTTTCTCTCCTTCTCTTTCCTTCATCGTTTATTCTGTCTATTCTCTCTGACGATTCTACCATAGACGACAGTACATCAAGACTCTCTCTCTCTCTCTTGTCTAAAGGTATGTAAACATGATTATATTTGTATTACATATATATAATTGCATATATTGTTTGAAGTAGTCATATGATTTGTATATGTGTGTGTATCTTATTTCTATTCACAAGAACCAAATAATGATGAATTCTTGAAAAAATTAATTGAAATTAATCAAAAAAAGAGGGGAAACAAAGGAAAAAAATAGTAGAAACAAATCTAGGGATAAGGGTGCCAGAGGGAACAAATGGATAGCACCAAGAGGAGGGACTAGGGAGTGGGTCTAGGGTTGACAAAAGGTTGGGTACTAACGGTAGAAAAGAAAACAATGGTGGGGATGGGGTGGGAATAAATGGGCGTGGGTTTGCTACAATGGTTTTAGAAAATATAAGAAGTTTGATGCACATGTTTATTTTGGTTATTGGAATCACATACTGCTAGTATTTTGATTTGTAGCCTTTGACTATCTTTTTGGTTTTTGGAAAAAGAAATCTTGCTGTCAAGAATTCTAACTTAAGTAATCAATTGGAATGATCACGGTCATTTATGTTCACGGGAATTTATGTTCTTACTTTCATTCTTATGTCTGACCATTAAAATGCCCCAATCAAATGGTCCATAATTGTGTATAAATTGCACGGTTATGTCTCTGAAGATTAGTATTGAAAACAAAATTCATCACAAAATAATTATTTATTAGAATCTGTAAATGGTGAAGAAATATGTCAGAATTAGATGGGTACTCATTCCAAATACTATTCGAAACTACTCACGAAGCACTTTATTCACACTATTTTCATCTTTGTTTTTTGGTCAATGTTTTTTAATTATCAGTTTTTTTTCCTTGGATTTGATATTGATTGAAATTTATGAGAATGGCTGAAGTAAATTTGTATGCAAAAAATGATTTTTCATGCTTGAATCTTTCCAGAGGCTGGTTTAATTCTTTTAATTTATACTACTTTTAATCATGATTTGAGAATTGCTAGTTCATATTGTTGGACAAAGTGGAGAGATTAGAGAGGTTATTGACTTGTTCTTGATAGTGCACTGGAATTACAAAGATGAAAATGAATTACCTTAATCCTGTTTTGATATTTAAGTGCCAGTTCAAAGCATTGATAGTTGTTACTAAGAGATTTAATAAGAAAGGACAAAAAAGTGAACTTCAGATTTGATAGTTGTAGATTTTTTTTTCTGTTTTTGTTTATGGACCGAGATATCATAACACCACAAATCATGCAACATTAGGAGCATAACATAAAATTTTGTAGGGATATTTTACTTTCAGCCTCTTAGTGCCAATTCTATTATGATGGATAACAAATAGAGTCTGAACTCCGATCCAAGCTTTGACCAAAATTCAAGTCATTAATAGTTTTTAACTTTTTTTATGCTGGCTTTTATGGTTTGTACCATCCATTGTATAGGTAAGATATATGAGCAAGAACTCAATTTGAATGTAAATTTAGCACCACCCTATAAAACCAAGTGGACAACAGGATCATAACTATTAAAGAATTCTTCTCCTAACTCCTGGCATTGGTTGTACATATATTCTCTTCCCCATTATCATTTGCCGTAAAGATTTGATTTGTGTAGTGAGAAAGACTAGAAGCACTTGAAAACTACTCTATAATCTTTATGGATACCTTGCTTTAATCCTAAGTAAACTGGCATTAGCTGTTATTCCTTGGCTATAAAGATACATGTCTAAATTATTTTTTCCCCAAATATAACATGACACGTTTTCATTATTTGTGAGACAAAAGTATTGGATTTAACTTGAAACTAAATTTAATTTAACTTTAATTGAATATTATGTATGATATTTGTAGGGATAAAACTTGAAGATAGTGGTAGAGCTAACTGGAAAGATCCAGTTCTATTGAGACGTTATATAGAATTGTGTTTGGAAGGAAGTGCTGCAAAACGTTTTTGTGGAGGTAGTTTGAAAAAAGAATCATGGGATAGGATTAGAATAGTTTTGAAAGAGGAGAAGAATTTTGATTTCACACAAAAGCAATTGAAGAATGAATGGGACTATTTAAAAAGGAAATATCAACTTTGGACAAGATTAGTAGGAGTAACAGGAAATAGTCACTATGATCCGCAGACAAATACAATAAATTGGAGCCCAGAACAATGGGAAGATTACATAAAGGTACAGGTTTTATATTTTTAGATTGATTTAGTATATGAATAGGGATAAATATAATTAAATATTGTGTTTCATATTACAGAAGTATCCAGAAGCAAAACAATTTCGATTCAAGTCATTAGAATATCCCGATGATATGAGAGCACTATTTGACGGCATGGGAGCAGCAGGAAAGATGCATGGGGACCGTCTAAGCAAGAAGTGCCTAAAAATACATGGGAACCATCTACGCAAGGATTACCTAAGGATGGCATTGAAGTTTGTACACAAACACATGTCAACCTTGAAGAAGAACACGTGGACATACCTACTTCATCAACCATATTGAAGTCTGAGAAGAAGAATGAAAATAAGCGTCGAAAGAAAAATAGTTCTGAAAAATTGGATAAGTTGGATAACCAATTAATGGCAATTCTTAAGACATTGGAGCAATCAGATGGACCGAGTATTGAAGAATGTAACAAATATCTAGATGAGATAAAAACACTAGATATAAATGACCCACTATATATTGCAGCTACTTGTATTTTCTGTGAAAATAAGGCTTACAGAGAACAATGGGTTCGAATGAGTGAGAAACCTGAAGAAGTTAGAAAAAATTGGCTAGCAATGAATGGAAAAAAATTGGGCCTACTTTAGATTAGGATTTATTGAATGGTAGCATTTTATTTTGGATAATAATTTGTGTTTTACAATTTAGTCGTTGGATATTGCCAATTTTATGATTGAAATCTATGTTAAATTTGTTGGATCTTTTTTTAATAATTTTATTTTAATTTCGTTTGTTATATATTCAAATTCTATCATAGTTATTTTGTAAAAATAAGTTTTATTATGTTATTGACAGATGTTGACTGAGGAACAAAAGAAAATATTGAAGATTATGCTAATAATACTTGTTATAAAGAGATTGAAGAAACAACGTATTGGAAGAAGGCCGGACACTGATTCAATGTTAAGTGGTTTTGAATATGTTAAGAAAATTATTCATGGAAATCCAACACACTCTATAGAAATACTACGTATGGAAAAGGGAGTGTTTTTAAATTTATGTACTCAATTTCGAAATAGAGGCTAGTTAAAAAATAGTCGTTATATTTCTGTTGAAGAAAAATTAGCAATGTTTCTTGTAAGTTTGGGTCAACGTCATACGAATCGTGCAGTCAAGAGGAGATTTCAACATTCAACTCAAACAATACACGCATACTTTTATGAGGTATTGCGTGCAATGTTGAACTTTGCAAAGGAGATGATTATTCCAAATTTTAACTCAAATACAAGTCAAAATCAACATCATTGCCGACTACGATAGGCATTTCAGGTAATATTATGTTATAAATATAATAAAATTATAATTATATAAAAATTTCATAAATAGACATTATATATTCCTTTATAATAGTTTATTATTTTTATGTAAGGGCGCAATTGGAGCACTTGATGTCACCCTTGTACATGCTGTTGTACCACTTGAGCATCAAATCCCTTATCGAGGAAGAGGACAAGGAAAATGTTTTCAAAATGTACTTGCAATTTGCGATTTTAACATGATTTTCACATTTGTGTGGGCTGGTTGGGAAGGAGTAGCACATGATTCTAGGGTCCTATCAGAGACTATCAGAGATCCAACAAGCAATTTTCCATTTGCCCCACCAGGTAAATAATTTATAAGGATTTATTTGAATTTATAAATGTACCAGCTTAATATATAATATGCATTATTGTAGGTAAATATTATTTATGTGATGCAGCCTACCCTCATACACGTGGATTCATGACTCCTTATCGCAATATACGTTACTGGTTATCTGACTTTCAAGGTGGGGATCGTCTAGCAACGAAGGAAGAACGATTTAATCAAGCACATGCAAAATTAAGAAATGTAATCGAGCGTGCTTTTGGAGTATTGAAAGCTCGTTTTCCTATCCTTAAAATGATGGCACCGTATCCTTTTCCAACTCAACGGGATATTGTAATTGCATGCGTGGCTATTCATAATTATCTTCGAAAAATGGGTGTCATCGATACTTGGTTTCAGGATTTCGAAAATGAAGATGTTATAGAAGAAAATCCACAACAACTTGATACTAACACAACAAATGTGGAATTTGGAGGAGCTCGACAAGTTGATCAAATTTTTATGCTCAACTTACGTAAGCAAATTACAAATCAATATTTTAGTTCTTGATAAGATTTATACATTAGCTCTTATTGTTTTCCTAATAACTTTTTATGAGATATTATCACTTTTTATGGTTCCTTCCTTTTTAAATATTTTTTAGTTATTTTGATATTATTTATGAACTTCAGTTATATGTCTTTTACAGTCAAATTCAAAATAATAAAATTATAATAAATAAAATGACACCAGGATAAATTATAAAATTATAAAATTTGATATTCAGTTGCATATTGTTATCTGACATATTAAATTCAGAGGGATAAAATTATAAAATTTATAATATTCAGCATTTAGTCGCATATTATTATCAAACAAACATACTACATTCAGTATTCAGATTCAGACATGAATTTGTAAATTTTTCAGTACTTAAAATTCAGCAACTTAAGTGGTTCAGAATTCAGATTTCAGCATTCAAAATTCAGATTTCAGTTTTAACTGAATATACCAAACTAAACCCACTGCGTTGAAAAAAAAAAAGGAAAAACATTTTTGCAAAACATAAATAAAAAATATCAAAACCATCTAGAGCGACTATTTACATTTTGCACCAATTACTTAAAAAAAAACAAACAAAAAATTCTTGAACACCCACCACGATCCTTGTCCAAAACCCATCACCGCCATCACATCGTTGCTGTACTGCAACCACCTTTGTCCAATTCTTCATTATAGTTCAACCAAAATACATTCACAGCAACTGACACCGTTAATGGTCTTCCACCAAAACTCAAATTGCACAATCTCTGCATTCAACCTTTATCTTACGATCTCTACCCATCCCCTATCTCCCCCATCTTCCAAAAATATTTTTCTATCACCAAAGAAAACTCAACCCACTACTCTGCTAGCATCAACCATTCTCCAAAACCTACAACTATCCTCATAAGTTTAGATATTATATCCATAGTCAAAATTAAATGCACAAACAAATTAATTTTAGAAAAAAATGATATAGTATGCACCGTTAGCAAAATTACACTCAAGCATACCCAGTCATTCCAAAAAGACTTTAAAAATTTAGCATAATATTATTACAAAAAATTCTAATTAGGGATTAAGAAGAGAATAGGAGGCAGCAACGACAAAGATGGATTCTAATGCTAGAGTTTGGATGTCGATGAGATTTTCGAGATAGAACAATGAATGTGGTAGGATTTATTTTGCTTTTTGGAGCCAATATGGTATGAGAAAATGGGGTTTTATGTGATTAGACTTGAAAGAGGAGATTTGGAGCAAAGGGATTGAAGAAGAAAAGTTATGGGAGTGAGTTTAGATAAAAAGGGAAGAATAGGTTTGGAAGGACTGGTGAATGGTTAGATTTGGTAGGAGTGGTGGTGGGTTAGATTTGGGAGGGATGGTGGAGAGATTGGTTTGGGAAGGAGCAGTGGCAGGTTGGATTTAGGAGGGATGGTGGAGGGCTTGGTGGTGGTTTATGGCGAGAGTTGACATGATGGGAGGTTGAGGAAAGTGGTTGTGAAGCGGAGTGGCGGTGGATTAGGTTTGGGAGGAGTGGTTGCACGTTAGATTTGGAAGGGATGGTGGCGAGATTGGGCTGTTGAAGAATGGTGGCGGTTAGTGGTGTTGCCAATGGAATGTGATAATAACGGGGGTTGGAGGAGGATTTTTCATAAATTGTTTTATCTAATAAAAGTGTCTCAAAAAATTAAAGGAAAAAATTGTTGTTATAAGGGTACTATTATCCTTTAATACATCAAAGATACTATGTGTAATTTTTTAAAGGGAGTTGCTTGTTATTGTCATAAACCTCAAAGGAGGTTTATACAATTATCCCTATTTATGTACACAAATCAATTGATGGGACAATAAAGCAACAATAAGAAGAAGTAATTTTTATCGCTAGGAATGACATACATCAAGCCTATTAAAATCTAGTATCATTTTTGTAGGGGTTTCATATTCAAACAAGGTATAATTTCATAAACCTCCCTTGAGCATTCTGATAATTACAGGAAGTTCCTCTGAGATTTTCAAAATTATACCGACGTCCCTCTTTCTAATATTTAAATAACAACATAAACCTAAAAAGGTCACGTCAGCTAAATTTCTTTATGAATATTGAATAATACCTTTTTGTAATTTACAAAAATTATTCTCTCACATCTTCATAATTTTGCGAACCTTTATTTAAATACCAACCTTCACCAATTTTTACAACTTCATCGCCATATTACCCAGACCAAAAGCCATTTTGTAAACTCCTCTCGTGGACATGTGGCTCATTTCCTCCCTACTTTCTCCCTTCAGTTTCCACCATGGCCTCTCCTTGTACGGCATCTTTAGTAATCAATTCCAAAATTCAATAATAATCAAATAATCCAACACTTGACTACCACTTAAATTGTAGTCAACATCATCATCCACCCATAAGCTCTAAACAATATAGGCTGTAACTTTGCCTACTTTCTTTCTATCTTAGGTTTTTTTTGAAAAATCTAAAAACATCGAGTTATCCAAGACTGAAACTAATCAAACTACTCGTAATCAATCACCACTCAATTTACATCCTCAATCCATGAGCTTCCCTAACCCATATTTCCGTTCCCCTTTCCTTCTTGCCTTCCCTTCTCCCCTCCCCTATCAAATTTCATTATTTTGGCAATTAAATTGAATCTCAAATTCGCATATCCAAATTTGTTAGAAATTTTGTGAGAACTTGGATGATGATTTTTTGTCATGAAATTGCAAGTTCTATTTGGTGATGTGGATTTGTGCGCTTATGTTGTGTGAGGATTAAGATAAACTTGGGGATTTGTTGTTGTCTAAGGGTTATTAAAATAATTTTACACCTCTAAGGGAGGTAACTATAATTTTAAGTATCCCATAAAAGCTCTCTACAATTATTAGAACAGTTTGTGATGATCAATGCCATATGTAGAAAATCTTTAGTAATTTCTTCCACAACATGACATTAAGATCAAATTTTTCTCTCAAAAAAAAAAAAAAAAGAAAAAAAAGAAAAAAAATGACATTATGCTTCCTTCTTTTTTTGGGCAACCTGACATTATGGTTTTTTCATGTGCATTAATATTCAAGTTCAATATGAATGGGCTCGTGTTGGCAACTAAACAGTACGTACAACTACATCTCTGTACATAGCACATTGGCGGCTTTTTCTTTTTGTACTGTCTGGTTGCTCTAAGTTCTGCAAAATCATTATCCTAATGAATAGTGTTATTTCTTCAAGATTCTACATTTTATAGTGACATTTATCAAATTTGCTAAGCGAGAATGTATTTTTTCCCTTAGAAAAAAATTCTCCTCTCTTATATTTTGTTGTTTGATCTTGTGCTTGTTTATATATCTACCTCCTTAATATCTTGGAAAAATTAACATCATATCCTCCAAATTTTGAAAAATTACAATTTTAAACTTCACAACCAAATTTTATTTGAATTGACTATAATACCCTCCACCAAAACTGTGACGTCTCCCTCGATAAAGTCCTAAAGAGTACTCCATACAAAGTAGTACAACAAATGAATTTTCTAAAAGAAATAAAGGGTAAATGCTTCCTGCACTAACTTGCCAGTACCATCTCCATGTTCAGTCCCCGCCATGCATATTTAGCACAATACAAGTTTTGTGTAGATGAAATTTTGAAAAACAAAAGTTTGTATTGCATGTACATATAAATGTGTGTGTAAATGTCTGTCTGTATTTCCTCTCTCTCTCTCTCTCTCTCTCTCTCTCTCTCTCTCTCTACACACACACACACACAGAGCAGACACTAACTTGGAAAATGAAGGACCAAATGCAAAATAGACATGGATGATTAATACCAAAGATAACTAGTACTAGTTCTTGGATAGGAAACAATCCTGTCTGACACACCCTACAAACTTAACAACGAACCTAACTAAACAATCCATTTACATGGCTAAGTAAATTTACTGACTAAAAAACATATGAAGGCTTGGTTTAACCGCGGCACCTTACAATGAATTGTAACAAATTGAAGTGTTTTCACCACTCAGGAATGTGCAAATTGGGATTAGTCCAAAAACATTTAAAATCTTGGAGTAGAAAGTACCACAAGTACAATGGCACAGCGGTATAAACTAAAAACACTAGCTTTACTATGTTATTATGTATGTGGGGTAGGTACAGTTAGGAGTTAGTCCAATTACATTGACTATTATAAAATTTGGCGTATAACTGTACAACATGTTATTCATGTACAATAGTTGATGTCTGTATGGACAAAATACTCATTGTATTTAGGCATGCAATACTGTAATGCTATTACACATCATGTTCTCGTGTAATCGTACAATTACCAATTTGCTATAAGCTTTTTTAATAATATCTAAATCGCAACTACACACGCAACAATCTAGTAGTGCTTTTTTTTGGGGGAGGGGAGGGAAAAGTATACAATACACCACGTGCATTGCCACGTGGTGTACTAGAACCAATAATTTATCGCCATGTAGCAATTGTGGGTCATATCTTGTATTATTTGGCGATGTGTGATTGGTTCTAGTGCACCACGTGGCACGCCACGTGGCGCGCGTGGTGCACGCAATACTCACTCGGAGGGGCGTGGTGGTTAGTTTTCAGAGGAGTGAGAACTTGGGAAATTTTTTTTTAATAATATCTAAAGCGCAATTGTACACTCAACTGTTAGAAAATTATATTTAGATTGCTTTGAAGTGTGAGAATTCACTATCTTTAAGAAGAATTTGAGCTCATTATAAAGACAATTTTTTTCATGATACAACAAAGCCTTTCACTTAATCTCTCATAAACAAAGTATTGTTATACTTTTAATCCTCCTTTTAATCCTTTTTTTACATGTTTTGGAAGTGTTTTGAAGAGTTATTTTATGTTTCGAACGATTAATAATGATTATTAATCGTACCAAACTTCACAAATCTTCAAAATGAAAAGTTCAAACCTCATAACTCTTCAAAAACAAAATCCCAAAAATTGTAAAAAGATAGCTGCGATTACCAGCGCAATTACTATCAGAGACCTGCCTGATTGTAGAAAGATAGCCACGACTACTAGCACGGCTATGATCAGAGACCTTTTTTACCATAGTCGCGGCCTTAGTCGTGCTATAGTTACTGACGCGTCTATGATCAAAGAGCCCGGCAATAATCAGGGAGCCTTTCTTGTCATAGCTGCGATCGTAGCCGCAGCAAATCTAAGGCTGCGACTATGATCAGATTGATTCAAGATGATAGCTTATTGATTAGAATATTTAAAAAAAAAATATTGTTCAATGTGTAACTGTCAGAGCGGGGTTGGTGCAATATATACTCGACGTGTTTTCGAAACACGTCGAGGTCAATTTTTTTTTTTTTTTAAGTCCAACCCCGACGTGTTTGTGGAACATGTCGGTCTGCCCGCCACCCGACGTGTGTTTCACACACGTCGGGCCGTGACGTGGACTTTTATACAAAATTTAAATTTATAATTTTAAATGTAAATTATAAATCTTATATAACTTATATTATATTTATAAATAAATACAAAAAATAAATATAAATTATTTGATATTTATATTTATATATAAGTAAATATTAAATTATGTTTATATTTATGAATAAATACACAATATTTATAAAATTATCAATTATAAATAAAATTCAACTATGTAATGTATATTAAAAAAATTATATTGTGATATATATTAAGTACTTAAGATTTTTAATCATAAATTTTAATTTTATTATGATATATATAACGAGAATTTGTTAATTACTAACAATTGATTGGTGATTTATTGATTGGATAATACTTATTGGGGTTAATATACATTTTTGAAATGTTGGAGTACAATTGTTGGGCGACTTTTTTGTTCAATCTAACAATTTAATCTAAATCGATAATTTGATAAATCTCTAAGTTGGTATTGAATTTGAATTGTAAAATAACTTATTCGTGAATATAAGTTACAAATATAAGTCATTTCTTCCAACAGTCACTTTGATATTGATATAATAACATATACATAGTTCAGATAAAGGGAAGGGACCCTTTTTTCTTTAATATATATTTAAATCAATTAGCCCTAAATTCAACTTTAAAAAATTTTTAATTGGGGAAAGCAAATGCATAGAATGTAAGGATAGCGAGAGAAAATGCAACTATGATTCTTAGTCTTAACCAAAATTTTTTTTTTTGGAAGGGTTTAAGGTTAAGAACTTTTTGTTAGGGAAAGGAAATGCAAAGATTAATTTTTCACAATTTATAAATTAGATGTACGTTTATAAGGTCACAATTTATAAGTTGGATGTACGTTTATAAGGTCTAAAGTTTTTGTGAATATTTTTTTATGTTAAATTCTAGTTCGTCGTTAAAAATGACAACGCTAGTAAAAATTTGTAAATTAAGCACTAAAAAAAAAGTTCAATTATATAATTAGAGAATTTAGAAAATGCTAAAATATACAATTTATGGGTGAAATCAACGTCGTCGACGTTGATCATGAGGCGGATCTCGAGGGGTCGACGAGCAGCAAAATCTCCTAGGCCGTCTAAAAGTTTAGGGCCCAAAGTGTAATTTTTAAAACAAATTTTAGGTGAAACTGTACTTCTAAAAATTTTATTTGGCCAATAAAACATAGACAAAAGTTCAAGGGTCAAATTATAAATATGTAATAAAATTGGGGTTGAATTATAATTTTTAAAAGTTTAGGGGCCAAAATATAAATATTAAAATATACAAGGGTTAAAAAGTCATTTCAAAACTCTAGATCATAAATAGCAAATACACAAAAAATAGAGGGCAAAATATAATTTTTAAAAGTTTAGGAGCTAAATTGTAATTATTCAGCAATTGAGGGGTCAACTTATAAAGATATAAAAATACAAGGGTCAAGTTGTAATTATATAAAATTATAGGCATAAAAATATAATTTTTACAAGTTTAGAGGCTAAACTGTAATTTTACAAAAGTTCATGGGCCAAAACATAAATATATCACAATACAGGCGTTCAAAAGTTATTTTTAAAAGTTTATGTACCAAATTATAAACATAGAAAAATTTATGACTCAAAACGTAATTAAAAAATACAGGGGTCCAAATGTAATTTTGAAAGGTTTAGGTGCCAAATGTAAATATACAAAAGTCCTGGCGCCATAATATAAATACATAAAAATGCAGGGCTCGGAATATAAATTTTACAAATTTAGGGGCAAAACTGTAAATATACAAAAGTTCAGGGCAAAAACATAAATATATAAAAATGCAGGGTCAAACTGAACCTTTTTAAAGTTTAGGACTACATTGTAAATATACAAAAATGTAGGGGTCAACACGTAATTAAAAAATATAGGGGTCCAAATGTAATTTTTAAAAGTTTAGGTACTACATTGTAAATAAACAAAAAGTTTTTTGTATAACATCAATACATAAAAATATAGTGGTCAAAAAATAAATTTTATAAGTTTAAGGGCTACATTGTAAATATATAACAATTCATGGGCCAAAATATAAATATATAAAAAATGTAGGGGTCAAAATGTAATTTAAAAAGTTTAGAGGCTACATTGTAAATATAGAAAAGTTATGGAGCCACAAAATAAATACATATAAATATAGGTGTCAAAATATAAATTTTACAAGTTCTGAATTCTAAACTGTAATTATACAAAAGTTTAGGGCCCACAACATAAATATATAATAATGTAGGGTCAAACTAAAATTTTTAAAAGTTTAGGAGCTAAATTGTAAATATATAAAAATTTAAGGGTCAACACGTAATTAAAAAATACAGGGGTCAAACTGTAATTTAAAAAGTTTATAGGCTACATTGTAAATATAGAAAAGTTCTGGAGCCACAAAATAAATACATATAAATATAGGTGTCAAAATATAAATTTTACAATTTTTGAATTCTAAATTGTAATTATACAAAAGTTTAGGGCCCACAACATAAATATATACAAATGCATGGTCAAACTGAAATTTTTAAAAGTTTAGGGGCTAAATTACAAATATATAAAAATTTAGTGGTCAACACGTAATTAAAACACACAGGGGTCAAATTGTAATTTTTAAAAGTTTAGAGGCTAAATTATAAATGCACAAAAGTTCTGGATCCATAAAATAAATACATATAAATATAGCGGTCAAAATATAAATTTTACAAGTTTAGGGACTAAACTGTAAATATACAAAATTTCAGGGACCACAACATAAATATATATAAATGTATGGGTCAAATTATAATTTTTAAAAGTTTAAGGGCTAAAATTATAAGTATACAAAACTTTAGGGCTCAAGACGTAATTAAAGTCAAAATGTAGTTTTTAAAAGTTTAGGTGCTTCATTGTAAATATAAAACAGTTTTTGGTCAAATTCGAAATACATAAAAAATTTGGGCTCAATCCATAATTTTAACAACTTTAGTACCCAAATTGTAATTACCAAAAGTTTGGGCATAAATATATTATTTTCATAATTTTCCGGTCCAACTTTTAATTAGACCAAATATCAACGCCCAAACTGTAAATATCAACATTTCATGTTCCAAAATTTAACTGCACAATAATTAAATTCTTTATCTATAAATGTAAATATCTAACAACATTCAATTCAAAAAATAATATATTTACCCTACATTATTTATTAGCCCAAAATTTATTAAACATGTAAACATTCAACATATTGTCACAATAATTTTATTTATATCAAAATTCAGAAACACAAATAAAATTTACCCTACGCATTAACATAAAATCATATAATATAATAACAAAAATAAAATTTAATTTAATTACATTAATATATCCTACACATTAATATAAAAATAAAAACAAAAATAAAAACAAATATATAATATTTATCCTTTACATTACACAATAATTAATCTAATTAATACATAATATAAATAATAATAAAATTATAGAAACAAAATTATGAGATAAATACCTGAAATTTAAAATTTGCTAAGCTGTTGTTTTTCCTTCAGCTTCAAAATGGAGCCGTTCCCCGACTTGTTGCTGCCTTCAATTTGCTTTGTTTCTGCACTTCAATTTGCGTTGTTTCTCCTTCAATTCTTGCTCAGGGAGTCGTCTGGAGAGAGGGAGGGAGGGAGGAAGGGAGAGAGGGGCGGGAGGGGAAAATGTGAACGGTGGCCTTTTATAGGCCACCCAAATCTTAAAAAAAAAAAAAAAAAGAGGCCCGACGTGTTTCTAAAACACGTCGGGCCAAGCTGGTCAAAAAGCCTGGCGCGCTGCAAAGGCTGAGGTTCGTCAGCCTTTCCAGCGCGCCAGGAGCTGTCGGGCACGGGTAGCCTGACGTGTTTGTGAAACACGTCGGCCCCGACGTGTTTCACAAACACATCGGGGATCATTTAAAAAAAAAAAAAACACCTCGACGTGTTTGCGAAACACGTCGAGTATATATTCTACCACTCCCCGTCTGACAAGTACAAATTGGACATTGTTTTTTTTTTTTAGAAATATTTCGATCAATAAGCCTCAAGATGATATATATTTGCAAACTACATAACCACAACAATCTATTAGTGTTGGTGATTTTTTTTTTTTTTTGGCTTTTTTTTTGGGGGAGGGGGGAGCGGGTGGGTTTGGCTTTTGGACGGTGAGCGAGAATTTGGAAGCAATGGAAGACTTCCTAAGTAGAAACATACACCTCTCTACATGACATTTATTTATTTATTTTTTATAGATAGTAGTAACATCATAGACGTTTGTATAACACAAGCACGTCTTGCTTTTGTATGAATATTAATTTTTTGTTAAAATTTAAGCTAATTAGAGAGATATGTTTTATTTTATATAGTCGTATAAATATTAAACCGTAATTTGATTAGAAGTTACTATTTGTGATATTTCTATTTTTTTTCCTTCCAAAGGAGAACAATCTTTACAGAAAAGGGAACACGGAAAGAGTATAATTAATGCCATATTGTATGAGGCATACAATATACACTTATAGTTGTTAAAAAACTTGACCATCATCTCATCTCCATTTAATTTGTTCGAAACAAGAAGTAGGAATCCACGTTCTCATACAGTAACTAGACTTGCATTGAAAAGTACTGCATCTAGAGGTAACACCATACATATTTATTACAATATTTTAGACAAAACGGTGATAGTACAGACTCCAGCCTTTCGTATAGGACTAGCATATTGTTAGACCAACATTCCACATGCTAGTCCCATTCACAGTTGCTTTTATCATCATGAAAATCGTTTAGGTAAGTGGCTACATTTATTGATTATGTGGTTTATTTAATAATTGACAATTGACAATTACTTTTTACATATTATCATAATTATTCATTGCCAATTTACTTGCGACATGATATATCATCGTAACTATGGTGCTTGAAGATACAGTAAAGTTTACAATAGACCCAAAAACCAGATCTATCTATTTGCAATTGGTCACTGGGCAAGGCTTTTTAGAGATATCTATAATTGCAAGCAAATTATTACCAACTTTTGACTGAGACGATTTGAAATATTGCCATGCAACCAATCAAAAAGGACTAAAGGTAAGAGATACAAATATAATTGTAGACAAAGTGATCAAGTAATTAATATAGAAAGAAGTTAACAATCATGTACTAAATTTCACAAAAACGATATTCTCTGTTCTAACTCACAATTTTGTTAATTTACGTGCATTTTTTTCTATAATTTTGTTCAACGCGTGGGTTCAATAATTTCCACATATTGACCTGAATATCAACATTGGAAATCATCGCGAATAAGAATCAAAAGGAACAATCGGGATTTCAAGGTATTTTGGACTTTTTTCGTTTTCTTTTAAGCTCATCTTTTGTGAACAAAAACCACATAATGGACTAGGATGGAGACTATAAAACATAGTTCTTTTTGTGTAGGAATCATCGATCACTTGCCTTTGCTTTATGATAATGCATAAAAAAATTTAAACATATTTTTGCCCATCGTTCTGATAGCCTTGTTATTTAGTATTTGAGAAGTTTTACTAATTGGATTCCTAAGCTTAACTTTTTTTTTTTTTGTCTAAACGTGATGTGTTAAAATTGATTAATCTAATAAAAACTCTTAGCAATAGCTTATGTGCTGATCACGTGTTTCATTTTTGTCTATTGAAAAGAAAACTAATTATTCCTGCAAAACTCTTTTTCTCAAATGTTTAAGGAAAAAAAAATGAGAAATTTTTTTTTGAGAAAACTACTATGAAACTATGATATTTCTATCAATCTAAAAATTCACAGACTTTAAAATAATTATGATGATACTTTCTTCTCCAACTTAGAGAAAAATATATATCCATTGTAAAGTGCTACAAAAAGTACTTTATCACAGTGATAAAACTTGTATTATTGCTTATGAGATAATAAATGAGTATTAGAAACTTAACACTCTAGTTATGAATTTGACATTTTTTCCTTACTTTTGTGTTAAATTATTTTATAATGATTTAAGATAAGTAATTTAAACCTTATAAATCAAGGGCATTTTAGGATTTTCATTTAAGTTTTTGACAAAGTCTAAGATTTGGTTACCAAAAGTATCAAATCAAGAAACGTAAGTGTAATTTTTGAAATCTCGGAAAAACTCAGTGAAATTATCATAAACCTCATGAGAGGTTTCTGAAACTATCCCCTTAATTTTTGCTAAAATTTAGGCTAATTAGAGGGACATGTTTTATTTTATATAATTGTGTGGTAGAGATTGGACTATAATTTGATTAGAAGTTACAATATATAATACTTCTATTTTCCCCCCCTTTTCTTTTCCTTCAGAAGGAGAGCAGTCTTTACTAAAAGGGAACTTAGAAAGAGTATAATTTCATATTGTACGAGGCATATATGCAAATACAATTTTTTCTTTTTTTTTGTAAATCCGATTTTATATATATAACAAAAGGAAATATATCATGTTACAACTTTGCAGCCAGAATTTGACCGGTCCACTAGCCATAGTAGCTTGACTATACTAATTCATCTTTCTATATACCTATACAAAAATAGAATGATCAAATCCCCATACTACACTTAATTCTCAATTTTCTTTACAATTTCTAACATGTTTCTGTTTAGCTACAGCTGCACATACATCCTGAACCACCTCCTGTATGATTTGATAACTTGTTCTTCTAACATTTCTGAAGATGTTGATGTTTCTTGCCTTCCACAGTTGGTAAATGGTTGAGGTTAATGCAAGTTTTTTTGCAATTATAGTTGTTAAAAAACTTGACCATCATCTCATTTCCATTTTATTTGTTTGAAGCTGGAAAGAGGAATCCACGTTCGTACGGTACATAGACATACATTGAAAAGTACTGCATCTAACCCCATACATATTTATTACAATATTTAGGCACAACGCTGTTAGTACATACTCCAGCCTTACGTATGGGACTTGCATAATGTTAGACCAACATCCCACATGCTAGTCGGATTTATAGTTGCTTGTATCATCATGAAAATTGTTTAGGTAAACGTGATTTATGGGTATATTTATTGATTATGTGGTATATTTAATAATTCACAATTTTTTTTATATTATCATAATCATTCACTGCCAACTTTCTTACATAATGATATATCATCATAACTATGGCGCTTGAATAGACAGTAAAGTTTGCAATGGACCATAAATAGGATCTATCTATTTGCAATTTGTCATTGGACAAGGATTATTAGAGATATCGATAATTACAAGCAAATATGGCCAACTTTTGACTCTGACGTGATTTGAAATATTTCCATGCAACCAATGAAAATGGACTAAAGATAAGAGATACAAATATAATCGTAGACAAAGTGATCCAGTAATTAATACAGAAAGGAGCTAATAATCATGTACTAAATTACACAAAACGATGTTCTCTGTTCTAATTTACAATAATTTTGTTAATGTACGTGCGTTTTTTTTCTATAAATTTTTCAACGTGTGGGTTCAATACTTTCTACATATTGAGCTGACTATTAACATTGGAAATCATCGAGAATAAGAATCAAAAGGAACAATCGGGATTTCAAGGTTTTTTGGACTTTTTTCGTTTTCTTTGAAGCTCATTTTTTGTGAACAAAAACCACATAATGGACTAGGATGGAGAGACTATAAAACGTAGTTCTTTTTGTGCAGGAATCATCGATCTGTTGCCTTTGCTTTATGATAATGCATAACAAAAATTTAAACATATATTTGCCCATCGTTGAGATAGACTTGTTATTTAGTATCTCAGAAGTTCTACTAATTGGATTCCTAAGCTTAACCTTGTTTTTTTTTGTCTAAACTTGATGTGTTAAAATTAATTAATCTAATAAAAACTCTCAGCAATAACTTATATGCTTATCACGTGTTTCATTTATGTCTATTGAAAGGAAAAACTAACAATTCCAGCAAAACTCTTTTTCTCAAATGTTTAAGGACAAAAATGAGAAATCTTTTGAAAAAATAGATTTTGAAGAATTCAATCTAACAATTGCATGAATATTCTTTTCTTTATTATAGTAAATAACAACAAATCTTGCAAAGGGAAGCATTCTACAATACACCAATTTTTTAACACTTTCATTTTGAGATAATTACTAAATACAATTAAAATATGAAGCAAAGCTTGCTCAACCAAATCACCACACAAACAACATTCAATTTACATCCAGCCTAAGTCCATCTTTTGTTGACTCTAACTTTTAGGCCATGCTTCATGTAGAGAATGATAGAAACATTAGGAACCACAACATGACCTTCCACCAATTGAACATTATAATTATGGATAATTGCAGCAGCAACTGCCTTCATCTGAGTAAAAGCCACTTCCTTCCCTAGACAAGTTCGCGGTCCAGCATTGAATGTCAAGAACTTGTATGAAGGCTCATATTTGATCGTTCCCCTCTCTGAAATCCATCTTTCAGGCTTGAATTCCCATGAATCCTTTCCCCATATTTTTGTCATTCTCCCCATTGCATATAAAGGCAACACTACCTTCATTTTCGGATGAACACGATGGCCACTCGGAAGGATGTCAGGTTGGAGAGGAGCCTTATGTTCAAACGGAACCGGTGGATATAGCCTTAAGGCTTCACATAATGCACCATGAAGATAAACAAGACTCTTCAATCCATCAACTTTAAAAAGCCTAAAATTTTCGGCTTCGTCCTTAATTGGAATGGCTGATTTTAATTCTTCCCTGAGCTTCATCAGCACAATAGGATGAGTCGAAACTAGCCAGATAAACCAAGTTAATGCCGAGCTAGTAGTGTCCCTTCCTGCAAGCATGAGGTTTAAAATTGTGTCCCTCAGGAACTTGTCATCGTTCTTCAGTAATGTGGTCTGATGATCACCTTGATTGATGTACGACGTTAAAAGATCAATGCCCTCCTCGTCATTTCCAGATTGAGTGCCATGTCTCAGCTCTTCTCTCTTCATTGTAATGTACTTGCCGATGACTTCGTCCAGGGTTGTCCAAGCTCTACTTAGTTTCTTTTCGTTTCCAATTCCTAGCCATCTTTCCAGTTTGAGAACAATTTCGGGCAGAATGTGGCGCATGAATATTGCTTCTTCAGCCTCATCCATGGCCCTTGAGAATGGAACATCCGGGAAATCAATGGAGAGACAGCCAGGATCATAGCCTGTTACCAATTTACAAGTTGTATCAAAGGTTAATCTTTGGAACACATCTTGCAAATCAATCACTAGGCCTTTTTGAGCCGCGTCTTCAAGAATAGGGATAAGCCCTTTTTCCACTTTGCTCCAAGTAGTCTTGACCAAAAATTTGTGGAAACTATGATGATTAATTAGAGCTCTAGCAAGCTTCCTTTGGCATTTCCACAAATCCAAGTCGGAATTGAATATTCCATCTCCCAAGACCTCGAATATTTTCTTGAATTCCAGCCCTTTTGGAAAATTCGTGAAATTTGCACTCATAATATAATGCACATTTGCAGGATCAACCGTGCCAAGAATATCCATGTTAGCAAACGAAGGTCCTTTAAGATGGAAAGTGCCCCTGGTTTTCTCCAAAACCTCGGCACACAAGTCGTGAATTCTATGAATATTAAGAATCAGATAAGGAAGTGTGCCGAACATTGGCAATTTCCATGCAAGCCTTCGGAAGCCTTTTGGATTTCTAAGACAGAAGAAGCATATAATTGCTAGGAAAATTTCAAAATAGCCCAACGAGAAAAAGGCCATTTTTTAATTAGCTTTAGAAAATCGAAAAATTTACCAGACTAAGGCAGTCTCATTTGGTGCAAAATGCATATTTCTCTTCATTGACGAAGATCAACTGTGTCTTGTTGGTGAATTTATAACCTATCCGTGAATCATGCAATTTCTGGTCTAAGAAATTAAGTTTTCTTGTAACAATCATTGTCCCTATTTTTGGATGAAATTATTAGACAGTAATTGTTATGTAACTTATTTTAGAACATCCAGCAAAAAGTCAAAGAGAAAACGTTTTAGTGATGAGAAGTTACTACAGAAATAGTAAATTTTCATTGATGCAGTACGATAATGGGCCTTCCTAGTATGCAATTAAGAAACGAGAACATGCATGAATACATTTCTTCCTGCTGCATCTTTTTACTAATAAAACTGTATTAGTTATGGGGTTACTTTCCCTTCGAGACACTAAAATGACAGGTCTGGAATTCAATACTCAATTGCGTGCTCTATGAACTTTCAATCTCATCCTGTTTGGTAAAGTATAGCAATGGCGTGTCCAGAAAAGACTGATTCAATGGACCCCAGCATTTTAATTGTAAGGACAAATACCAACTATTTTGTACCTCGAACTCATTTGTCTTAAGCCCGCGCCCCCTTGTGTTATACGATTACATTGTGATTTTTCAACCTGTCATGATTCATCTCAATCAATTGCTATCTTTCATGAAAATGGACAGAAAATGTGCAATTGGCTGGCGTACTTCCATGTTGAGCTAGTGGAACGAGTAGATATTTTCGTGCAAGTGAATATGCATGTCGATGTATTGCTCATATATCCTAGATATGTCATTTTCCATTGACATGGTTATTCATAGGGGTGAATTCGGATAAATTGATGCGTTAACTTAAGGTTCTAAGAAAAAATTGTTGAATTATTAAGGTCAACAAGTGGAATTATAATGTATGAATTATTAAGGTTAACAAGTGGAATTAATCTACTTTGCATTTAGCTTTCACTACAATTCAGCAGCCACAACATTAAATAAGTATAGGTATGGTAAGACACGAAAACGCATATTCATGCATACCTAATTACCTCTCTGACTCGGGCTTTCTGGTCCCAATTCAGACAGGTTGTGTAAACATTAAAGCAAGTGAAAGACAACTGCCTTTCTATTTATCCCGGTGTAACGGGCTACTAGCAAATGTTGTTTCATACAAAATAGAGTTTACAAGGGAATTCTTGAATCAAATTCATGTAAATATTTGTTATTATTACTACAGAGGCCAACAAATTCTGAAATAACATTCTTCTTCTTTATTCGAACGCATGACAAGTCATATAAGAAAATTCAGTAAAATCTAAGTTGTCTTTGTGACTACAAACTAATATGAAAATGACTTTGTGCTACCTACACTACACAACATAAATGAAATTTCTTCTGTGGATTTCAGTCCTTCGAACTGTGGCACATAAATACTCGACTTCCCGTAGGTTTCAGGTGGGACCCACATTCTCTATTATTTTTCTGTTGTTATAGCTACCAAGTTATACCTAGCGAATAATATCCCGTCGGACCAAATTGTGCCAAACAAAAACACTCTTAGAATTGGAATTATACTTTTCTAAAAAAAAAAAAAAAAATAGAATTATACAACTCTTAGAAAGTATTACAGGGCCAACCACACTTTTATGTCGTTCCCCACCTCCTCTCTATAACCTTCCTCCCTGTATATTTTCCTAGCCTACCAAAAATTAATTGCACCTGGTTACAAGATTGATAATCAAAAGATCTAAAATTTTTGTTGCAAACTTGCATCCAAGATAATTACTTAAAAAAAAAAAAACTTGCATCTAGAATAATTCTATCAGACAAAAAATATAAGAACAATCAATCTAATTTATGGTGGTGGAAGTAGCTGGAATTGGATTTAAAAATATGTCACTATTGATGGATAGAAACAAATTGGTCATAGAAGCGAGGTGGAGGAGATTGAAGCGCAAGGAGACAAGGAGAGGAGTAGGAAGAGGAGCCGAGAGGGATGAGAATATAAAAGGGGGTTGGCCCAATGGAAGAGGGAAAAAAATTCTCTCACATTCTGTGCGGGGCGTATGAGTGGTCGGATTGGCAGTATTTAAAACAAGGTGAGAGGCGAATCATGTGGAAGAAAGATTGAGCGTGGTTAGACGCTACTGAAGATTTAGTGGGTTGAGAATTGTATTTTACTTTTGACTCTTGAAGGGTATTTTGTCACTGAAGTGAAAATTGTTCTTCCTTGATATTATTTACCCTAACATTAACACTGGACTTTTTCTAACATAAAAATTTTAGTCTAGATCCCCTATCTAATCTTTTGTGGTGTTCAATTATATCTAATATGAAATTATATTGTATCAATATGAAACTATATAAAATTATGTTGTATCATTAGTAATATGACGTAGTTTTCTATTAGACAGAGCTGGAGATCAAAAAAATTAGATAGAGAATTTAAACCTTAAAAATTTATCCATAGATAATTTCCTTTAATTTCCTCTTATATGTTTGGTGAAACCCATATTAATGCATTGAAAAAATTTTCTCACACGACTTTTTTAGGGGCCGATCCATACATATGCACAAATAATTCGCATAGGAGTGTTACATTAAAATAGCATAAAAGAATGTGATCATTTTCCACATACACATAGATATAGGCAGAGATACCGGGGTGTGGATACGTTTACTTGCAAAGCCTTTTACCTGAAAAAAAAGGTTTACTTGCAAAGTCGAACTTTTATGACTGGCAAGAAAGGCACCCAAAGCCTATAGAAAAATAGTAAATTACTGAAGTTGTATAAATGATTTTAAATTATGGTCCAAAGTAACTAAAATTGAGGAAATCTTATGGAAACATTTTGGTGTCAAATAATTACAAGAGATCAAGACTAATAGTTTACCCCCAAAAAGAAAAAAAAAAGAAAAAGAAGATAACGTTTAATATGTCAGAAAAAACGTGCACCTAATGATAAAAATAAAACGTAGAATTATAGGTTTGACACACATATGAAAATATTATGATAGTTTTAAATTATAAAATTCTTTGACTCCTCCTCCTCCTCCTCTCTGGATTTCGAAGTTTTGCATTTAAGACTATCAATCTATATTCAAAACCAAAAACCAATCCATTTTAATTTTATGTTTAAAGCTAAATATGTAACAATGCCTTAAAATATAGTCTGTTCCTAATTTATGTGTATAATTTGTAAGCAATATAATTTTTTTCCCTAAGCTTTTAGCAAAATAAAAGCTCTTTTCTTTATAATGCGGTAAAAAGGAAAAAATTGATATCATGTTTTCTATTGCTGTGCATAGCACATATTGTTTGTTAGTAACCTCAAATAGGAAATCATTATGTAAAATTTTCAATTAGGTAACATTATCATCCATGAAGAATAAAGCAATTGAAGTTGGATACTGGAGAACCAAGAAAAAGGCTGTTTACATTGCTAAAGTGCGTCTACTAAAAATTTTCCATTGTTGCGTTTAGAGAGTTTCAACTTATTCTGAAAGGATAAGTAGCGTTGAGTTTGATTTCAGAACTATATATGAGTTCAACAAGTGTATTGAAGACTTGGATATGAGGCATTAATATCCTTGAAGAAGGTTTTCTCTATACTTGTTGTAATAAAAGAGAAAAGAAAGCAAGAATATAATGGTAAGACTGATAGAGCACTTGCAAATGAAAAATGGTTACCTTTGTTCCGTGAATTGATGATGAGTTTATCCGCTATGGCATATGTTTAATGATTGTTATAATTATAGGTAAAGTTAATTTGGACCAAATCATTTTAAGCTTCATAGCTTTTGGATCAGTGTCGATAATGAAATTTTATTGTAATTTAATTAGTTGAGATTAAAAAAATTAAATTAAAAGAAGTTAAATCTATAACTGATCTTCATAGTCCTGTAAAAAATCTCTTTGCTCTACAATTTTATTTAAAAAAGAGATAATTAGTGTTATTGCAGTGCTGTAATAGATCTTGATCAATTAAATTAAATCAAATCTATAATAATTCCATTTATATTTGGACTTATAACTTGGGCATTGACACGTAGTCTCAAGTTAGTTGTGATATCTTTCTAAATTAATGTGGATTGTTTAATTAATTCATTTTGAACTAATTGGCTGATCAATTTATTAAAATCTTCAATGAGATATATGTAATTCAAGTGGTATGGAGGATTTGAGATAGTTTCATTTAAGCCAGAAATACCATAAATTTTGATTATAAATAGGAATTAAACCTCTTAGGCAAATGGATATATTCAAATTCCTAATTTTGGAGAAACTCTAACAAATTCCCAAGAGCTCCCCCCCCCCCCCTCTCTCTCTCTGTCTCACACACAAGTCATTAAATCCAAGATCAATTCAAATTAAATCTTTGCATTTGTGTTAAAGGTTTGAATATCGAGACAACGTCATCAAATGAACTATTTATTGTGCTCAAATTATAAGAAACTTCACTTATAATTCAAAAATAAGTCTTTTTGCCCTTGAATTACATATTTTGAAGAGGAGAATTAGAAGATTTTTTTTATTAAGAAATCCTCCAAAAATTTTAACCTTTTGTTTTTAATTAATAAATTCTATATATATGTAACTCTTCTTGTCTTTTATTTATAGACACGAAATTTATGTGTGCAAATTTTTGGCATGCCTATTGAGAGACAATGTCTTCATCTCATCTCTTTTCCTACAAATTCCTATTCCAAATTCAACAATGAATCTCAAGTCAAACAAGTTTTGTTGGTGTTCACTCCAAAGCTATTGCTTTTAAAGGTTCAATTTTTTCTACTCTTGAAAATCAGGAGGTGCAATATATTAGACATGATAAACAGCAAGACAAAAGGCTTCAGTGAATAGCTAAAGAGAACGATGCTATTGATTTGATGAAGACCTTTCAAGAGGTGGACTCTTAAATTCCCCAAGCAAAGATTACAATTGTGTTCCTTAGTTGCTATATTGATAATTTTATATTTTTTTTTCATAGTTATTTGAATTCGAATACTGAATTGAACTATCTTAGTTCATAACTATAATTATTATATCTTTAAAAATGAAATAGTTTATACATCACGTATAAATGTGTGTGTGTGTATGTGTATGTATAGGAGACAGACTATTTATGTGTCCATGTTTGTGAGGGTGTGAGTGTGAGTGTATGTGTGTTTTTGTATGTGAAAAGGTATATGAATGAAAGAAAGTATATGAGAATGTATCCATGAGGGGGACAGAAATGGTGTGCAAGTGTCTGTGAGAGAGAAGAAAAGTTTGTGCATTTGTTTGTATGAAAGACAGAAAATGTGTCCATAAGAAAGTGTGTATTTGTGTGAAAAATGAAAATATTTATGTTTCTACAGGTGTGTGAGAGAGAGATAGAGAGAGGTGTGAATGTATGAGAGAGAGAGAGAGAGAGAGAGAGAGAGAGAGAGAGGAGTGTGCATTGTGTATTTGTGTGAAAGTGTGTCCATATTTGTACAAGAGAAAGTGAGTGTATTTGTGCATGAAAATGTATATATATGAAATGAAGTATATGTAAGAGAGTGTGCAAGTGTGAGAGAAGAAAAAGTATGTAATTACGTGCGCACGTGCATTTATGTGTGAAAAGGAAAAATTGGGTATGCATGAAAAAGAGAATGTATATGTGTGTGTAAATATCTGAGAATGAAGTGTATGAGAGAAAATATATGTATGTAATAGAAGGAAAAATCCACAAATGCGTAAGTGTGTGAGAGAAAATGTGTGTGTATAAGAAAGATATTGGATTTGACCTTGTTTGGTTGACAAGGATTGTGGATATGGAAAGTAACCTTTTTTCAAAATTTTAAATTCTTATGTTTGGTTAGATTTTTTAGTATTTTGGGAAGTAAAATGAATCTTTAAACTAAGGAAAGTAATGGTGGAATTCTAAATCCCAAACTTTTGTTGGTATTCTAATTCCTTGGCTTAGAATTTTAATCCAAAAATACGCTAAAATAATTAATTTTACTTAAACTCCAACTTCAACACTTTATCTAACATCTCAACTAAACCCAATCTGCATCCACTACTATCCCAATTATACCTCCAATCAATCACGTTCTTCCTTATCTCCTCTTTGCAACATCCCAATTATGTCTCCCCTCTATCACTTTCTTCTCCCTCTCCTCTTTGCAATAATTACTGTTCTTCTAGGACTATCCCAATTAAACTTCTCTTCCATCATTTTCTCCATATTTTCTATGTAGCAATTATTCCTTTAACGTTGTGTCTTTGGCATTTAAATAAGTAAGATAAAAAATTGATATCTTTTTTTTAATGTTCTCCATATCCTCTTTGCAACAATTACTCATTAAAAAGTTACAATTATGCCATGTATGTAGTAAAACTAAAGATGGAGGAAGGCGCTTTTTTTTTTTTTTGGACATGAGGATTGGTGTTGATATTTTATTCTTTGATTACTCCACATAAGCATTAAAAGTCATATAAATATGTTAGGGTTTTAGTTCAAGATCATTTTAATAATTTACTCAATATGATTTCTCTAGAAATATTCCTAAACCATCCAACAAAATAAAGGAGTATTTCGATATCCATATTTTCAGGAATTAAATTCCTAGGAATTAGAATCCTAATTAACTCTATTTTTCCGTTAACAAAACAAGGCCTTAACCTATTAATTTTCAGCATTAAGTTAAAATTATCAAATAGGCCTTAATTGATGACTTGCTCCTTATCTCAGCTGGTTATTTTAGGTAAATTCAAGTTATACACAAAACTATAATAGAGGTTAAAAGGTTTTCTGATGGTAGCCTATTCTTCATGAGTATTAAGCTTTCTTGGCTTGTATTAAAATAGAGAGCTTTGTCTTGTGGTTTAAATGCCTCTTGGTTCTTTGCTGTCAAATATCTTAGTTTGCCTCTTATTTCATCCAAATTGAGCTTTAAAGATTGTCACCCTATTTTTAACAAATTGTTGTAGAAAATTCAATGCTAGGAAATTAGAAGTTAGGTTATGATGGCCTTTGCAAATTATCAAGATTGTTTCGTGTGGAATATATTTTTATTGGTCTAGTGTGCTTGAGCTACCTAAGGCTATGTTCAAAGAGTATCTGATCTTTTTTTTATGGGCTGATAGGATTTATATCTCATTATGATGTTAAAGTCAGTTGCAAGAATGTGTCTCAACATGCAAGGAGAGCTGTTTGGGTCTATTTGTGAAAGGAATCCAAGTGTCTCAACTAGCCTCAAGCATGCTAAGGGAATGGGATGTGAAAATTTTCAGCATGTATATCGTTCTAAAGCCTTTAAGTTAAGGATTGAGGATTGTTGGAAAAATAGAACATAAATAAGAAGAACAAGACTAAATTTTGTGGGCTGAAAAATTGAGCATAAGCTTTCATTCATCAACACCCTATTTATAGTGCTAATAGAATAACAAATTAACAAAATTATAGCTGATAAATCTCCAAAAAAATCTCAACAAAACTACTTGAAAACATATTCTCTAGCTAGCGAATCCTACATGATCTTTTAGCTAGCAAATCCTATTTATTTAAAATTAACTAAATTATTCTCTTATAAAAGAGATTCTAAGAAATCTGTAGAAAAGTTGGCATATCTCAACACTCTTTCTTGCCACTTTTACTACAAATTTCCAGTTGTCTTCTTAAGAGTTCAAATCTTGTTTTAGACAAGGCCTTTGTAAAAATGTCTGCAATCTGATTCTCAGTCTTGTAATGAACCAGAATAATTTCTTCATCCTTTTAAACTTCTCGAAGGAAATAATACTTGATCTTGAAATGCTTAGTTCTCCCATGAAACACTAGAGTGTTGGAGATAGCTATAGCAGCTTCATTATCAACAAAAATTTGAGTAGCTTCTTGTTGAACACGATTCAGATCAGCCAACAATTTTCTTAGCCAAAAGGCTTGGTTGACAGTGGCAGTAGCAGAAACATATTCTGCCTCGGTAGTAAATTGAGCCACTATATCTTGCTTCTTTAAATTCTATGAAAAAATATCGAGAACCCAAGCTAACTAAGTATCCAGAAGTACTTCTCATGTCGTCATATGAACCAGCCTAGTCAATATCCGAGTAGACATATAAGACCAATTTTTTTAATTTTTTGAAGCAAACTCCAAAATTACTAGTGCCTTAGACATACTGGAGTACTCATTTTGTAGCTTTAAAATGCAACTCATTTACACAATACATAAATCTGGATAACAAACTCACAGCATACATAAAATCTAGCCTTGTTGCTGTGAGTTACATCAAACAACCTATATGACTTCTATATAAGCCTTCATCGACTTTGGCAGCTCCATCATCTTCTCGAAGCTTCTCATTTTCCATCAATAGAGTGCTAATCAATTTGCAATTCTCCATGTTAAATTTTTCCAGCACATCTCTTGCATACTTATGTTGACTTATGAAAATTTCTTGTTCAAATTGAGCAACCTCCATACCAAGGAAATAAGAAGTCTCTCCCAAGTCAATCATTTTAAAGATTTGCTTCATCTGCTCCTTAAATTGATTTACCAAAGTTGTGTTGCTTCCTGTAATAAGCAAATTCTCAACGTATAGTACCCCATATTTTTTTCTTTATACATATTTATTTATTTTACAATGATTAGGAAATTTAATTATTTTTTTATCTTATTTATTTATTAGTAACGTTTCTATCGTTATGATTTTAGTAGGACTCCGTAATAGAATATTCTAGATAAATTTGATTTATATTTATCGTTATAGTAGTTGTTGCTAAGAAGGAAGTGGGAAACCTTATCCTTATCAGATTCATCTAAACGTTATCATTATAGCTACCTTAGAAACAAACGGACGATTAAAATTTTCTTGCAAAATTCAGAGTAAAGTGAGAGAAAATGTACAGTAGAGAGAACTCTGTGTTCAAGAAAGGAGTTGTGGAATACCAAGATAAGCAAGCAACCATAGAAGGAGAGACCGTGAGTTAAGGTATTCTTCTAGACTTTATTGGTAAATTAAGAGTTTGATGATTGGGATTACAAACTGAAAATTTTGACTTGTAGTTCTATGGCCATGTCTTGAAAAGTTAGTTTGTGTTTAAGAAAAAAAAAAAGAAGATGAAACATGTTGGGTTTATATGCTAAAAGTTTAAAGAAACAGCAGGGCTGTATGTTTCTCTGAGCTGTGGTTTAAAAATTCGTAACTATATTTGTACTTTTTATTTTTATATGAAAATTTTCAGTTTGGTACCTCTGTACGTCTGTGATAAGTGTCCAAAATTTCAGGTTAAAATTCGTTGTGTAAGTTGAGTTATGATATTTTTATTGTAACTGATCCAGTTTGATAGAATATCATGTTAAAACGAGATTTTAATCAAGAAACGAATTTAATTAATTTTAATTACCAAGAAATATTTTCTCTGATGTTTTAAAGGTGTTTTGAAGTCAGATAAAGATATTTTTAAATTTTATTGGACGTGATAAACTTGTTTTCATTAATTTAGAAGGTTGGTTCCAAATTTGTCAAAAACATAGAGATTTGGTTAAGAAGCAAAACTCACGATTTTCTTTGGATAATAATTTTAAATAAAATCATGAATTTAAAATATTATGAATTTAGTATGATTCTGGAGATTTTGGATAATTTTTAACGTGTTTTAATAGTTGTTTTCTTAAAAGATTTTCGTTTTACAAATCTGAAAATTTGTCTGTGCAGGCTGATTTAACATTGATGTTTAGAAAATCATAAATTTTGATAGGGACCTTTGTTTTACATGAAATTAATTCTACTGGTATTTCAAACTCTTTAGTTTATCTAGAAAAATTTTCAGATTCATTCAAATTTCGTGGAAGTAGTTATGATTTTTCAAAATTGAGTTAAAAATCAACCTGAGACAGATTACTGTCAGAGGTTCAAGTCAAATTTTGAGAATCAGGGTTTCAGATTTTCGAAATCTTGTCCGCATGAAAGTTTTTGGGTTCTGAATCTAGTTTCTAACAGTATTTTTAGATTTTAAATCCAATATTTCTATAGTAAGATAAATGTATTTTTCTGAGACAGTAACATTCTGAAAATTTACTTCAAAGTTATAAGTTCATACAAAAAAAAGGGGACATGGTCATTAGGATACAAGGGCAGATTGCAGTATATTAATGGGCCTTTTAATTGATATAAGTTTATTTATTGTGTGTTTTCTAGGTTAGAAATCGTAATAGCTCAAGAAGAAATTTTGTGAAGTTAAGTAAGGTGAGTAACTCTTCTTGTCCTTGTATTTTGAAATAAATTGTGATTTTCATAAAGTCAATTGTTATTTTATGTATATGAAAATTTGGATTGCATATGATATATTCAAGAATTTTGAAACTATGAATGCTGTGTATGTCTATGTTATGTAACCCAAGCCACTCAAGTATGATCATGACTAAACTCGGCAGGACAACGTCCCTATTCGTTCAACCCTTGTCTAGTGGGGGTTAAACACTAGGCCATCTGTTCGACCCTTGTCTAGTGGGGGTTAAATACTAGGCCATATCCGTTAGACCTTTACCTAGTGGGGGTTAAATATTAGGCCATATCCGTTAGACCTTTCCCTAGTGGGGGTTAAACACTAAGCTGTGTACACAGAGATCGATGAATGCATGATCCTCTATTTGAGTAATAACCTAAACCTATGCATGAAATGTGGTTATCAAGTTTTAAATACGAGTTTAAGAAAGTATGAATGCAAATCATGTATGTTCATGCGAATGTTTTTAAAGTTCTTTATAAATTTGAGTTTTGTGAAAATGTATGTATATATGTAACACATGTGATCCGACAAGGACAGGTAGAGCTACTTGCTGAGCATATCCATGCTCAACCCATGTTCTTAATTTTCTTTTGCAGATGATCTTGATGAATATGAACTAGTGTATGTGGAGGGTGTTGAAGATGGTAACGAGTAAGAGGCACACAAGTGAGAGATTTTTAGTTAGAAATTTAGGATATTAGCAATTTCTATAATAAATGGTTCACAACCATAAGGTAGGCTAGTTGATAAATTTTAGGGTATGATGGTATATTTTGATGTTTTTTTTGTTTACGTACTTATGTAATCAAATAATTTTTGGAGGTTTAAGGTTTATTTGCGAATTTTCTTATTTCGTGGTATAGTAAAGGCAAGATGCCTGGTGAGGATTTGAGAAGTTTATTTTTCCAGTCTCACGGCGTGTTATGTTCCAAGTCATGGTGAATTTGGGGCGTGACACAACGTATAGTGAAACAACAATTATGTCATTGATATTCCTTTTACTACGCTACGGATACTTAGGCAAGTACACCTATCGTTTCCAGTAGTATAGTGTATAGGAGTACCGAGTGTCGATCCCACAGGGACTATGTAAGTACTAGTACTAACCTTCTTTTTATTATCTAACCTCACAAAGCGAATGATGAATTTATTGGAAATAAATTAACTAAACTAATTACCTAATTAAAGCACAATCTAGAATTCAGTAGAGAGAATGGACAAAAGCAGAGACGAATCTAGATGAAGAATACCCTAAACCAAGTATGCTAAGACTATACTTTGATTAATGAATAACCCAATCACTTAAACCCTAAAATCCCTTAATTAGGTTTAATCTTTCTCAAGTATTAACCTCTATCCCCTTGGTTGATTGATTGAAATCTCTTCTCAATCAAAACCCCAAAGAGAAGTATTAAAGCTCTATGGATTTTATGGTTTTGGCTAGATTTGAATCTAATCGGGGAGACTCATGTTATTCTATTTCTAGCAACACATGCAAGTCTCTTTATTCAATAGATGATCTAATCAAATAGGTGATTTCTCAATCTATCTATATGAAATCAATATTGAATCTAAGGATGCATGCAAATCCAAATTCAATAACCAATAAACATCAAGAATAAATTTAAGACAAAAATTGAGAATTCATTAACTAAAGATTCACATTATAGTCATAGAAAGGTAGGGTTCATCCCATCCAAATTATTCACAACTCAATCATATGTATAAGAATAAATCCAACAAAATACAAGAAAAGAATGGAAAAACTCATTCTCATGTAATTCTCTTGATTCCTTCCTTACATTTTGATGAATCCTTTTTACTTTGTACCATGGAAGCCCTTGAGTTGCTCCTTCACTCTTGCTTTCTTCTTTCTACATCCCTCTAGATGTGTGTAAAATTGTGTTTCTTGTGCCTTAGAACCCAAAGAGACTACCTATTTCCTCCCCCAAAGAGGTAGGGTTCTCCCCTCAAAAGATTCGTCCAAAAGTGCTTAAAAATGCAACATTCCGTAACTAGGCCATGGCTAAGGCCCACGGCCTTGTGTCCTCCCTTTCTGACCAAGGCAGCACCCCAGGCCGTGGCAAGGCCTTACCCGTGGCCTTAGTCAAAATGTTTCACTTTTCTTCCATGCAAAATTTCATCTCGAAAACAGCCGAACTAGCTTTTCCTCAAAATATAAAAATTTTAGCCCTTTGAATAAGATTTCCAAATCAACAAGAATCATGTCATTTGATGCTCTGTACACTGAGATATAGCTGAAATACTAAGAACTAGTCGGAACAGTACTGCAGTACAAATATGCTTCAATAATTTGGAATTTTGACCTTCAAAACTTAAGAATTGGACTTTGATGTCTTCATATGAATTGTAGATTATTGTCTTAGCTTCAAAATGATTCATGAATCACCTTAATCCAATATCTCTAACTCAAGTTATCACTAAATCATTGACATATGTCCAGGCTGCCAAACCGTTTCCTTTCCAATTCTTCTTCCTCTATTGCTTCTTTGCACCACTTTGAGGATTTCTTGACTTTAACTCATCACCAACTTCAAATCATCTCAAAATATCATCCAATTGCTATCCAAATTGATCCAAATTGGTGATGCAATGTGCAAATCTTACGAAAATGACACAAATCACATGTAAATCACACCTTTACACAATTTGGCATTCAAATCACAAATGAGAAAAAATAGCTAAGAAATAGAGGAAAACTCATTAAAAAATCCTAAAAACCTACCCTAAAAACCTACTAAAAACTAATGTACTATAACACTTATCAATTCCCCCACACTTAAGCCATTGCTTGTTCTCAAGCAATGAACCATACAAAACTCAAAACAATGACATAACCAAAGTAAAAGCAAAACATACATCTCCAAAAACAACTTCTTAACACATGAAACACAATTATGCAATCATCCATCTTATTTTAAATACTCATCATATCAAGTAAAGGAAAAAGAATTATACGTCAATTAAACAAGTTCAGTTCCATTTCTCTACTATATTCGAAACTCATAAGTAAGCAGATCATAAGCTAACAAGTACAACTATACACCTATGATCCATTTATTTTTCACAACTAGGGACTTTTTCTTCTTAAACTTAGCCTTTACTTAGAACATGAAGTTGCCTTTTTACTCGAAGATCGACATTGGTTAGATGAAAATCCCCGATTACTCAGCACTTCATCTGTCTAAACTGCTATACATACTCATAATTCTAGCACCTTTTTACACGAAAGTCAACATTGACCAAATGAAAACCCTCGATTACTCAGTATTAAAACTAGCGGAATAGAACCTAAGATTAATTTCTCTTTTCTTCTTTTCAATAAAATTTTTTTCAAATTTTTTTTTTCAAATAAGCTCATTTAGTCCTTTTTTCCTAACACATTACCAATCATAGGCATAAGTCATACCAAAAAGCTAATTCACTACTTAACTCATGACAAAAAACAAATGAAACGGAGAAACTTCACTAAATTCAAAAAAATTCAGCATAATTCAATCTACTTTATCTAATATACTTTCTTCAAAATAAATTTCAAAATCACACAATCACATCTCCCTAGTCAATTAAGAAGAAGTTTCTCAAAAATGCACATAATTACTCTATTTGGGAAGGAAAAATTGACAACTAATGAGTTAAATAGATAATTACTTTCATAGAATTCAAAATAAAAAAATTAAATCACCTAAGTTGAAAAATTTTTGGAAAAAAAAAATTGATAGAAAATTAACAACCACATCAAACAATCAATTTCCAACAAATTGACCAATAAGTAGCATACACACCACGACAAAATTAAACTTCCCCCCGCACTTAAATCACACATTGTCCCCAATGTGTGAAAAAGCAAGGAAAAGAAGGAAAAGAAAAGTTAGAACAAATACTCCCCTTGTCGTAGTAGTGGCCACTCTAATTACGATTCAGCTACAAGAAATGAATCCAAAATGTAGAAATCACTACACCTCATCAAAAGAAAGATAACTAAACTATTTAACTCATTAGATGCATGCCAAAATGTAATAAAAATCCTGAAAATAAAAATAATACCCACAGACCGAGAAAGAACTAAATAAAGAAAAAGAAAGGAAAATGACATAAAGCATTTAAAAACCATCGGTGCCTATGTATCGTCTTCACTCTTGTCTTAACACCATTGGATGATTTATTTTGTATTTTTGCCATTGTACCTACACTCCAAGAAAATGAAATATCAAACCAAGGTGCAATGGAAGTCATTTCCTTAACCAATGAAAGCACGTAAGAAGCTCACAACGCCCATGTAAAGCTCTAAGTACGCCCCCACGCTTAATTAGTTGTAATCCCATAAACCATGTAGTAGCATAGTCAAAAAGACCACTAAATATACAAGCAAGTTTCTATTGAAACCATAAAAGCATATTGCTAATTACCAAACAAATGAACAACGATGCTCAAATATAATGCAATTCACTTAATAATAGCAATTCTTCCTCAAATAACAACTTAACTAATATAAATTAGGTGTCATAAATGTCTATTATGACAACTATTAAAACATGAATTACCACTAACAAATGAGTAATCAATAAAGCATACAAATAAGAGGTGGGAATGCGAGGGTTGGGAGGAAGAATGATACTTTAAATACAAAAATTAACTCTCAAACAATCTAAACACTTCAAAACTAAGCAAAAAGGGAATTTCAACATAAAAATTACACAAGATAAGCCATGAAACATCAAAAATTAAATGGAAACTCCCTTTTCTTCGAATTCTATGCAATCGTTGTGAGTTTCAACTTCTTCCTCGAGATCTACAAAACAAAAATAAAAATCTAATTAAAATAATCTTACTAAATTTAAAAATAACTAAAAATACTACAATACTAAAGTAAAAAGTTGGGTTGCCTCCCAACAAGCGCTTGTTTAACGTCATTAGCTCGACGCCATCAAGTGGTATGAACTCCATAGTAAGAAGGAACCTGTAAAATATTAGTACCACAAAAGAGATTTATGTATAAAGACTTAAAAATATACACATGAGGTGCCTCCTGTGGAATAGAAATAGTGATTGGAAGTGAGGATTCTCCTAATTCTTTTGGTTCAATACATAACTCTTCCTTACCTATAGCTTCTACTTCATTCTCTTGTTCTTTTTTAATCCACTCATGTTCTTCCTCTTTACTCGCCATTAAAGGGTCAATCAATTGATCACCATTAGACAAATCAATCACTTCCACTAGTTCACTAGGGTTTATCTCTGTGTTACTCATCAAGTCATATTGGTTCCTAATGTTCATAACTTTAGTAAATTGACCTACAAGACGCTCAACTGCTTTAGTGATAGCAATAAGTTGTTCCCCCATTTTTTCTATTTCATCCTCTATTCTATCCATCCTATCATTTGATGCTTTCATAAAATTCACAATGGCCACTTCTAGCTCAGGATTAGACTCTACAAGAGGAAGGTACGATTCAAATCTATACTCCTCTACTCTATCATGGGCTACTTGCCAAGTTAGTTGTGGTTGATTCTCATACTCCCTCAATTCATATGATGAATGATCCCACCACCCTGAGTTATAAGCATTAGGGTAGCGGTCATAAGAAGGTGGATAGTTGTTAGTGTTATCACAAGATACTTGTCTACTGTAAAAACACTCATAAGAGTTATGATTTCCTCCACAACAAGTACAAATAATAACACTAGTTTGGGAAAAAGAAAAACTACTTCCAACTTGTTCATTATTTTTATGAACAATATCATCTATTAGCTTCTCAAGAGTACTTAGTTTATCCATATCTGTAGACTCCACGTTGTTACCTTGTACATTAGGCCACTCATAAAAATATTCAGCCATCCTTAAGTGAAAGTTGCAGAGTTGAGATCCTTGATAATACCAACTTCTACAACAAAAATCAAAGAAAAGCTAAGAAAAGAAAAATAAATTAAACAAAATAACAAAAATAAACACAAAAAGACACAAAATGGTTAGAGTAATAAAAGTATGGCATTCCTAATATCCTAGTCCCCGGCAACGGCGTCAAAAACTTGATATTCCTTTTACTACGCTACAGATACTTAAGCAAGTGCACCTATTGTTTCCAATAGTATAGTGTATAGGAGTATCGAGTGTCGATCCCACAGGGACTATGTGAGTACTAGTACTAACCTTCTTTTTATTATCTAACCTCACAAAGCGAATGATGAATTTATTGGAAATACAAATTAACTAAACTAATTGCCTAATTAAAGCATAATCTAAAATTCAGTAGAGAGAATGGACAAAAGTAGAGGCAAATTTAGATGAAAAATATCCTAAACCAAGTATGCTAAGACTATACCTTGATTAATGAATAGCCCAATCACTTAGACCTTAGAATCCCTTAATTAGGTTTAATCTTTCTCAAATATTAACCTCTATCCCCTTGGTTGATTGATTGGAATCTCTTCTCAATCAAAACCCCGAAGAGAAGCATTAAAGCTCTATGGATTCTATGGTTTTGGCTAGATTTGAATCTAACCGGGAAGACTCATGTTATTCTATTTCTAACAACACATGCAAGTCTCTTTATTCAAGAGATGATCTAATCAAATAGGTGATTTCTCAATCTACCTATATGAAATCAATATTGAATTTAAGAATGCATGCAAATCCCAATTCAATAACCAATAAACATCAAGAATAAATTTAAAACAAAAATTGAGAATTCATTAACTAAAGATTCACATCATAGCATAAAAAAGTAGGGTTCATCCCATCCAAATTATTCACAACTCAATCATATGTACAAGAATAAATCCAACAAAATACAAGAAAAGAATGAAAAAACTCATTCTCATGTAATTCTCTTGATTCCTCCCTTGCATCTTGATGAATCCTTCTTGCTTTGTACTATGGAAGCCCTTGAGTTGCTCCTCCACTCTTACTTTCTTCTCTCTACATCTCTCTAAATGTGTGTAAAATTGTGTTTCTTGTGCCTTATAACCCAAAGAGACCACCTATTTCCTCCTCCAAAGAGGTAGGGTTCTCCCCTCAAAAGATTCGCCCAAAAGTGCTTAAAAACGTAACATTCCGTAACTAGGCCATGGCTAAGGCCGTGGCACGGCCTTACCCACGGTCTTGTGTCCTCCCTTTCTGACCAAGGTCGCACCCCAGGATGTGGCAAGGCCTTACCCGCGGCCTTGGTCAGAATGTTTCACTTTTCTTCCATGCAAAATTTCACCTCTAAAACGGCCGAACTAGTTTTTTTCAAAACATAAAAGTTTTAACTCTTTGAATAAGCTTTCCAAATCAACAAGAATCATGTCATTTGAAGCTCTGTACACTGAAATATAGCTGAAATACTAAGAATTGGTCAGAACAGTACTGTAGTAAAAATATGCTTCAATAACTTGGAATTTTGACATTTGAAACTTAAGAATTGGACTTTGATGTCTCATATGAATTGTAGATCATTGTCTTAGCTTCAAAATGATTCATGAATCACCTTAATCCAATATCTCTAACTCAAGTTATCACTAAATCATTGACATATGTCCAGGCTGCCAAACCGTTTCTTTTCCAATTCTTCTTCCTCTATTGTTTCTTTGCACCACTTTGAGGATTTCTTGACTTTAAATCATCACCAACTTCAAATCATCTCAAAATATTATCCAATTATTATCCAAATTGATCCAAATTGGTGATGCAATGTGCAAATCCTACGAAAATGACACAAATCACATGTAAATCACACATTTACACAATTTGGCATTCAAATCACAAATGAGAAGAAATAGCTAAGAAGTAGAGAAAAACTCATAGAAAAACCTTAAAAACCTACTAAAAACTAATGTACTATAGCACTTATCAGTCATCGTTAACAATTTTTACATAAAGTGTTGATTCGCTTAAACTCTTCTTAAATCCAATCTTCAGAAAATGATCATCAATCCTATTGTATCTGGCCTTGTTGCTGTGAGTTATGTTAAACAACTTATAAGACTTCTATATAAGCCTTCATCGACTTTGCCAACTCCATCGTCTTTGCTGAGTTTCTTATTTTTCATCAATAGAGTGCTAATCGATTTTGCAATTCTTCATGTTAAATTTTTCCAGTACCTCTCTTGCATATTTATGTTAACTTATGAAAATTCCTTGTTCAAATTGAACAACCTCCATACCAAGGAAATAGGACATTTGTCCCAAGTCAATCATTTTAAAGACTTGCTTCTTCTGCTCCTTAAACTGATTTAGCAAATTTGTCTTGCTTCCTGTAATAAGCAAATTATCAACGTATAGTGAAACAACAATTATGTCATCATTAACAATTTTTACATAAATGTTGATTCGCTCAAACTCTTCTTAAATATAATCTTCAGAAGATGATCATCAACCCTGCTATATTTGGCCTTGTTACTGTGAGTTGCGTCGAACAATTTATAAGACTTCTATATAAGTCTTTATCGACTTTAACAGCCATCTCTTTGCTGAGCTTCTTATTTTTCATCAATAGAGTGCTTATTGATTTGCAGCTCTCCATGTTAAATTTTTCTAGCACCTATCTTGCATACTTATGTTGACTTATGAAAATTCCTTATTCAAATTGAACAACCTCCAAACCAAAAAAATATGACATTTCTTCCAAGTTAATCATTTCAAAGACTTGCTTCATCTGCTCCTTAAACTGATTTACTAAAGTTGTCTTGTTTCTTATAATAAGTAAATTATCAACATATAGTGAAACAACAATTGTGTCATCATTAACAATTTTTACATAAATGTTGATTTGCTCAAACTCTTCTTAAATATAATTTTTAGAAGATGATCATTAATCCTACTCTATTTGGCCTTGTTGCTGTGAGTTACGTCAAACAACTTATAATACTTCTATATAAGCCTTTATCGACTTTGGTAGCTTCATCGTCTTTGTTGAGCTTCTTATTTTTCATCAATCAAGTGTTAATTGAATTGCAATTCTCCATGTTAAATTTTTCCAGTACTTCTCTTGCATACCTGTGTTGACTTATGAAAATTTCTTGATCAAATGCAACAACCTCCATACCAAGAAAATAGGTCATCTCTCCCAAGTCAATCATCTCAAAATCTTGCTTCATCTGCTTCTTAAACTGATGTACCAAAGTTGTCTTGCTTCTTATAATAAGCAAATTATCAATGTATAGTAAAACAACAATTATCTCATTATTAACAATTTACATAAAGTGTTGATTCATTCAAACTCTTCTTAAATCCAATCTTCAGAAGATGATCATCAATCTTATTGTATCAGGTACTTGATGCTTGTTTTACGCCATATAGAGTTCTTTGAAGTAAGTACACCTTGTTTTCTTGACCTTCAATTGCAAATCTTTGAGGTTGTTCTACAAAGATCTCCTCCTCTAGGTAGCTATTTAGAAATGCCAACTTGACATCAAGTTGATAAACTTTCTATTCTTCTTGAGCTGCAAGTGCTAGGATCATTCGGATGGTGTCAAGCCTTGCTATTGATGCAAAAGTGTCTGAGAAGTCCACTCCAAATACATATCTCTTGACAACCAATCTTGCCCTATGCTTTTTGAGGAACCATAAGCGTTTAATTTGGTTGTGAAAACCCACTTCACAGCAATAGGCTTCTTGTGAGTTGGTCTATCTACAAGTGTCCAAGTCTTGTTCTTTTCAATCATCCGTAATTCTTTTTTCATTGCCTCAATCCACTTCAAGTCTTTAGCAGCTTCTTCATAATCTGCAAGCTCAAGAACTGTAACATTACATTTATTATAAATGTCAAAGAGTAATTTAGTATCTTTAACTGGAACATGATCTATTGACTTTCAATTTTCTCCTTCTGTGGTTCTTTAAATTCAGATATCTTAGGATGTTTAGCTTCTGAATTGCACTAATCCTAGACTGCATATTCTTCAAAATGGATGTCTCTACTGATTATTACTTTTGCAGTCAAAGGTTGATAAACTTTGTAACTTTTAGTGTTGCTGCAATAGCCAAGTAGAATTCCAATTTTTGCTTTTTCATCAAGTTTACTTCTTTTTACTTTAGGTACATGCATATAGCATATGCAACTGAATATTTTGAGATTCTATACTGAGGATTTGTGTCCAAACCACGTTTTGAATAGAGTCCTACCATTTAGCAGTTTTGTAGATATCCTGTTTAAAAGACATATCGCAATGTTGACAGCTTCAACCCATAACTTTTTTGGTAATTTTTTCTCAAACAGCAAGCACCTACCCATCTCCATGATTGTCCTATTCTTTCTTTCACTTACTCCATTTTGTTGTGGAGTATAGGTAACAGTCAATTGGTGTTCAATTCCTGCATCTTTACAAAACTTGTTGAACTGATTAGAAGTATACTCTGTCTCATTATTTGATCAGATTATTTTAATCATTTTACCACTCTTGTTTTCAATCCAATTTTTAAACTTTCAAAAAATGACAAGCAAACTCTGATTTTTGCTTCATAAAATAAACCTAGCAATATCTACTAAAATCATCAATGAAAATAATAAAATACCTACTACCATTTAATGAAGGAGTTTTCATTGGACCACACACATCTGTGTGAATAAGTTGAAGCCTTTTAGAAGCTCTTCAAGTTTTGTTATTAGGAAATGACAATCTGCTTTATTTCCCCAACTAACAAACTTTACAAACTTTGCTTTTGCCTTCAATAAAAGGAAAATCTTACACAAGAATATTCTTATACATACAGGTAAGTGCAAAATAGTGGTAATAACCCGACCTTTTATGCCATAGTTCAAATTGATCCACTAAATTTGAATATGCACTTGAACCAACTTTCAACCAATTTAGAGAAAATCTTTTTCCATTCCTTTTTACTAAAAAAAAGCTTTTCTTCATTTTGATCATAAATGACACAAGTCCGATTTTTGAAGAAGACGGAATAATTTTCTCAAGTAATTGTCCAACACATAACATGTTTTGATTAATTTCAGGTACACATAAAACATCATAAATTATTTTAGTACACAAATCATAATCAATAACCACGTTACCTTGCCTTTGCCTCTTACCTTAATGCAAATCCCATGTCCAATTTTAACTTTGGAAATATATGATTTGTCCAATTCTTTGAATATGGACTCATTGAATGTCATGTGATGAGTGCAACTACTGTCAATTGGCCAATCTGTACGAGAGGTTTTGCTTGCAAAACAAGTGGCCACAAATAATTGCTCCTCCTGTTATTGGTCAGCTACTTGAGCATGTTGTCTTCCTTTGTTGTTTATACATACCTTTTCTACATGTCCTTTCTGATTGCACGCTCTGCATTGGACATCAGGTCTCCACCAGCAATACTGTTACAAGTGTGAAGTTTTCTTGCAATGTGGATATTGAGAAAATTTGCGTCCTGTTCCTTCATCCTTGCTAGTCTCACACTCCTTGCTCTTCTTGTTCTGTTGTTGCTTATTTCCTTCGTCACCTTGCTGATTTTGGTTTGTCTTTTGCCTAAAACGCACCTTCTACTACTCCTTTCTTCTGGATGGCTCTCCTTTGTTTTTGTGCTTGTAAGGCATTAATCAACTTGGACAAATTGATTTGAGAGAGATCCCTTGAATCTTCAAGTGAAGAAATTTTGGCTTCAAACCTTTCAGGTAAACTCACCAAAACTTTATCTATAACTCCACTATCTGGTAATTGTTCTCCAATCAACCTGATTTTGTTGACAACATTTAAGAGTCTATCAGAGTACTCTTTAATGTTTTTGGTGTCTTTCATCTGAGGGAGTTCGTATTCTCTCCTAAGATTCAAGACTTGCATCTGCCTTATTCTATCATTGCCTTAGAACTCCTTGAGAACATCCCAAGCTTTCTATGCAGTTTCACTAGTCATAATTTTTATAAATACTACATCAGAAACTACTGAATGGATACACATCATGGCCTTATATCCTTTTATGATTACGTCTCTGTGGGATCTTATCTGTGCAATTGTTCGATATTCAAGCAATTTCGAAACAAGATCTGTCTCTACCATATGCTAAAGATCACTAGCCACCAAATAGGACTTCATTTTGACAACCCAAATTTGGTAGTTTTCACCAGTGAAAATTGAAGGGTCGGACAAGAAGTTGTTTCCTGGCATTTCGAATTTGAGGGCTTAAGTATATAGTTTTATATTGAAGAAAAATTATTCTTACAAGGTTCACTCACTCTCAAAATGGACACAGGCCCTTAAGATTTTATGTTTTGATACCACCTTGTTGGAAAAAAAAAATAGAGCATAAAGAAGAAGAACAAGACTAATTTTTGTGGGCTGAAAAATTGAGCATAAGTTTTCATTCATCAATACTATATTTATAGTACTTACATAATAACAAACTAATATAATTATAGCTAACAAATCTCCAAAAAAATCTCAACAAAACTAGTTGAAAACATTACCTCTAGCTAACAAATCCTACATGATCAAATATCTTAACAGTAAGATTTATTTAAAACTAACTAAATTATTCTCTTATAAAAACAATCTAAAAAATCTGTAGAAAAGTTGGCATATCTCAACAAGGATTTAGTAGCACAAGTAAAGCTCAAGCATACTGCAGGAGCTATTCAAGAGATACTTTACTAGATACAAGTCTAAGGAAATCGTATAGTGTCACCAATGTAGAAATTGTGTGCAAGGGCATGGAAGTCTTGGAGAGTATTCAAGTTGAACATTGCAATTTGGATAAAAAATAGGTTTATAGGTCTTGAAGTGAGTCTTGTGCCTTGAACTTGTGTAAAAAATAGATCAATTGGTTCTGGACTAAATATGTGTTGAAGAAGGCTTCATTAGAGCCATTCAAGAGGCCCAATCTACGCGAAGCTTTTAAGTTGAAATCCATGGAGTCTAATTTATCAATTCAAGCCCAAATTGAACTAATAAGAAGGACAGCCAGCCCATAAAGACTCAAGTGGCGAATTTCATTAGATTATTCTAAAGTTTAATTTTTTTGGTGAAGTTTCCTTAGTAGTTTACAAGTTTTAGCCTTAATCGTTATCAATTGTGATAAGCTTACAACTTATGTTAGTTTCTAATTTGTATCCCTTTATTTATTGATGACTTTTTGTAGCCTATTTATAGGCCATTTTTGTTGGACGAATTTCTCATGAAGTGATTAATAATATTGAGTATGTTTTCTCTTAATTAAGATTATTCTTAGTTCTTTACTGATTAAGAACTATCCTTGGTCTTATCAAGCTAGTCTTATGGCAGCCAAAACCCTAGCTTAGAGTTATTCTTTTATTGTTTTTCATCAAGATCCTATAGATTTGTCTAGGTAGATTTACTTGTTTACGCACAACTACATCTATTGACTCCTCTAGGGTTGTTTTTATCGAAGAAGAGTCTATTTCCATGTGAACAACTCCACATCTTGGTTACTTTAGTTTACGAATTATCACTAGTCAGGAGTTCAATGAGTTGCATATTTGGATCTTCAAGATCTTGGCCATTCATAGCTCCGTGCATATCAATTTGATTTGGAGCTGTATAATAAGACAAGTGCCTTGTACTAAAGCTGATTTGAAATTCATGTTGCAAGAAGAATTTTTTATGGGTGAGATGAATTAATGTTCTCCTGCTTAGTGTCTCATCTTTATAAGGGATTAAAGTTCCAAATGATTGTTTTTGGGTATGGAAAAAGGTTCTCAAATTAAGAAGTTTAGCCAGACTTTGCAGTGCCAAGTAGTCGAAGATGGTAGAATACTAATTTTTAGTTTGATAATTAGTAGCCTATTACACTCAACCCTGTTGAGAAAGAAAATCTGCTAAAGTCTGTTGCTTTGGTACTTCTATCTTATGCTATGTCTGTGTTTAAGCTGCCTTTAGAATTATGCAAAGATATGAGTAAGTTGATGGCCCAATTCTAGTGGAGGTAGTTATGAGCTATGTTTTCAGACTCAGATCAAGTATCGACTCGGCAGAACTCAGGGGTCAATGGGTTCGATGCACCGGATGACATCATATATATATATATATATATATATATATATATATATAGTGAGTGAGAGAGATATATGGAGACACACACACACCTATTAATTTTTCTTGCAAATCAAACTTTCAAAATTTAACTAAGAAACATCTATAAAATCATTTTTCCACAAGCACACTAATGAAAGCAACATAAATAAGTTAAAATTGAAAGGGCAAAGAATAAGAATATATAACTGCTACCAAATCAAAGACATAGTGAAACAAAAGCCTCAGGCATTTTAAATGTTTTGTACTTCTTTTCTTCAATACATCTTGGTTGCTCATTTTATCAGATTCATGTTGTGTTTTGTATTCTTAGGCACTATAAGTTTGACAAAGACCGCAAGTCATGCATATCCCCTTTCACAAAGTATATAGCAGGCACTACTACAAATGACATTTTTTATATCCTCTCAAACACATCTACTAGGGAAACAATCAGCTTTCCAAACTGTACCAGTGACGGTTCATGTGGCCAAGTAGCAAATCTTCATGTCACAAGGTCTTAAACAAACATGTAAAGATTAAGTGTGAAAAAAATTTGGTTGAAGATCAAGCAAGGATGCTTGAAGAGGATATTTTCAAGACAGCTTGTTTAAGAGCTCATTGCCCTTTTTGCTCTACAACTTCCCAATTCCCTTATAATCAGTAAAGTTAGCATTGCATGGTAGCTTAAATCAGAAAACAAAAGGAAAAAAAAAAAGAAAATCACATAAATGACCATCCATTTGGAATCAAAATTAATCTCAAAAGGGGGGAAAAAAAGGAAAAGCACAAATAAGAAACATGACCATACAACTAATACATGTCAGGAAACACTTAGTGATCACATAATGGAAGGAAAAAAAATTTACTTTTTCGCCTCCTGTTTCCTGAGTAATTCTTCCTCCTTTCGCCTTCGTTCTGCAAGGGCAGCTTTAGCTTCTTTCAGAGCCTTCAATTCTTTTTGTCTGTTGATGATGAGATATACGAATGGCACCAGCGCCACCACAACCCAGTTGATACCGACAGCAATCATGGTACCAAATGAGTGAATTGAATTTTAACTTTTAGGTTTTCCTTCACCATATTAGGTTTTTTTCCAATTTTAATTGTCAATCAAAATTGAGAAGACGGTTCAAATTTGTCTCAATAAACCCAGCCAAAAAAATCCAAAAATTTTAAAATCGGGTTCTATCTGGTTTGCACGGTTCCTAGTCAAACCCGAGTTTTGACCAGATTTGACCAATTTTTTTACCAATCGATTTTTAAGCTTGACTCAAATCGGATACCTAAACGATTCCTAGTTCGACAGGCCGGTCTGGTTCAAGTTTACAAACTTAGGTGATGAGAAGAAGAATAAAATACACTGGAAAAATTGGAAGGAGATTTCAATGGTAAAAAGAAGTGAGGGGCTTGACTTCCATGATATTTAGTGTTTTAATATTGTATCACTTGCAAAACAAGTCTGGAGGATCATTACAAATCCCAACTTATTGGTAAGTAGGCAACTTATTGGTAAGTAGGGTATTAAAAATAAGATATTATACCAACTCCTCAATCCTTGAATCAAGGTAAAGCAAGGGTCATCCTGAATTTAACAAAGTTTGCAGAGCTTATGTGAGATGTTAGAGAGTGGACTAAGAAAACAAGTTGTTGATGAAAAGTCTATCTCTATTTGGAAGGATAGGTGGTTGAAGAGTGTTAAAAACACTAAAAGTTAGCACTCAAAAGTCCTCCATTTGCAGTATTAAGATGGTTACTGAATTAATCCAGAACAAAAAATGGAGCGCACACCTCATTCCCTCACTATTTTCAGAATAAGAAGGAAAAGCTGTCATAAATATCCATCTCAATGCATTTGAGAGGAAAGATAGATATGCATGGGTAGAAACCATTGATAGGTTGTATACAACCAAGACAGGTTATGTACAAGCAAAAGAAATGGAAGAGAAGAAAAGCAGCAAATAACAAAATGAGTCTAGAACACGTAGGAATACAAATGAGCCCAAAATCTGGCATCAGGTATGGACAGATCAAACATAAGATGAAGCATTTTTGTTGAAGTGTCTACATGACACCTTACCAACTAATGAAAACATCTCTAGAAGAATTGGCAAGGAAGAGCCCTGTGTAAAAGATGTAGAGAAAATATTGAAACCATTGAGCATCTCTTCTTCTCCTATAAAGGAAATGAACTGAGTTGGAAGATATTCCCAATTACTTGGGATGGACTGGAACTGTATGGGCACTCTATTACCTACTTAGGCCTTTCCAATTTTTGAACAAGGAAAGCTTGCTGTAGTGGAAGTTGTTTCAATCCAAATTGTTTTCCTAAAAGCCCTAGAAGAGAACTGAACATCTATTTCTAGTCATGTCTGATTGCCAAGACTTGATTAAGAAGATTAATGTAGGATGTGAAGAGCTTTTAGATATTGGTATAATTGTAGATGATATTTGATTATTTAGCAATTTTTTTTTGTTCTTTTTCCTTTATTAGAAGAAAAGGCAATGAATGTAGTCATGAGATAGAAAAGTTTGCTAGTATGCTTTTGAATGAAACTAAGTGGAAGGATAGCTTCCCGATGTGGGTTGTTAAAACTGCACTATATGATCTACTAGTAGTTGCCATATAAGATGTAAATGAAGTATTGTACTCTATGTGATTTTATATATATATATATATATATATATATATATATATATGCACACACACACACACATAAATACTGACTTTCGACCCAAAAAGGGCAGCCTATTATCCTTTTTAACAAAAATTTTACAAATTATTTGTATAGTTTTGGTCTTTCCAAAAATTAACTAGGTGAAAAGTTTATTTGTAATGGTTGTTGAAAGGAAGTTTGTAATGCTGTTCATTGCAGTAAAAGATTAATTTATTTACATTTGATTGATATGATTAATATACACAGTTTAACGACTTTTAGTGAATCGATACATAATATAACAAGTGGTTGCTCAACATTAAACTATGTGACCAATTGAATAATCTTTAGGTACATAGGTGGCTGACATAATTCTAAAGAGCTATACCATGATGGGACAAAAATAAAAAATTTCTCAAATCGTAGGTGAAATTTCAACTCAAAATTGATGGATGATACTACATGAAAGCCAAATGATTATCCAAATCTTTTAGGTCTTAAAGTCAAAAAAGTGTATAAGAGAAGATGTACGGGAAAGACAGTCAATGCAAGCTGAAACGATATCTGGGGAGGGTAATGCATACTCAACTTTTAATTTGTAAAAACAACGATCAAATTGTTTAATATCTGCATATGAATTATTTTGCCATGAAAGGTGTAAAGTCAAAATTAGAGAAGATCTCACTATCTAGAGTAGGTAGGAATATGCTAGTACCCTGTAATTTTTCATTAGTTTATAAAAATTAACTGTAAGCTTTCAGTAAATTGATGGTCTGTCCTGTCCTAGTATTAAAATAAGGTAACATCCCCTTGTAAATTTTTTTTTACACAAGGAAAAAAAGAGGTAGGAAGCCAATGACAATGAGATTGCATGCGTGTCCTTTTAAATGATGCTTGAAATGGTACACATGTCCATTACTTTTCTTAGTTCTCTTCCTGAAAAATTCCAGCTTACGCCTAGTATTCCACCTACCGCCAAACCTAAGGCTGTGGAGGTTGGCCTAATCTAGTGATTGGGGGGGGGGGGGGGGGGGGGGCGGGGGGGTTCAATGAATCCTTGCTTAATTAACCACTATACTTACTCAGAATTCCATTTCAAAGTTGTCAAGTTAATTAGTAAAGCAAGTATCATCAGCAGATGTAAAGATTCAGTTCAAGACTGGCCAAGAAAAATCTTGTATCATCGCTAGCTTAAAGTGGAAAAGGTTAACATATTGAATAAACTGAAATATAAAAGAATGTTATACGAGGCACGTATTAAACAAGATGAGGCGATGCCTCAGCCTCTTGGTATATATTAAAACGTTACTTGCTTATAAAAAGATTAACATACCAAAAATATTATAAATACACGGTAACAAAAAATTCATGATGCATGAACAGTCTTCAATGCCAGAAAATTGTCAATAATATTAACTTAATGATGTGAATACGTGGATTAAAAACTTGTTAAAGATAAGGGTACAGGATTGCATAGATTACTACTGAAACTATGATAGCTTCATATATTACAAAAGAACTGAAAGTAATAACAGCAGAACACTAGTGGATTTGGATGCTTTAATAGACAAAAAAAGGCATTTTATATTAAGCCCATCTTTTGGTAACCTTGACCTTCAAGCCTTGCTTAATGTAGAGAATGACAGAAACATTAGGGATTATTTGTTGGCCTTTAACCACTTCAACTTGGTAATTATGGATAATAGATGCAGCAACCGCCTTTAATTGAGTGAAAGCCACTTCCTTTCCCAGGCAAGTCCTTGGACCAGCATTGAAAGCCAAGAACTTGTATGAGGGCTCATGTTTAATCGTTCCACGATCCGAAATCCATCTCTCAGGCTTCATTTCCATGCAATCTTTCCCCCAGATTGATGCCATTCTTCCCATTGCATACAGGGAAAACATAATCTTCATCTTTGGATGGACTAGGTGACCACTTGGAAGAATGTCAGGTTCAAGAGGCTCTTTATGCTGGAATGGAACGGGTGGATAAAGCCTCAGGGATTCACATAATGCTCCATGAAGATAAACCAACTTGTTCAAGTCTTGAACATTGAAAATTCGCCATTTTTCAGCTTCGTCTGACGGTATAATTGACCTTAACTCCTCCCGGATCTTCATTTCAACCAAGGGGTTCTCTGAAAGAAGCCAGAAAAACCATGTAAGAGCTGAGCTGGTAGTGTCGCGCCCAGCAATCATGAGATTCAATATGGTGTCCCTTAAGAAAGTATCATTAATAGGCAATTCCGTTTTCTTTCCTTCGATGATGTATGATGTTAATAAATCAACACCATCTTCATCATTTGTTGATCTTGAAGACTTGCTCAGCTCTTCGCGCTTCTTTGAGATGTATTCACCGATGACACGATCCAAGGTTTTCCAAGCTTCATTATATTTCTTTTCTTCTCCAATATTTAGCAGCCTTTGTAACTTCCATATGCCCTCAGGCACCAGATGTCGCACGACTATTGCTTCTTCAGCCGTATCCATGGCTCTCGCAAACGGAACATCAGGGAATGTGATAGAGACACATCCAGGATCATAACCTGTAACCAACTTGCAAGTTGTATCAAATGTAAATCTCTGGAACAAATCTTGCAAGTCCAGCACTAGGCCTGTTTTGCTTAAATGATCAAGAACTGGAATAAGGCCTTTTTCGACCTTATCACGGCTAGTTTTCACCAAAAACTGGTGAAACCTCTGATGATTAATCAAGAACCTAGTGGTTTTTCTTTGGCTCTTCCATAAATCCATGTCTGAATTGAATATCCCATCCCCCAGGACATCAAAAATCTCTTTAAACTTGGGACCTTTGGGAAAATTCGGAAAGTTCCCACTCATAATGTGGTGAATATTCGCAGGATCAACAGTGAGCAGCATATCCATGTTAAAGAACCAGGGACCTTTAAATAGGTAAGTTCCTCCAGTTCTTTGTGCAGCTTCAGTGCAACCTTCATGAAGGCGCCGGGCATAACGAATAAGGCCAGGCGTCATACCGACAAACGGCCAGTTCCAGGGAAGCCCGTTATCATTCTTTAAAGCCCATAAATACAGAAAGCAAAACAATGCTAAGATGATCTCAAAGTACCCCAAGGTCCCCAGAAGAACCATTTCTGTTTTGATGAATGTTCCCAAACGAGCAAAGAGTGGAATTAAATCAAAGAGAACCTGAAGTTCAGGCTGTTTGTAGCTTGAAGAAACCTGTGAAAATGACACAAAGATCAGCGCAGTTTCATGTTTTTTGAACTAGTATTAATAGAAATGGATGGCGGCAACAGTGAACTACCACCAAGATGGTGCGTACAAAGTGTTCAATGATCTTTGTAAGTTTCTGGATTCGGTGGAATGCTACCTGCTCTTTGCTGCCTAGCTACTAACATCCTCATTGATTATTTCAATTGTGTTTGCTTGTCAATTTCCTAAATCAGTGAATCCCAACAAGAAACCAAAGAAATGCATGCGGATATATTAGGATAAACAACAAAGTTGGCTATCCATGAATTGCATGACTCGTATTGAATAACCTTAACACCAATACAAATATTTGGCTGATGTATGCTCTCTAGTACGTGTTGCAATATCTGGCTTCAATGTGGTTAGTTTGCAGGTGCATCAAATGGACTCTCATTTTTACTAATAGATATAATATGGAGAAACAAATCTCTCTACTATTAAAAAATGGATTTTAAATGCAGTGATAGTTAGGTGTGTGTACGAACGGATACTCATTTATATACGCCATTTTTTGATACATACATACCTTCATTGTCTTTTATTAGATAAAATACTAAAATATCTATGAATTATGGAACCTTAGACTTGCCTTTCATCTAAAATACATCAAAATATGATATCTTAAATTAATATGTAAAAAAAAAAAAAGTTTTTGTTAGTCATTAACAAGATAAAGACATAAGGGGAGTTATAAATTATTACATATCTCAAATTACATGTACAAGAAAATAGCATTTGGAAATCCAAACTTTATCATCAATTTGCAATCTTGACTTATTCTTTTATCAGTAATGCAACACAAAATTTTCTTAACTGTTACAAACTAGCAACTGAATCCATGTTTTTAGCAAATTGGAACATAAAGTTTGGCTTCAATTAACTTTCGGCAAATACTTGAGATACATAAATCAATATGTCATTCTACTTGGACGTTAGTAGGAAATGTGGAATAAGTTTTCACTCTAACAATATTTGAACAAAAACATGTGCACAAGAATCATATGGTAAAACTAGTTTATTGTAAAGAGTTTCCATGGATTTACAAGTTAGAACATATTCCAGGTTCATGATTTAAAAAATTTAAATTCTGGTAAGTACCAAAATGCCATTTGCCATATAATCTAGGGATACAAATTTCAGAGAAATATTATTACGGAAAAAAAAAAGCCTGAGAAAACAAATAAATCAGAAGTAATACACAGCATCAGCGTCATTTACTTCAACAGAAAATTAGAATAAACAGCAGATACAAAATGAAAGAGTACCCTAAAATTATTGCTACTTTCTGAAAAGGATGAGCTAGCTTTGTGTTATGTGGCAATGGAGATAAAAAGTAAAATTCGGAAAATTTTCATAATCTACCTTATTAAATCTTTATCGTTAAATGTGGAGATTCTGTTTTATCCATTCTAAGCACCTCTTAAAAAACCCATTATACACAGAATTAAAGTCAAATCATTAGTTATGGAGATTCTATTTTATCCATTAATCATGGAGATTTTATTTTATTCATATTAACTAATGGATGCCCTATACTAATTTTAGTCAGTTTTGACAGAAATAACGAAAAGGAAAGAGAAAGTGTCAAAGAATACATGAAAATTTATAATTGCTATATTTTTTACGTACCAAAAAGATTTTGGCCAGCAAACGTTCACATCCTTTATCGGTGGAATTCATTAGGTAAAAAGATTTGCATTGACATCTTCTCATTCTGGAGATCGGATCCCCACCAGTCTTTATTTATTTATTTATTTTTTAAATTTTTGGCTCATCATGAAAATATTACTTGATTTCAGCCATAAAAGATAGGTTTCTCCACATTCAGCTCAGAATCTCAAGTTTGTTTGGACTCAGCACACTATTTTATAACTCAGAATCTCAGGGTAGTTTAGACTCAGCACACTATTTTATAACTCAGAATCTCAAGGATATTACATGCTTGGTAGTCCAGAAAAAAATTATGTGCCATCCGGATGATGCAAATCAAAAGTTCTGTAATTAGCTAACAACAAAAGCTTTCACGAAACATGATTGTTTGATACACAATTTGATATCAAATTTTTAAATCATGTGTTGCAACTATTGTACTGAGTAGCCGAAAAGCCTCAGAGACCACTGCTAACCTTCTTTTAAGCATCATGTTGTTTAAAATTATGTAAAGTAGCACAACAATTTCCGAGAAAGACATTGCAACACAAAGAAATCTTGTTCCAACAAATAAAAATGTAATACAATATGCCAAAAAAGTTCGGTAAGTAGTTTAATTCATGCTGAATCCCGGCAACACAGGATCGAAGATAATAATTTGTTGAATATTACCAATAAATGAAAGAGCATAACCAAGTAATAATATTTGCCTTCTTATATTCATCCTCTTCTTAATAACGTTTTTGAGAAGAAGAAAAAACAAAAGAATCAAATATATATTTATGCAAGAAATTTTGATTCAAAACCTGAACTTTGCTGACTGCTCCTCTTGATTATGCAACAGCTTTTTGTGATGTCCACCTACATAGAAAACCATCAATCTTGCAATCGTTCTTGAAGGAATACATATATGTTTGAATTGATATAGATTACAAACTCAGATTGTTGCTGATGCTAGCTAGTATTCTTACAAATTCTATGGAATGCTGAATTTACTTTCTTGCTGTCAATGCTCTTCTCTTCTATCCATGGTTGAGCAAATTTATAAGTTCTTGCAGGATATATGTTTGAAATCTGAATGGAAAAATGATAGAGCATGTAGGTCGAAATAAAAATCTGAAAAGAATGACAATAGTAATAATGTTTTCCTTAAGTAAAATGTCTACTAAATTACACCTTGCAAAGTCATCTCTGCATATCTCCTCCTTCCAGTTACAAGATAAGGATAAGAATTTTATTTACTTACTAAATCAAGAAAAGATATGATAAATTGCATTCCAAAACTTATTCGAACTACTAAATTTTTGGATATGCAACATTATTTTATAAAATTCTTTTTTTAAAGAGTTATAACCACATGCAACAAGAGCTTATTACAATATCCAAAATGCATTTATCCTTTAATAAGATTTAACAAGAGCTCATATATAAGATTAATCCATCTTTTTTGTGATACATTGTACTCTTTTTACTAAGAGGAGAGTTTAGTTTAGGGGGATGGGTATCAATAGTAATAACACCCATTGTTGATGTTTGGAGAAAAACTATCAAATTTAATCAATTGGAATCAAATTGATTAAATGTGGCTTCTATGATTCCCTTTGATATAATATTATATCAAATACACTAACCCTTTTTGGATGAATGATATCTATTCCATTACTAAACCAAACATGTTGAGAGGAATCGTCAAAACCTATAGTCATAAGATGGTTAACGATACTATGATGATGTAATTTGAGTAATTTGAATTAAACGCTTCTAAGTATATTGTTTGAGCACTCTATGATGTAACCCAAAAAAATTTTCATATTAATTTATAAGTGTACTTAAAAAAAAACGTTTATAAAAATATGTTTTAATTTTTTGGATTCTAGTGCCAATATTACATGCATATATCTAATGTCAAACGCATGAAACTTTTTTAATGATTGCTTCAGTGACTATGGCTAGATTTTTGCGATAAGGTGGGGCGAAAATATATTAGTTCGTAGTTGATTTCCTTTCTACAATATCCAGAAGGATGAGAAAAATATCACTGTTTATTCGGATAAGATATGCATAAGTTTTATTTCTTGACATGTTAAAATTATTAACTTTTTGGATTAATTTTATGTGCACAAAAATTCTTTATACGTGTCGCTTAGATCGTAGACATGTGATTAATTACATTTCCTTCTTCTTTCTCGTATGATTTTACATAGGTCTACAAACAAATAATGAGCTTTATCATTCTATTCGAGAAAAAAAAAATCCCTTTTGAGGGAATTCTATTGAAAGTTGAGTAATGGATAAATATTTAATATCATAAAAGCGAAAAGAATTTTCAGTTTAGTTGATCCACTTCTTTCTCATATAATTTTCCACCACAACATTTAGAAAGCGAATTTGGCAACCACTTACATATTTTTGTTAATTTCACCCGAATCCCTATTGATTAGCCTATTCGACCGTAATTTATTGTATCGGTGGTTGGCTTAAGGAAAATTTCAGAAGAATTGCTGTTTTAATCCCTCAATTATAGAACAAATTTCAATTTAATTCTTTACATTTGATGCTTAAATATTCGGCCCTTTGTGATCTATACTTCTTTAAATTGAGTGCTTCATATTTTAAATTTGATGCATTTTTTTTCGGGTAAGATGGAGATTAGAGCCGCTTATATAAATATTAATCTACAATAGATATAATTTATAACATCTGCTGCTAAAAGTTTCCTCAATCACATCTTAGGGGTTAGGAAGTAATGTAACGCACACTTGCGGATTTCAAGTTCATTTTTGCTAAAATACCTGTTCAAGAATTTTCTTCACGTAAAGAATAAGATAATTTTATTAACCTGCGTTAGAGAGTTTTTGGATCGTGATTTGGAACTTTGATGAATTGGTCCTGTGTGTGCTTACGTATTTTGTTATTTGAATATAATGCTAATTGTCAGCAAACACAGACAAAATCCTTTGTCTAAATTTTTTTTTTGTTTAATATAAAATTACATTGTATCACTATGAAACTCGACATAATTTTATATAATTTTACATTGATTACTGGTAATTTTATATTGGATACTATTAGTTAAAAAAAAAAAATTGCACATAGACTACAACAAATAGCAAAAATGGACCAATACTAAAGCATGAGAGATAAAAGTAGGATTGGATCATAGGGGCCAAAATCTTTTGGAACTTTGTTAAATTAAGATTAGTACAAAAAACTTGAGGACCCACAACGAATTTGCACCAAAAGAAGTGCTTGATTGCTTCCCAATCCACTAAAAGAAGTGTTCAAACGTGAGCAACTTCCGCAACTCATTAGAAAGCCACGTTTCTGTTAGTTGTCCAATCTTGTTCGGTCCTCAAAACCCGTTCAAACGAAGAAACAAGTTTCAAGAATCAAAGTTAAAACACATGAGCAAAATTTTAGAGCATAATGGATAAAATCAGAGGAGTAATCCTAGCACTTCTCTTTTGGATCATTTTAGCACTTTCCCTTGGAAATATCTGTGCGTCTGCAGAACACAATGTACAAAACGATGCTGAAGACATGCATGAGGAACAACCTGCCAAAAGAATCTTGCAAAATTCATACTCTTCTCCTACAAAATCATCAAAAATGTATTGGGAAGGGATCAAGTCTGTTGTGAAGCAGCTGCAAGTAAGCCTTTTTCCGCCAGATATAGAGTGAGTTGAATTATTTATGGGACTTCAAGATTCTACATATTTATCTATCCCCGGTGGGTTAACTTTTGTTTGTTTTAACCAGTTTCAGGAGTATATTTGCACCTAGTGGTAATGGCCCTGATGAGGGTCATAATGGTGCTGGAGTAAAAGTGAAAGAGGCAGCAGAGAAGAGCTTCAAAACTAGCAAGGTGGCTGTGGAGGAATCAGCTAAATCTGCTGCCAAGGTAGTAGGAGAGACAATGCATAAGACGGCAGAAAAAATGAAGGGAAGAACATCAGGTCCTCGTGATTCTCCTGCGGAGCTTTAAAGGAACCAATTGACTAATTAATTTAAAGCAAAATCTGCAGTTGGTAGAAATTTTTTCACCAGCAGTGATCTTTGACATTCTGTTCTGTTTCCATAACTAATGGCAGAAAGGTTTGATGGCTAAGAGCAGAAACTTTTAGGCAAAGCTGATGCTGATTTTTTAGTCTACATGCCCTCCTTCAGATCTCTTCAAATTCTTGACTGAAACGGCATCCGCTACTCTGTTCTGTACTAGCAGAAAAATGGACATGTTGTGGACTTGAACATTTTTACATGCTATTATTCAATTGTAATAACTATCGATTTGGTATACATAAAATTTCAATATAATTTTGGATTGATATTTTCTGTCTCCATTGCGTTGTACCGTCTTGGGCAAAGGATCCATGCAAAATCCTCGTCAGCTGTAGGAAAGAAAGGTGGGGGTTGTTGGGAAGAAGAACAATGTTCAAATTTGTTAGGGCTTCTCTCTTGCTTACCAATTGCAGTCCATCTGACTTGGGGATAAGTACACTTGATGACATCATAGTGTACATCTCCCCTTGGAATGCAGAAAGCAACTTCAGAATAGAAAGGCAACAAAAAGATAAGTGAGCTCCTGAAACGACAAAATGAAAGCTTTGATAGTGCTCGCGAGATGTATATTCCTCTCCAGAATTGGAGAGAAACAAAGAGAGAGTTTTCAACAAATGCAAATGGCATATGCCAGGCATCAAATTAAGGAATAATACGATGTAAGAACCATAAAATCAACTGCAAATAAAGGAATAAGTAAAGCCATAATTTGCTGCCCATTTTGTCAAATCACCGCATCCAATTTCCATTACCATCTAACTATGGCATTGAAAAGAGCATGCTATAGCAGTGTCTTTTAATGAAGCTACAGCATAATTAACTGTCCCACTAGCAAAAAGAAGAGAAATAGAAGAAATTTAATAATACACTATGAATTGCGAGAAGCAGATAATTTAAGGCATTCACTCTGACATCTCCGGAGGCAGACATCATTCCAGTTGGGTACCTGATGCTGGTTAACACATATGGTACGGGCACAGGCATCAGAACAAGTGTCAAAATCAGAAATACCACAAACAGTGACACATGTATCAGGTATTGGATCCTTGGAGAATGCTTCTAGCTTCTTCAACATTCTCTTTGACATACAAACTCTCTCACACACAAAAGTATTACCGGTGCTCTTTTCTCTGTCTCGTGCACTCTTTATCCGCTGTTCCTCGGCATGCCTCCTCTTAATTCTGAAAGCTTGACCAGCAATAACAGCAGGAATTGCCGCACCCAGCAGGGACCACCATACCTCAACCATTACCAATTCAACACAGAGCTCTATGCCTTTCTTTCTCCCTCTGAAATACCTGTCATTTCAAATGAAACCCAAGAAACACAAGGAAATATAATATATTATAGTTATCCCATTATCAGCCATGGCACAATCATATTTAAATTTCTGCCTTGAGGCAAAAAGTTTTAAATGTTTTTTAATGCCAAGAAACTAATAGCTCTTTTGATGGGCAAAATTACAAATGGAGATGTCAGGATGTTATAGTTGTCAGTGGCACAGAGTGCATTGTATCTAAAATCCCAGCTAGGGCTATGGCATCAGGGCCATCAAGTACTACATTGAAGTAAAGTATAATTAACCCAAAAAGAAATCTATCTCATTGTATCATAGAGAAACTAGACAATCAACAAGGAACTAAGTAAAGTAGCCAGCACAATCAATTCTAAGCATGACAACACAACTTCACTTGAAGTAGAACATCTAGTTCAACAGCCAGATTTCATCGCCATCTACTGAAACCTAAAACCATACGTTATTCGAGGACTACAAAATGGTGTTTTTTTATTAAAATTTAGGCTGAAACGGTGATTTGGTAAAAATGGATGTAAAATGGGATTATAAAACTTCTTCTATCAAAGTTTACGGAGCTGGTGCAGAGACCATAAACCCAAAAGTTTATAGTAGCGCCCTATCTGGTTATGTGCTATAGCTATGCTGCACATAACAGGAGCTATGAAGAAATTTATAACCAATGAAGCAGTAAAGAACTAGGCATCTCATATTGCCATAGCAAGATACAAAGCGCTACGAAACATATGGATGTGTATCTAGCTACTGACAGCTAAACTTTGTGTAATAAGTTCAAACACTTAAATTCGAAGATAAAACAAAATTTCAACTTACAAAGTGCAGTAGACCAATGGCATTTTTTTATTCCAAGTGATGCAACGCGTGAATGAGATATGTTTGCAATTGCACTTCATAAGCGAGAAATATGCACCAGTGTGACAATTCAGATGTCAAAAGACTCCATAATGTTCTTTTATAGGTGCTACTTTAAGTGTAATAATTACCAACACCAACCAGCAGACTTAGCTGATTTGTAATATTGAATTCAAACACTACAGCATAACATGCAAACTACTTTTTGTTAAATAAAAGTTCCCCTCTGGAAAAACAACATCCATTAAAAAAGAAAATATGACATTTTTCCCTAATTACTTTTCTTTTGGTTTGTGGGGGGTGGAAGGTTGGTAACTTAGTGAGGTAAATCCTTTCTAGCTAGTACAACAATATAGCAACTCAGCATAAGATGGTTTAATTGGACTCCTTTTTAAAAATTGCTAAGATTAGACTACACCAAATTTAAGTCACCGCTTTCTTAACTTAAGAGAATTGCTACCATTGCTTAAATGCTTGTATATGGGCTGAAATTTAACTAATATCACGACTAAAAGACTATCTGTTATTACAGCTTTACAGGGATTTATGGATCAATACAAGATAAACATAATGTGCCGGCCAAGGTAATTTTCTCTCAACACTTGCTGCACGTCACAGGCATTTTAGCTATAGCAATAAACTTTCTACTAAATCTAACTCCATATACTGTAAAGGAAAAAATAGCAAATCAGCCTCCTTTTTCTCTTCAAAGTAACTTAAAATATAATGCCATTCCCCTAAATAAGGAGATGGGGTGTTTATATCACATCAACTAAGTTTAACGTGTTTTGACAACAGAAGGGGCAAACGTGCTATTAGATTGAACGGCATTACAAAAAGAAAATCGGTTTAGTTCCTTAACATATGGAATACACAACCACTAGCTCCCAATGAAGAAGAAAATTTGCATAAAAAATTCAAGCTTTCACATCAGTCAAACATTAAAATGCTGAAAGAGTGATCAAAAACACAAATTTAGTACTTCAAACACACACTACTACATAGAATTCTTCACATAAATGAGTTAAAGAACCAAATCCGACATACTTAAAAAAAAATAAAAACAAGAAATTTATGAGAAAAATGAAAGGCAATTCAAGAAACCCATTATGCAAGTCCTCAGATTCTATCAGCCGTAAAGCTATAATCTTGAGTAATTTAAGCCAAAAAAAAAAAAAAAACAGCTGTAGAAATGTGTAAAGATTTCTTACCAAGGCTAAAGGGCTTCCAGATTCGGAGGTTTAGTTGAATTGGGAATCTGGGATTATTGGATATTTGACGAAAAGAGGTGGATTTTGGGAATCCCAGCAAGGGTTTTGAGGGGAAGTTGAAGGAGGGTTTAAGGGAGTGAAAGGTTTTATTTGTTTTTCAATATCACGGCTGTAGCGGTTGGTGGACCAATAAAGACGTGAACATGTTGCGACGTCTAGATTAACGCCTTCTCGCGTGTGAAATTGAAGCGTGCACAGGACTTTAATGAATTCTCTAGAATAGAAATTAGATAGAATTACGCCTTTATGGTGGACAGATTGGACGGCGTCGTTTGGACTTCTGATACCACTGCATTAGCAGACGAGAAGTTAACACCTTGAAGAAGATGGTCAATGACAAAAGGCATCAACGCTTTTGCTTTTTGTTTTTTTCTGAATCTTTTTTTTTTTTTTTTTAATCTCAAATGATAGTTACTAGTTGACTGGTTTACTACTGCTCATGCATAATTTGCGACTTTAGAATAGTAGGCCCTTTTTGAAAATGTTTTAAAAATTGGATCAGATTGACCAACTCAACTGGTAAAAGCATGATTCTAGTTCGGTTCATACACTGGGTTAGTTAGACTATAGAATTGTTAAAAATCATAAAAAATTTAAGAATCGCTTGGACCATGAATCAATGATTTTGTAATTTTGCCAACTAAATAAAAAAAAGAAAAACTTTTTCAAAAAACCCTAATGTTACCATATTAATTTCTTATTTTAGGGTGTGGTGGTTTTTTGGGTAATATTCAAGATTAATATTTTTTGTTGGTACAATGGAAATGAATTTATTCGTTTGAATACAATTTAAAAATTTATTTGTGAAATTCCAATTTTGTAAAAATATTTAACTTTTTAACAAGTGATGTCTTAGAGTTTCCCATAAAATGTCCAAATATTTATATATTTTATTTTTTTAAAAGAATATTGACCGAGATTGAACCAGTTTTATTGATTGAATAGTGAGCCAATTACCTTATCGGTCCAATTAACAGTTTGGGTTTGCAAATATTCTTTTTGAGGTGTCATCCAAGTACCACATACACGCCAGTCCAAGTAGGCAGCAGACTCGACAATTTAAGAGGCCCATTAAGGCCCATCTTAAATCCCTATAATTTTTTTTACCAACTATTTGTATTAAGTTTCCTATATATGCGTGTGTGTTTCCTTTTCATTCCGGCACTTTCCATAATACTATTTGATTTCCATACTGTAATTATCATATGCTTTTTGTTATTAATTAATAATTTTATTAATTGCATTGCTAAGTATTTAGAATTGTAAAAATGGATTTTTTAATTTGATTATATGTTTATTTTATGAAAATTTTTATCTATTTTATAAATCAACTTAATATCTAATGTTACTCATAATTCACAACCTCTTTTACGAGTAACTAATAAGCGATTAACCAATTAATGAAAATTAGATACTATTAACAAATTAAGCAAACCAATACAATGTTAAGATGTTTTGTGTACGAACTGATTAAGTTGCCTATGCCCAACCTTAGGCACTGAAGCTCAATGAAAGACAGAGAAAGAGACCCAACCACCCAGGAGAATTTGTTGTTAAAAATTAGTATATATTTTATATTGAAAAATGACTCTAATAGCTTTTAAAATGTGGAAAGGTAGAAAAAAATGAAAAATAATTTAAAATGTTTGAAGTTGTGATTTAAAATGTTCAAATGAGAATAATACATTTTGATGGTGAACTTCTAGGATATTTATTTTATTAGCATTGGTATATAATTGGTTTTTTTAATTTGGACAAGTATTATATGTCGTGAATTGTAATGCTTTGTTCTTAGTTAATCTAATTTCAAGGACAAATAGTAATTCATATTTATTCTTTTTAAAATACAATTGGATCGATTAACATGTTCGATCCCATTCATTCAACTACTAAATAACCGATTATCCAGTTAATTAGGGTATGCTAACGTTAGCAATTTCACTTAATCGGTGCAAAAAGTGAGAATCGGCCAAATTGCAAATGGATCGATTTTCATGCACAACTCAGTACGTATCGATAATCATACGAAAATTCTTGGGCTCAATGAACGAGACGTAGGCCCAATAGAGCTCACAAGAAACTATTCAATTCCCCATAGTAGAACTCTTTATTTGCCAATTAGCTTTCCATCTTTTGGTGGACTAAGTGGTATTTTGGAAGTTGGACTATTCCAAAATATTTGCACTTTTCTCCAAGGAATAATAACTTAATAAGAAAAAATTCTACAGATTTGGCTCTAGAGCTGTTGCAGAAAGAACGAGTACCATATGCACATGGAGTTGTACATTTAAAAAATTCAAAAAAAATACTAGCAAAACATATCGCCTATGGTCTTTATCAATGTCTACCTTAGATTTTTCATTTGCAAACCAGGCAGTCCACAAAGGAAAACAAAAAAGTTCGAAAACTTCCAAAACAAGCAACAAATTTTTTTCTTGCCTTTCTCCACAAATTCACTTTCCTTTCCTTCTATTCCCTTTCTTATTTCTTGAAGACCCTTAACCTATTAATTAAACGCCATTCTAAAGTTCTGAGAGTTTTAACTTGAAGGCGTTGTGACAGTGTAATATACTACTACAGATTCCAAGAAGGTACGTTAAACCCCAAACTTCAATTTTCAGGAATTAAACTCACGTGCATGCACCAAAATTCTCACGCAAACACACACCTTTGTATATATGTCTGTGTGCTAATATAGAGTTATAGAATTGTGCCATTGCATACATGCATGGATGTAATATACGTATGCTCTGAATTTTTGTGACGGTATTCGTAAATCATAATTTCAAGAATAGGGTTTTTGTTTTTGAGTTGAAGTAGTTCCAATCCAAGAAAGTCTGTTTCTAGATTATAAATAGAATGTACGTACATTTGGAAAGTTTCCGCCAGCTTGTACCATTGTTGTTTTCTTGTTAGCACTTACCTAAAATGTTTTTTGGGTCATTCTATATTCTTGGAATATGTTTAAAGACTTCAATATTTTGATACAGAAACCCCAATCCCTAGCCAATTTCTCTGGCTAATACTGTTGTTGTCCTTAATTTTGTTGGTTGTTTTCAGCTCAGATTTTTCTTATCAAGATTCTTATTTCGGTTTCTTTAGGATCATAATCTTGGTTTATATTATAAAGTCTTCAAAATTGTAGTATATTAGGTTTTGGCTTGAGGGCTGGGCTGCACAATAAGGAAGACATATTCAAGTTTAATTTGTAGTCCATTATATCATATCTTTGGAAGATTTTGTTAGTATTCTCATTGTCTCTTCTTTAATTGCTTTTGGGCAAATTTTGTTCCGTCTGTGCAACTGTTTGCGCTTGGGTATGAACAAGATAGTATTCTGATTTCTGCATTTGGGCTGGTGAATATTAGGATAGAAAATCTCGTGCTTGTTAAGTGACTTGCAGAGGAAAAAAAATAGAATAAAAGGAAGATGGAATTTTGCAGTGATGTTTCGCATTTAAAATCATGTCTGTTTTCAGTACCCAAAAAACAAAAAAGAATAACTATTGTTGTTTTTAGTGCCTGTTATGTTCATATTACATCTTCTTGGATTATAGTTCAGCATTGATAATCTGATAATGTAACGCAAAATATTTGTGGTGCCTTCTGAAGTTGTTCATTTGCATATTGAAAGCTCTACTACTATAAGTACTCGGTAAAAATTGTGTTTATGATGGGCAAAGTTTGATGCTTTTTTCCTTTTTTTTTTTTTTTATTCATTGATGATGCGTGGTTTTGGAATATTGAATACTTTTAGTTTGTTGACAATTTGAAATCTTGTCGGCTGACAATTTAATGATCTTTTCCAACAATAATTTCCATTTGAACAATCCTGAGTGACTGTTTTCAATACTCTTTTCTCAAGTATACTTGATCTAGCAAGTAGATATGTACTTGAAGTATAGCCTTCAGAATATATATTGATGTACATTGAAAATTGAGGAGGGTTTGTGGTGTGGACAAACTGAGCTTTTGTTACACATAAATGGATTGTTCGTTGGGGACTCAGATTGCTTGATACGTAACACTTGCTATTAATTTAGTTGTTGGTATATATCCATAGTTTATTTGGTAATTTTGGTGTACTTGAAGACTTCTTTTGTTGTTTTGGCAATATGGTTGTAGTTTTATACTACAATAAGTTGGTACTGTTTTGATTCTACACAATGATGAGCTGATAAGAACTGTTCACCTTGTCGGTTTCTACTTGCCAGGCGTGTCAAGGAAAGCAGCCGTGTTCTCTGATTGTTTCTTCTTTAATGGACAGGCTTGTTTAAGTATACAGGATGGCAAAACCACCTAAGCCACCTTTGGCACCTAAGCCTCCTTTGGCGCCTAAACCTCCTTTGCCACCTAAACCTCCCTTGCCAACTGCAAAGAGCAAAGAACCAAAAATCTGCAGAGACAACAGCGACAACAATAGCATTAAAAAGGGAACCATTCTCTATGTACCAAGGCAGGTCTTCATGAGTGACAATTTTCACATTGCAGACGACAACTTGTCAAGCACACAAACATTTCTTGTGGAGGAACCAAAGGTGATTACGAAGAATTCGAACATTGTTACGACTCAAAATGGGGAGAGTGACCTTCAGATGTCAGGCAATAGCGAGACATGGTCGCCGCTAACGGATCATATAATAAAAGATCTTCCTCCCTCTGCTATCGAAAATTCATGTCTGTATGGAAAAACACCAAAAGGATCGAAGGAAGTGGATGAGAGAATGGTTCTTGATGAGTACATAGATAAAATTCTTTATGGTCCTGGCACTAGTTCACTGCCAGTTTTCAAAGAACTTTGCCGTGAATAAAATTTGGTGTCCTGGTTTTGTATTGATTAGAAAAATATAGAGCAGATACAGCAGAAGCAGGGAGAACAGAGGATGATCCATAGTGAACAATCAAAATAGAAGTCTAGCTTTACTCTTTTCACTGATAATACAGAAACTATTGCGTTGATGAGACAAAAGATAGGCCATTGTGTTAGACAAGTAGCAGGTACTATGAGACATTAATAAGTAGTTAGAAGCCGAACTGATTTTTTTTCAGCACTGGATTTTGAATCATGGCAACATGTTACTAAAAGCTATATCACTTTGATTTGTTTCAGTGCTAGAGTGGGTCCTTCGGGGGCCTCGAATCCCATTAATTTTATGTCACTTTTTGTTTGCGATGTCTTAATATGCCAGCTATGAGAAGGAGATGATTGATAATTACTCCAATGTGTTGACTGTGATTGACAATCCACAACCAAAAGAGATGCTTATAAAGGGGTATCCAATCAGTCATGGCTCATAGTATTGAGGAAAGGGGAGAAGATAGAAAGAATTCTGGGGAGTTCAATGTATAGAAACTTCCCAACAAACTACCAACAGAAGCATTTTCCTTATTTTCTCTGGACAGAAAAAGAAAATAAAAAAGAGGCTTTAACATTCATCAAAGTTTGCAATCCTAGCAGCTTTGGTAACATTTATTGCAATTCAAAACATCTATATCCCAGAATCAACAAACATTAGTAACTTGTCACCCAAGCACAGTTATATTAAACTACCTGCTCATAACTTGATCCCATTTCACTACCTGAACAAAGTGATCAAATTGGCAATTTAAGAAACATATTTAAGAGAACATTACCTTCCATATTGCTTCCTTTAAAGCCTGTTGGTCACAAAAGCTAACAGTTAATGTCAGTTGCAATGAACCAAATGAGAGATTAAAAACATCTCCAAATAGGTATTAGCAAAAACTTTCAAACATGGCAGCGCTTGTTGCGAATAATTCCTCTGTTAGAACAACTAATAATCAATCCATGTACCTATATCATGTTAATGATATTGAATTATGATATATCCTATATTAGTAATCACACAACTGCTAAAAAACTAACGTTCTGCAATCATATGGGTTATGAGAAAGTGCTTTCAATACCATCACAATTGAAACTTTCTTCATCTGCCATCCTGTAAACAGACTTCATAGTTTCATCTTAAATTATCTCAAATGAAATCTCAATTACCTTTTGATTTTAAGCTTTGTTCAAATTTAATTTATTGGGTTTTCATTTTATGTTCGAAAAAGTTATCTAGAATATTAATAGGAAAACATAGTCTTGTCGATTTTAACAAGTTAGAGAAGGAGTAAATTGTGATTACAAAGTATGGAGTGTCAATATCGTCATTCTAACATAATTTCTTGTCCTGCATAGTACTTAGGTGGATAAATGGCAATTAGATTGCAACCTTTTCATTTCGTAAAACTTCAATTGACAACTTGAATTTAACTTATTAGTTGTGTTATTTGAATTTTGTTTTTTTTTTCTTTTTTGTTATTGACATCCCATCCATGGGTTAATGTTCTAAAACTGACATGAATAACACTTCTATCATGTATCCCAACAAATTTTCCATTGACGAAGATTTGTTTCTCAAATTTAAATTTGTAGAATAAGAAGGTGAGTATATTAGTTGACGACATCTTCATTATAGACTACACACAGTACAACTTATGCTAAAGGCTAATATAGGGAATAATTTCAAAAACTTCCTCTGAGGTTTTTGACAATATCACTTAACACCATTCAATTTCGAAAAATATCACTGACCTCCTTTGGCATTGTAAATTTGCTAGAATAATCCTCGTAAAATTCTTAACCAACACATAATATAAAGCAATACAAAAACACAAATTAATTGTAAAAATTTCTTTCTAATTTTCACTTTCCACTCTTAATTCCTCTTTTATAAATAAATTTTTCATTGTTTGTTCTATTCAAATAAACTCTCACTAATACCTAAAAAAACTAAATATAATAATCAATTCAAAACTTTCAAATTTTTTAATATCATAAATGCCACAAAAATGATATAACAACATCAAATAAATTCCTAAAATTATTTTATCAAAATATTAGCTATATTGAATAATATAAGTTTGCTTTCTTAGAAAAGGTTTTATAAGTGTACTTACTATATAAAATACACTTTAATTTTTAACACCAAAAATAAAAAGACTTAATTGACAAAGGGTACTTTATTAATCAAATGGGACACTTTTGAAATAAATTTGCTTGTGGTGCATTGTTTACTTGAACAAAAATCTCAAGGAAGATAAGTAATATTTTTAAAACACGAGAGAAGTTCTCTGCGCAATTATTAACAACCTCAAGAGAGGTTTCTGAAATTATCCCCATAATCTTTTATTACCACCGTAACTTCTTAACACGAACTCATCCACTTTATGGTTTGATGAATCAGGAAAGTGTGAATTTGTTGGGGACCGGATTGCAGGTTTGGTACTCCATAGATCATATTCTTCTTTTTCTTTCTTTAAGCGGAAACTGTTGGATTTTTCCTCTTAAAGATGCCCAACTTTTAGATAGCCAAAAAGTTTGGCCAACTCTGAACTTGGAATTATTCTTTTTTCTATAATTGCCTTCGAGAAGGGCCAATACAAGTGGAGCCTCCATTACTTGCGTCCGTAAAGAAAATCACCATTCCTATACAAAACAACGTGGTAGAAGAAAAGCCTTCTGTGCTCAAGAAGTATGCTTACAGGAATCCACCTATTGCACTTAATATATAATTAAGCTCATCATTTGCTTGTAAAATCACAAATAACAAGTAGCATTCCTTACTCTTTTAGGGGGCTTAGTTCGATTCTTAATCCTCTCTTAACTGGTATTTATAAGATAGGAAAACGTTGAATATAAATAAGCTCAGCGTTTTCATGTAAAAATACGTATATCATATAGCATTCCTTATTCTTTAGTACATGGAGTTCGGTTCGAATCTTAACCCTGTCCTAAAACCTATTTATGAAAAAGAAAAACCTTGCAATTTAGTGCTTGTACTCGCACACATACCGATTTATCCAACCATTTCCGGATAATGAATAGTTTGGAGTTTTGCACCAATTCTCTTATTTAGTTGTGATTTGGACAATTGATTACTGTAAATGAACACATTTTTGGACCCCATATATGCTTTTTTTGTACAGAAAAGTTGTCAAATTATTCTCAAACTGTAGTTACAACATTAGGTGTCACAAATCACCTCTATGACCCTCCTCAATACAGTTCCATATTCAAAGTTGTTATAAATTTCTAACAAGCTCAATTAGCAAAGACACGACTTCAACATCATTAGGTATCAAATTGACATATATCTTGCTCCTAGAAAGAGATTATGAAAACGTACAAATTATGAAGAGGAGGAATGAGTATAGAAATGTTGTAAAGTCCATCCTTCTGTAGGCATCATGGAAGGCATTTGGTAGACCACGCAAGGACTTTCATGGTTGTGTACCCCTTCATATGTTGTTATCACATAAGATGAGTCATCTCTATCTCTTTCAACCCTCTTCTTCACATTGCATCCTCCACTTGAACATTTAAAATAGTTCCTGTTGAGATGTCAATCCTCTATCAGAATTTACTGTCACTAATACAAATTTTTGCAACAAATGATAATTAGTAGTAGGGGATTCAAAATTAGATTATCGACAAGATTATTAGAAGATCCGTATAGGATATTACGAGTTTATGCATCGGTGTCAAGTAACCAAACTTAATTGGAAAACCAGAAATATGATGAAATAAAATATAAAACAACCATCATTATGGAGATGAAAGCACAAAAATTAGAAGGAAAAAACATGACTAAAGTCAGATAATTAAATATAGTGGCAAGATTTACTAGTATGCTGATGAGACGTTTAAATATAAAAGGAGTCCATGCATGAATGAGACGAACATTCTGGTGGAAGTCATTTCGCCCCAAAGAAAAGTGTTTTCTTGTACAACTCGACTTCTGAACAATAGCATTCTCGAGGAATCAAGGACGACTACATTCATGCGGGTTCATGAATCTAGTTGAATTTGTCAATCACACTTCTAACTAGCATTATCAAAGAGAACAGTTGGTACAACGACGCGGTGCCATCGAATTCAACCAAAAATTGTTAAGTTTTTGCGGCAAACACTTGTCACTTTTCTAGAAGACTTACCATGTTTTTGATAACTTTTTCTTACTGAAAAATTCTCCCTCAAGTTAATACCACCTAGTTCCATCTGAGGTAAGCATATGCATTTATGAGAAAATTAACCAAAGAATGAAGAGATAATAATAATAATAATAATAATAAAGAAAAAGAATTCTACATGCAGAAAGGGAAAATTTGGATCACAGCATGCCAAATGGCATCGCGTGCAAAAACCTTTCTTCAAATAAGCACAATGCGGTCCAAGAAATCTTACTTGACCAATCAGAATTCAAAGCAGGTATGTCACGGCAACTTGTTGGACATAAGAGGATTATTCTAATCTAATACTACAATTGACTTTTGGATTGACTCGTGGGGTGTGCTTAGGTGAGTGTTTTTTTCGTGACCTTGAGTATTTTATAATCTAATCTAACAAACTGACTATTCTTGCTTCTTGAAAGAAAAAAATAATCTAATACTACAAGAAAATAAGCGTAGGACAAAAAAGGTATATATCCACTCATTTAAAAAGGATAATCAATATAGCTAACTTTTTTTTTTTTGTCAGCAATGATGAAATTGAAGGGTCGTATTATAATTTCTGTATATAGTTTCAGCAACTTTGCTTTCCCAATTTGAACTTTCTCCAGTTCAAAAAAAATCAAAATTCTTTTCAACTTTCCAAGAAAAACAAAAGCCTTGTTAATCCCTTCAACTAGTGCCCCTAGTTGGGCTTCTCCTCTATTCTATCAATACTTAGACTTGTCAATCTTAACCTACTGTGATCTCCATATGTTTTCCTTTTACAGTCTGATCATTTGATGGCACAAAGCTTAACAGATGCTCTTGCTAAATCTTCATGTGTATAGTGGGGGGTGCCCACAGAAAAGAATCCATAAACCAAATCCTCCAAGTCTTTTAGTATTCATTTTGATGTTTAGTTGTGATTGTTACATGTAATAAGGCAAAACAAACCTTAAAACTTGCAAACTAAACTAAGGCTAACATGATAAAGAAAAAAGATAAATTGTTAAAAGCAGCAAGTTCATAAAATTTTTAAAGGTTTCACTTTAATTAAATGTATTACATGGAAATAGTATATTCCCAAAGTTGTGTGATTCTATTATGTCGTGGAACGCATGAAACCTTGTTTTTTGAGAAAATAAATAAATAAAACACAGACTGATATCATAAGATAATCTACAAGCAAAAGGTTATAATTTTTCATCACTATACATATATAGGGTAGGACAGATAATTGCAGATGTAGTGCACAGAAATTCAGAATTTGATTTTGGTGGAAAACTACATGAAAATTCTAATTTTGCACTTTTGAAAAGCTTACTCTATTTTTCTATTTGTCGACGCGCACAATCTACTTTCTATTTTTTATTAGACAAAAATATTAAAATGCCTATGAATATAAGATTTAAAGTTTACATTCCCATCTAATAACCCTAAATTATAAAATTTTAAGTTCACATGTACACTAAGTAATATTTAAAAAATTTTCACATAATACAAAGCAAAGAGAGGAGCATACGCATCAAAAATCGAAGCATATAAATCATTTTCTATGTATATTATGTATACAACATTGTCATAGCATTCAAAGTCCAATCACTTTTCACCAGTTATTTTACAACTAAACATGAATAGCTTTCGGCTACTTTTCAAAGTAAGTTTCACATGTGATAAGTGTTTATATAACTGTACATTTTTCAGACTTAATTTTTCTTAAATTACTTTGTGAAAGCCACATTAAATACAACATAGGGCAAAAGTACTATCTAAATTGACCTGAAAGAAGCCAAATAGTTAAGGAAAAATGACTGGCACATATTCATTTTTATGAAGAGATAATTTCACATTTCTTCCCTGAAGTTTAACATAATTGCAGAAAGCTCCTGCCTAGTTCAAATAACTACGCTTACCTCCCCTATCTTGGAGTTATTTTAGTAACAAAAAACCCATTATGATGACATAACCAAAAATGCTAAACAAACCTCCAAAACTACCCTTATGTTATTCTTCTTTAAAAAATTTTAAATTTTAAAATCAAACTGACTACTAATCAATTTAAAAGCCAAAAAATACTCTTACCCTTTTAATCAAATTTTAATATCCAACCACCCTCTCTCAAAACCTGGATTCAAAATCTCCACTATTATTCCCACCTTCCTTCTCAACCTCCATCGGTTCCTTTAATCCACCGATACATTTACCACTCATTTCCTACATACTCAAGCCATTCAACAACCAACATCCTTAGTTAATCACCACTATTCTTTTCCAATAATCTTCACTACCACTGAACTAGTGCCTCTCTTGAATGTACAAGAAAAAAAGAAGACCTTCAACATCTGCCACCATCACCAGTTTGTTGCCATTGCCACCTCTTCGTATAGAAAATATGGCAAAAAACAAAAAAGAATTCAGCCAAATACAATCACCAGTCTACCACCAACGCCTCTCAAGACCATGTTTCCCAGGATTTTAAAAATAAGTGGCACACTGCTCTTGAAGACAAAAATAGAAATACCATATCCAATCTCCAAATCAAAATAATAACAAAGATGTAAAATCTAATTGAAGATCAAAGAACAAAACCAGATTATCCAAAATAATTTCTTGAATTTAAAAACCTAATATACTCCAACTTTCATTTTATCTTCTTTGGTCATCAATTGGGATACTTTCCCTTGGCTACAGGATGGAATAGGTTGTAGGCTTTTTTTCTCCCTCCATTTTTAGTTTTACAACTCTTTCTCATAGTAAAGTAGCAATTAAAAATCAAGACTAGGATAGTCATTTTGGTTTACAAGGGATGTAAGTGTAATTATTTGAACTAGAGGGGAGCTTTTTACAATTATGTTAAACCCTAGGGGAGGATTGTGAAATCATTCCTTTTATGAACTTAAACCTTTCAAACGGGTCATGGATGTCAAGCTAAATTTGTCGACTTATAAGATGACCTATCATCTATGACTGGTGACCACAAGGGAGATTCTTAGGTCCATAGTCCCACTTTTAGATTTTATGGTTCAAAAGATCATCAAGTAAGCAAAGTGATATATGTTAATATAAAAAAATCATGTAAAATGATGTCAGAATAATTATGTAACTTTCTTTTAAATTACAAGTTTCACAAGTAGAACCATGGTCCGAGTCCATTTAAAAATTTTCCGTGACCACAAGAAGAAAAATGATTGAAAGGTGGGGATCCTAGTGGATACGCAAAGCATATAAACCATCGAGAAATCAGCAATGATATTCCCTGTATAAACTTTTGGTGTGGGATTTGTCTGCCAACTTGCATATTGAAGAAAGTTTACGGCTTGGATAGCAACCACCCAATCTTTATCTAAAACTTGGCTTATGATGTCATTCCGTATACGTCATTAGCAGCTGTTTTTTCAGCTCTACCTGCTATATCCCTTTCATGCCCGTATGTGCATGCAGCATGAGGTTTATGAAACTTAAACTGTACTTATATTTCATGATTAAATGTTTCACGAGGAAATAGGAGGCTTATAAAGGGATCAAGAAATCAATGATTTAAACTAGACTCAGCATCTTCACAAGTGATGGATAACACATATACATATAGGTGGTTCACTATTCATTGATTACATTCCTAATCATGTGGTCTACACCAATGGGGATTATGCAAATAAATCTGATTTTTTAAACAAAAATTTTTTTATGTTAATATTTTAGTGAGAAAATACGGCAGAAAATGCATGTAGATGCATAATTTTTTTTTTTGTTAAAAAAAAAAAGAGAATTATTGCATGTGATGTCACATATGTAAGAAGTCTAAGGCTTTGTTTGGCTACCATTATTTTCAAAACAAAAAAATTCAAACATATTTTTCAACTATCTTTTATAGTTTAAATATGTCATCAAAAAATTGTACAGTGAATTTTTCTAAGAACATTCTAAAAATGTCATCCGTTCGAAGCATAAATCTATGAAACACATCAACATGAGTGAGTTTTTTATATTAATGTCCAATATATGGGCTGGAAATGATGATGATTGAACTTGTTTGTGGTGAATCAATCTAACGAATTGTTATCAACTTAATTAACGCTATCCAAACTATAGCTTCATTAGATTTTAAATTTGTGAATATTGTAATTGATAACACATATACTCCACCAATAACGTACATAACATGTAGTAATGAAATTGTAAAATAAGATACTAGCATTGTTAAAGGGGAGTGGAGAGACAATAGATGAAATAGAGCATTATAATACGAGTTTAATCAGTAAGAGAAAACTATACTTCAATGCATTTAAATCAAAGAAAATTTCTTCTAGTATAAGAGATAAAAGAATATTATAACATCACAGACAATGTGACTTTGAAAGTTATATAGGTATATACAAAATCTAATGATTAGACATGAGAATTTGGAAGCACACATAAATATGCGAAATTCTAAATTGTAGGGATAAGAATGCATAACAACGCCGTTTTGAAGAGACTAGTGAGGTAATTTAGTCATATTAAAATTATCTACAACTCTCACTTTCGGTAATATTACTCTTTACCCGAGGTAAAACCATTGATTAAATTCCCCACTCCTTACTGCTAAAGAGTTCCCAAATCTTAAGCTCTCAAGAAAAATGAAATTGAAAAAAAAAAAAAAAGCCAAAAGGGAGTAATCATTAGAATAAGAGTTTTACATGTATGTTATCCAAATTTTCTGGGGGCTCATATGGATGACCGGCAAAAGTCATGCAGATAGTGCAAATCAAAAAAGTTAAAACAAAATTATCTCATCTCCAGTTCATGATGCAGATTTATACGAAGCTTTTGTCCAAAACACTTTAGATCATCAGTATTCTGATTCTTGTCTAGCAGATTAAAAGCATCTAAATGGCGGTCAATTACTCCTTTCAGCTGTAGTTGCTTTTTGGGGTCAAAACATTTATAAAGAAATCCAACCAAAATACTTCCATCTAATATGAATACACCCATGACACCTGTAACTTGTTTCTTTTTGAAACTTGGATATATGTCATATAATAGTCCATCTGGTTGGATTAATGGGCTATATATACACCACTCTAAATCACTCATCAGCATACAAACACGTGATTTTCTTTTTCTTTTAACAATCCAATAAGATATGAATATGACTTATAAAAGAAGAAACCTAGTGCAAAACATTGATTTATGCATTAAACTAACAAAAAACCTTATCTTTCCAGATTGGTATTCATGTGAAGTCGATTGGCAGACATGCCTAATATATATTCACCTAATTGCTTTGCTTATATGGTGACTTTTCAATGCTAGCAGGCCACTAGCTGCTAGATCGTTAAAATTGCTTTGTGCTACATACAATACTCAAGAATAGAGGAGAATTTGCGTGTGTGTTTTATCACATGTTTTGATAATTTCTCTTCTACTGTTGTGTTTTGCTTTCTTAACCAAACCATTTTGAAGATTCAATCATCTCAAGTAGATCTGCTGTGCTACTTTTTCTTTGTGATCCAAATTCTATGAGATTATTTTTGCTATCAATCAAACCAGTATATAATCATGGAGATAACATCAATAATTTGACAAAAACCCAAGGAAGAAAAATATATTTTGATAAAATATTTATCTATATATTTAATGTCGAATTTACCTTGGATTTGGGCTGTTCTTGACCATCTTTTTTCCATACTTTCTCCACTTGTATCCATCGTCCATGATATCCAGCTTCGATTTAGTTCTAAATGCAACCTTAACGCCCATTTCCACGGTTTTTTTCTTCTGCACTCCACTTCTTATTTTTCTGCAAAAAAATAAGAAAAAAAAATCCCATTTTGAACAACTGTGAACTAATAACCTTTATTTTATTTATAGCTTTTTGCTTTCAAAATGAAGTACTCAAAGAAGAAATTGAAATAAAATGAAAACAATATGGATCTTGGGGAGGTCTTGTATGTGTGGATATGTGAAGATGTGGAGAGAAAGGATGACTTGCATGTTGCTAGCAGATCTTGAAGTTGGATCATAAGATTCAATCGTGGTATTGCTGGTACTAGTTTGATGGGACTTGACCACATTTTGTGATGCAAAATGAACATCTTGATCAAAGCTATAATCATCTTGCATCATGAGATAATCAGAGAATTGGAACTCCGATGTAGTGTGGTGATCAATATGTTGCGTAACACCAGACATGATTTCAGTAGGATTAGGGCTAGGAAACACGCCAAGAGAACCCTCCATTTTTGTGTTGAAAAGAAGATAAAACTGGTTAAAGACTAGTTGAGGAAAAGTCTAGCATAAAGACTTTGGGACGAAGACTAATCCTTCTTGTGTTGCTTCAATAGTTGATAATAAATACTAATAGTACACCTACTGTTGCTGCTGCGCATGCTATGATTTTTCCTGCTTTGTTTTCCCATGTTGCTGTTTCGTAGACACATTCCTGGAGGAATACAATGAAGGTGCTTTTCATTGGCATATGGCTGGCTAACTGTGATGTGACTATGAGGGAGATTCTTCAATGCAATCAATTCACGATTTTACTTGTGATTTCTGAAATATGTTATTTTTTTTTGTAATAATATATGCATCTATCTAACGTATGTTACTTTGATTCAAATTACAAAATGTACAAGTAAAAGGTACTAGATTTATGTAATAATGTCTCGTATTTTTTTTTATACTGTCAAACTCTCAATTATTACAAAAGATAGTAAAAATATTGTTAGGAATTATTTCAGAAAATATGCAAATCATGGTACAAATTGTACAAAATAATTGTACAAACAAAATCAGAGAGCATAATTTTGAACTATCAATCATTAGCCTATGTGTGAGAAATCGTGTATCTAGTGCAATTACATCAATAATTTTTTTGAAAAAGGGAAAAAAGAAAGAAAACCATTTTTTTGGACACATCTTGCCGTGAACGGCCTTTAATGACCGCCATTGACAATCATTGGGGTCCGGTGGGTCCTGGTCCAACTATTACTGTGAGCAATTGTTTGGGAATATCGCACTAACATACGACCATATATTACACAAGTGACCCTTTGACACCAAAAAAAAAAAAAATGACCATATATTTACTTCTTTACACCAATTTTACCAATCACAAATAACCAAAAAAAAAAAAATTAGCCTGTCTTTTAAGTACAAATAGATAGATGCATATATACATATATATATATATATGTGTGTGCGCGCGCGCGTCTATCTATCTATCTTTCTATATATATATATATATATATATATATATATATATATATATATTAGAGTTGAAAAATGTGATATTACGTCCTAATTGGGCAACGGCTGCAGACGGTTTTCCAACAATTGTCTCTGAAAATCAAAGTGACAAGTCAGTGACTATCGAGAAATCTTGAGCTTTTCCTTTTCTGAAATCGATTTAGGAAGCACCTTGGAAGTTTAGGAGAGTACAGATGCCACATTCTTTTTCCACTTTCCATTAGCAGACTCCTAATGGTCTAAATTCGGCACACTCGAAGGTTCCATACAATGAGCAATTCTATATTGTTCATGCCAACTTAATAATACCATTTGTATTTCTATCGAAGATCAAGATTGTTGTTGCATCATTGAATAATTATATTTTATATGATTTTCACTATTTTCTATTATTCGAATATTACAATCCAATCTAATGGCAAAAGATTTTTATATGGAACTAATTCTTTTAGTATGATAATATACTACTAAAGATAGAATTTGTAAGTAGCTAAGTGATATATTAGATAAATTTTTGAATGTTGAATAAGATTTAAAGGATTACTTGAGTTATACAACTACCACCTAATAAGCCAAATTTCGACAATCATTACTACTAATACACCATTCCAATTTAACCTCCTCTCTACCCCTAGCCCGGTTGAGACGGGGATGCACCCTACTCTTCTTCCAACATCCTTCTTCGTTGCAGCCGCCAGCTTGTTTTCAATCCACCTGATCTACCTTTTCCTTTCCACCTATCCAATTCCTCTCTCTAGTCTCATCCTAATTAATGTTTGAAAGTGATTGTATATGAGCGATGGGGTGATACATTCATTTTAAAGTAATTGTATACTTTTCATTCAAAAAAATCAAGCAAATTGATGTGATTATTTTTATGTAAAATATAGAGTTTGATGACAAAAGTTAGTAAAGTGCTACAATTGATAGTTTAGAAAATAAAAACCGTATAATTAGTGATAATTCGAGAGGACATTTTTGCAATTAACCCTAAATTATAATCTCTTCGATATATTTCAACACGTAAATTTTCTTCAAAATTAACGGAAATACAAAAAAATTATCTCCATTATTGATTTCTATTGATTTACGACCAAATTATTAGGTTACGGTGACCTTTTCATTTTTAAGTAATGACTTAATAAATTCTATCCAAAAAAAAAGTAATGACTTAATAAAGTACAAAAAACATAGAAATTAAAGATGCTAATCACGTACTGACAAATATGGTAGAAACTAGGGAAAAAAAAAAATTCCATCATCATAATGTATATGAACTGTCACTAGAAATGATGTGAGTTGTGAAAGAGCCGAGAAATGTTTTGGGCTGCTGCGTATCTTGACTAATTGTGGACCAAACAAAAATATCTTGCCTTGTCAATTGCCTTTTTTTTTTTTTTTTTTTTTTTTGTCGAAGTCAAACTTTATTTGTCGGCACTTTTTCTAAATCAAACGCACCAAATATAATCGGAATAGTCACCGTTGGATGAATCTGGATGGTAAATATTAATTGGCATTGAATGTGTGGAAAGGGCCTAAATGTCCAGCCCATTTGACGAATTTTGGATTAGTAATAGGTTGAATGAGATTTGGGCCTAAACATGAAATAAAGATTGTATGACCTCAAACGAGCCTGAATAATAGATTTTGAAGATTACTCAGCCCAATAAATACCACCTGTAGGAGTACTGCATCTATGTTTGGTCTCAAGTGGATGTAGGCCACACGATTTGTGAAGAACTGAGACTCGTAGCTATAGAGGGGCTGTTTTCAACAATTTTTTTATTTGTTTTTATCTTTTGATTTTAAAAAAATTATTTTGTGATGTTTTTAATTGTTCTTTTTTACTCTGTTTTTAAATTTATAAAGCTAAATTGAGAGCAACTGATTTTTAATTTTTTTTTAAAATCAATTTTTATAAAAGTTTGAATCCGTTTAGAAGAAACCCATAGTTTACTAAAGCCATTCTTGTCCAAAAAAGGAAAAAAGAGAAAAAAAAATTACTGAAGAAATTTGTAAATACAAATCTTAATGTACCATTTATGGTGTATTACTAAAAGGCTAATTTAAAGGCTAGCACACGCAGTTTTTTATAACTTCACTTCATGCAAGTAGCAAATTCTTTGGAAATCACATGTATTGGTGCTAAAGGGACATCCAATGTATGTAGAGATTTAAAAATCATAATTTTTTTGGGATAATTATTTTATAAAAGTTTATTTCACAAATTCTTTTATAAAAGTAAATTAAGAATATGTTTTTAATTTTTATAAATATTTTGTCATAGAACAAGATCTAAAACATGTTATATTTTTTAAAAAAGAAATTATAAGTACATTAATGAGTAGTCATTTATTTAGTTATCACAATCCATATTCATAAGCAGTTGCAATTTGAAAGCCTATAAAAAAGAATATAAAATATAAAAGAGATACTAACATACTAAAGGTGGTTCTCTTTATACATAGTATGTAGTAAAACTCAACTAAAGACTCTTAGAAGTTTGAAATAGTCTCTCCTAAAGTATCTTGATTCAAATTTTAGCAGACTTAAAGTTAATTTCATCTTTGATTTGATCTGATACTTCTCCAGAACACGGTGGAAATGGATCGAGTATCCTCCCAGGAGTCCAAGTCGTGGGAATAAAGCACAACAAATTTGTTCGTTTCTTGAATGGCCCATCAGATGAAGGAATCTTCATTACATTTTTACAACTTAATTGGCGGAAACAAAAAAAGAGTCTAACTGTTAGTGATTTATGATTTTACTCTAAAAAGTTAAGTGTTTGAATCCCTCCCGAATATCATTCTCTTCGTCTAATTATAATAGTATAAATTTGATAAAATAAAAAAAAAACCGAATTGGAACAATTTTTTTTCTTTTTTATCGTGAAGAGTCAAACAAATGTACTGGCCTACGATGTTCCCTACAACTAATCATGTAGATATGCCACCTCAATTCCTCAACAGATAAGTAGTCAACGTATGTAGCTGGCCATGTGAACTCACAAGGGAAGTACACAGTTAATTGCTAAACTTGTCAATCATACTCATAATGGTGGTTCGTCGGTGAAAATGAATGCTGACCTCCGAGAAATGCAAAGTTTTTACAAGCAATCCTCAAACTTGTACAAATTTTCGAGGATTTTCTCTGTTTTCTGTATACACATATAAATGATAAATCTTTACGCATTCCTTCTAAATTTTTATGACATGTCATGGAAGAAAATTTTAAGTTCATTATTATTTTCTGACATAAATCTGGGTGCGTGTATTATTTTCTCACATTGATAATTTCTTTAAGTTAGATCCATTTTCAATTATCTGTATATTTAACTAGCATAAACATACATACAGATATATATACATATATACACACATAAACACACACGTACATATATGTGGGGGTGTGTGTGTATATATATATATATATATATGTATTTATGTATGTGTGTATGTGTGTGTGTGTGTATTTATGTAAGTACGTGCCTACAGGATTCATGAAGTGATTGAATGAAAATTAAAAATCTAGACACTTGAATTTGCAAAGAGCGTTTATTGGTACTTCTAATCCCCTCGTTTGCTGTCTAAATTCAGAAGTAAATAGCCAATAGATTTTCCATATGAAGCAAAAGGAAAATTTTGTTTTTCGTCCTTTTTCTTGGTCTTGAATTTTCTAGTGACTACGAAATTACCAACATATTCTTACAAGTCATCAACAATTTGGAGGCATTAGCTTACGACATCAAATTGAGTCAAGGCAAGGAAACAAAGAAGGTTCAACATGATGGAGGAATCCATCATAAAAATATAGAAAATATGTTAAAGAACAAGCAAAGGAATGGCCACCGCTGTATAATTATGATAACGAGTAGAGAACAGTTCTAAAAAAGGCCATTGACCCAAACTGATTAACATTCAATAATCCTTCAAAGTAAACGACCAACAAAAACATATTTTTTCAACAAAGAAAACCGTACAAGGTTGGTTCACGGGATGCACGATTCTTGAACAAATAATCAAAACTCACAACATGTTCTTTTCACATGATATTTAAAGATCTTGCTTTGCTGGCCGGTTGAAGATTTGGCTTGCTTAATGGAACTCACATGGATCATGGATGTCCTCACTACACACAGATAATGAGAAAAGTAGGTGCTGACATGACAACAGGAAGATTGTGGAACTCGCAGAAAGTAGCTGCTTTTTTAACGAATCATTTACACTTTCTACAACCCTCTTGAAAGTAAAGAAGAAACAAATTCAGCTGGATTTTCGGAGTTCTCAGAAACTCCAAGGGCCTAAAAGACACCGATTTTCATTTTTTGTTTTGCTATGTCCATCCTCAAAAGGAGCTTGCTTAAGATCATTGTCATCGGTGACAGCGGGTAAGATACTCGATCTTTTTTCTTCCCCTTTGCTACCCCCTTCTTTCTGCACTTCTGTTTTCCCTAAATCCTGCCTTTTCATGTTTAAGCTCCTTAATTTTTCAAATTTGGTATATTCAGAGTAAAAAGGAACGTGCTTCATGTAATTGTATGCTTGCTTCTTCTAACGTATGATCCTTTCTGATTAAATTTCAGGGTGGGAAAGACATCTTTGTTGAATCAGTATCCTTTTTAGCAATTTGTTTGAATATCATTGATGTCTTTTTTGTCCATAATGCATGTTAGTATAGACGGCGGCACTAACTATAGACTTCCATAAACTCGTTATTGTGGCATTTTTTAAAAAGCTTGTGTATGTGAGATAAAAAGCTTGTTAAAATGTGTTCGAAATTTTCTAAAAACGTGTTTTAAAAAAAATAATTATGCAAACAGAGTCTTGTTAACTCTATCCAATCAGTGCAAATTCTGGATTGGATAGACCTTTTCATGATCAGAATTTGTTTCTGTTTCTTTACCACTAGTCAAATAATGGAGGCATCAATTATTGTTGACAGTGGTGGTAAATAATAGTTTCAAATGCTGACAACTATAGTGCTAAGAGAAAATTTTCTTCAACAACTTCTTGAATTCGACTAATGATACAGCTCAATCATTTGCTCTAGTTCTGTATGTTTACCTTTTATGTCCTATTGAAACAAAATATACTAGTTTGTTCCACTATCTCACAAACTGTTAGGATAGAGAAACATTGTTGCATCTTTATCTCTTTTAGAAAATTTTAGAATTATTGTATTTAATTTATTTAGCTTGAATCATTACTTTCAACTAGTGGTCTGTTAACTGCTATTATAGATATGTACACAAAAAGTTTATTCAGCAATACAAAGCAACAATTGGTGCTGATTTTGTGACCAAGGAGATACAGATGGATGACAAACTAGTCACCTTGCAAGTAAGTAATTAGCATTTATCAAGACATGTAAATGTAGCTTTGACGAGGACTTTCTGAGAGCCTGTTAGACTAAAGTTAAAAACTTCCACAGATATGGGATACAGCAGGACAGGAAAGATTTCATAGTCTCGGTGCTGCATTTTATAGGGGAGCAGATTGTTGCGTGCTTGTGTTCGATGTCAATTTACTCAGATCTTTTGAAACCCTTAAACATTGGCATGAAGAATTTCTCAAGCAGGTGATTGATGAAGTTGTTTCCATATCAGTCATTGCCTTTATTTTTGTTTGTCCAAATATGTGTGGGTGATTGAGGGCAGCGTATATCTTCAAGACATCATGTATGACTAGCATTACAGTGATTTGCTTTTTTTTCTGGTGACTTTGGATGGTTTTATTTCTCGATCTCCCTGGGAGGATCTTAAATTTTGAACTTGTTCAAGAATGCATATCTGTCGAGTTAAGTAATTTACCCCTTTGAATCCCTGCATAATTCGCAGGAGCTTGGTGCACATGGTTTGCTCTACATAGTAATTTGCTTTAACCACATTCGGATTCAATTTCATACTTAATTTTCACAGTATGTCTCCAGGCAGACCCAATGAACCCCGAGACGTTCCCCGTTGTATTGATTGGAAATAAAGTGGATGTAGATGGTGGGAGCAACCGAGCGGTAAGACCTTACATTAGACATTAAATTCAAGAGAAAATGGTCAGTTTCGCCACAATTTCTAAGCCTGTAGTGCATCCACGAATGCAGATTTTTGAGAAGACTGTGAGGGATTGGTTTGCTTCCAGAGGAAATATACCTTACTTTGAGACCTCAGCTAAAGAAGATTACAATGTTGATGATGCATTCATGACTGTGGCTAGAATTGCTCTTGAATATAATCATGAACATGATCAGGACATGTAAGTATAATCTTGGGTATTTTTCCACATGGTATCCTAATGCATGATACTTTTGTTTCCTGCATCTTCTATTGTATAATTGTATTCCTTGATTGCATCACAAAACTCACATTCTCATTCCCTTTGATTGTACAAATTATTTCATTTCAGTTGGCCGGTTGATGAAGAGATTCCATCTTACTGGTAAGTCCGGCCTTACTTTGTGAATGCGACCTTCCATATGTTCAATGTTTTTCCTCTAATTCAATTTCACTTGTCCAACTCTTTTTGTTCTGCAATTCTCTCAATACAATTATTGTTCTAGTAGTTTGTCGCATCAAAAATGTCTTTGATACACCGGTCCTTTTTGCAGCGACCTCCAAAGAATACCAGAATCTGTTTCAGGGATTGAGCAGAGAGGAGGATGTTCGTGCTAAACTTTTCCAGCAAAATTTAGAACTCCAGTTGATGACATTACAATTTATAACTTCATTCTTTGGCCTTTCATAACCCCTCTCTCTTCTATATTTTTGTTTTCATTTGAAGTACAACCTAGAGTATCACATGCTAACTACAAAAGATTTTTGTAGTTCTCTAAGTTCAAATAAGTTCTTGTATCATTCTTTCGAATTTCAAGGCAGGTTCTTCTGCCATCTGCTTGCTTACATTCAATTGCATTATACCGGAATTCTCAGGAGATGTGTACTTCCTCTGAGTATTCTGTCCTTCTGCTTCTGGAAATAGACAAATTCATGATGGACAAAATGTCCATATAAATCAAATAATAGAAGATTAGAAATAGTTTCTAGACATTATTCATGAACAAAATCTTCATTTTTTTCAATTCAACTGAATAAAATATTCATCTTTTCTCAACCAACTCAACTGACATTAAATCAACATCACAATTTTCTCATGATTTCCGTCGTGAAAATGACAGCATCTGATAATTAAATATTTAAAGAAAGAACGAATAAGTTGTTGTCACATTTACTGTGTACGATAAAAAAACAAAGAGCATCAAAGTTTGCCAAATAATTCAACAAGTTGTTTAGATGCTATTCGAAAGCTATTGGTGCGTGTACGTTTAGTGGACAAATTTAAAGTAATGCTTTGAGGAAGATTCTATACTTCCCTATTGGATTCACTGGGGAAACAACGGATGAAATTGACTATAAACTAAGGAAGACTTCAAAGAATATAAAATGGCATTGCATGAAATTGCACCATGGAGAACCCAATGATACAGAGAAAAAGTCTTCAAATCTTGCACTGCGGCACCCCAGCATGAACTAGCTTAGGCCATTTTGCTGTTATACTCATGTTACGCCAGTTAGAGGGCAAAAGATCATCTTTTACTCTTTATTTGGATGAAATTATACTTTACGCTCTTTAAAATTGACCGATTCTCACTTTGCACACTCAATTTCACTTTTGGAGACATTGCATCCTAAAATTTTAGTTTTAGTTTCATTTTACTCCAATTGTTAATGGAATTTAGAAAATTAACGCAATTTTTCACGTGTACACGCTACGCACCATCAGACAGTAAATCAAAGTCTATCATACATCCCAAACTTGTCGTTCGTTGCCACTTTGCACCCCCAAACTCTAATTTTTGGATACATTTTATCATCTAATTTGTTTTTAATATATTGTTATAAATTTTTTAAGGTGTAAATAGATATTTACCTAGTATTTGTCCCACCTTGTAGGTATCAAAATTTTCAAATTATTTTTATGATTATAATATTTATTAGACCACAAAAGGCGAAAGTAAAATTTTCAAAGTGATAAGATCCATTTCAATATTAATTTAGGCATTAGTAAAAGTAAAGGGCAATAATTTTGCTCATAAATCATTTACTTACCAATAAATAAATCTATTTAACTTATTGTTAACAACTCGATAATGTATATTATAATACTAGTATTTTAAATAGTTTAATCAATTACTTATAAAATAACGTAAACATAGGTTTAAAGCACAAATTAGGACACTGAAGTTTTAATCCTAATAATTCAAAAGCTTTTGGATGATTATATGTACATTTCATAGTATATGGCAATATAGGTATATGTATGACATAATATTTACAAAAATAAACTTGTAAATTTGACGGTCACAAGATGCGCTAAATATCAAATATAATTCTATGTATGACTACTATATATTTAGAAAATTTAAAAATAGATTAACACGATATTAGAGGGTGCAATGTGTACAAATATTGGAGTTTGGCAATGAAAATAGAAACGGATAATAAGTTAGGAGTGCCAAGCAAAATTTAGTCTTTTGATTGATGATGCGTGGTGTCCAAGAGCATAACTTCTGTTAATTTTATCAACATGGTTAAAGAAAGGATCAAAGTGGGACAAGTTTGAAAATTTAGTGTGCAATATGTTCAAAATTAAAATTGATGGTACAAAGTGAGAATCGGTCATATGTTAAGGGGTGCAAAATGAGATTCGTCCACTTTATTTGTTACACTGCAATTAATTAAAGTGTGAAACATAAAATGTAATATGTAAAGTATAATAAAAGACCTGGAACCATTTAAGAGAGTGCCATGTGTATTTTCACATTACGTATCTTAAGAAAGGAATGTGTATTCCTCCGTTATGTAATATAATGTGATTATAACATCACAAGTGTAATAGATGAGCTAATAAAGAAAATTGATTCATGCAACATAAAATTGTTGATCAAACCCTTCTAAAAGAACAGCATTTGTTTTACCTATTCTTGATCCTTGTTCATGCATACCACACCTCCTTCCATCTTTTGACTCCCAACTCCAATTAATTTTTTTGATGTGAAGGATGCCGAAGCTAGCAATATACCGGTACATATTTACAAAAGTCGCGGCCATGACATTTTTTATAGTGCAACTTTGATCAATTATATGGTTCGAAAAGTAATGTAATTCTCAATCACAAATTCAAGTTAGTTTTAGTTAAAACATCATCCGACCATGCTTCTTTAAGTTCCCCATTATCTATTTGGTGAAGAAACAATAGATTCCACTAGGTGTTTATTTTTAGCATTATTCTTTGTCAAAAATGATAATTCATTCTGTCGGCTTGATTAATTAATCACTCAACCTTTCTTCAACAAAGAACAATTATTGAATTGAAAATTTCTCTCAAATATGTGAGCTAAATAAAATGTTAAAAAATCTAAAAATTAAAAAAGAAATGGCAGGAACAACCAAGACTCATGGTGATAACAACTATAGCTCCAAAAAAAAAAAAGAATTAATTCCCAAGTTAGTTTTACCCAAAATGTTACCTGAACATGCTTGTGTAAATCCTTATCCTCCTTACCAATATAAAAGTGGACAACGCACGCACTAAGCGTGTTTTCGTCCCGCATGCTTTTTGGCCATTTTGCTTATTGTCATGCCCATTCTCATCATTTTATCACCCTTTTCTTTGCACTTTTCGTTGCACCATTTCCTTTGTTTAAGCAGCGGTTCCAACGGAATTGGATACTTGAACGTTAAAGAGAAGTTTGACATACACTTCTTCTACCATCGATAGGCAGATCGCATTAGAAGGCTCAATCTTTCTTCATTCTGCTCTGCAATGACAAACAAATACAATTCTTCGGGCTTATACATGAGTCTTGATAAATATCAAAGTCTTGCACTATTCCTGCTCCTCCGCTTGATCCCTTAGATTTTCTCCACCATTCCTGTCGCTACCCATGCAGGCTTAGCTGCAGTGACAAATCCAATCCTTCTGTTTTATCTAATCTGGGTCCAACTGGTATTTTTCCCGTGCCGTTCCTATTTAATTTTTGTACTTGCGTATTAATTAGACTTTAATGTCTTTTTTGATCGACTTTGTAGACAACAAATTTTGACACACCATTAATTTTTCAAACATTGGAGGCATTTTTATATTTTGGGGTCAAATTCTAATTTTTCAATAATATCGGGGGGCAAAATAGTAATTTTATCTGTAAATATTTTTCCATTAGCTTTGGGAGTTTTAAGTTCATATTTTTACTTTCATACGAATTTGTTAATTTTTTGATTTTTTTCTGGATTTAATTGGTATTTTTTTTTATATTTTTACCAGCATAAGGGTAAAATGGTAATTTTTCCTCGCGAACACCATTTTAGCTCATTTTAAGTCCCAAATTTATTTTTCTAATTATTTAAGCGTGTTTCTAAATTTTCTTAATTTTTCGGGAACTATTGCTATTTTTTCTATAAATACTGTATTAAGGGGCAAAATCATCATTTTACAGTTTAAATTCATTTTTTATCAATTTTTTAGTCATAAATGCATTTCCTAGGGTTTTAAGCTTATTTTTAATTTTTGGTAATTTTTCAAGGTCAATAACTATTTTTTTGTGAATTTTCGTTGTCTAGGGGCAAAATCATTATTTTACAGTTTAAATTTATTTTTTATCAATTTTTGAGTCATAAATTCATTTCCTAGGGTTTTAAGCTTATTTTTAATTTTTGATAATTTTTCGAGGTCAATAGCTATTTTTCTGTGTATTTTCGTTGGTTAGGGGCAAAATCGTCATTTCATAGCCTGAACGCGTTTTGACCAATTTTAAGCTCTAACCTTCATTTTGAAATCTACTTTGAATTTTTGGCAAATTTTGAAATTTACTGTTATTTCTTTGTATTAATTTTTTGATTTTTTTGAGTAAAAAGTATATATATATTTTTAATAAAATTAAAATTTTTATTACCAGTGGCATTTTTGTTATTTTGTAGTATTCTTGGTGACCAAGACAACTAGCTCTATAAATACCCCCCATTAAAACCAGAAAAAAGGGAGAAAATTTTGAAAAACCCTAAAACACATCTTAATCTAAATTATCAAAGATCAAAACACACACTCATACAGTAATAAACACACACACATAGTCGTTCTCATTTTCTCATCACTGTTCATCGTCTTCAACCTCAAACTTCGTCATTGTTCATCAGATTTTTCAAGAAAGCTCCAAAGGTAACACCTTATCTTGTTTTATCTCCTTTTATTCTTGTTTCATTTCATTTTGTTTCATTTTCACTATAAAATCTGATTTGTTTGAAAGTGTTGATTGAATATTAGTTTTTTTTATCTGAAATTTCTTGCTGTTTTTTACTGGGTTATTATCTTTCTGGGTTTTACTTTTCTATTTTGAGAATTTTCTTTTTATCACGGTTCTCAATATTCTTCACCGTTTCTCTTCTTTTTTCTCTCCATCGCCTCACCACCATCAACCTCCCTCAAACCAATAAAACCCACCAACCCTCCTCCAAAACCCCACCTTCACCACCAGTAGTTTCTCCAAATGCCACCATCCCCATTTCTGACCAAAACCTGCACAGAAAACAAACAAGACAACCAAGCAACTGGAATAATCACCTCTCTACCATGAACTACTTGCCACCATTCAGTCCAACAATCCAGCTCCAGAAATCACCAATTGGTCACCCACAACCTCACAGACGCCACCAATTGCCTACCAATACATTAGCAAAACCCCCAAATTCACCTCCCCTGTTACCACAGCAGTCAAGCTCCGCCCACTCCCACACAACCCAAACCTACAAGATCAAACAGTAACACAAAGACCAGCCCGTAAATAGTCCCCTTCACCTCCCATGAAACCATTTCCCATCCCAGAACCACCAATTTGCCTCACTTGCAAAGCAAACAAAACACAACCCCCATACACATGTAATTAACACACGAGTGTCACGCCCCATTATTCGAAAGACGGAAAAAGAAAATTAATTGATGTGTTTATTTATTGGAAAAAAGTGTAGGTTTTTTGTAAAATGATTTTTTTAAAAAATTATTCATAGAAAATAGTTTGACAAAAGATGTGATTTTAGAAAATGCTTTATTTTGAAAACAAAAAGAAAAGGGCCTAAAATGGGACTTTGAAAATGCGACGGTTTTTTTAGCCCAAAAATAGAGTCTAAAAAAGGGTTTTTACTAAAAAGGAAGTCGCCACTTGGTATTGGGTTTTGGTGTACCAAGTCATCAAAAAATGTTTTATTACAAAAAGTAAGAAAATCGAGAATGGTTTCTTTGGAAAACGTTTTTGAGAAAAATGTAAGAAAAACAAGAAAAACCCTTTTAGACAACTCCAGGTCTTTGAAAACAAGAGAAAAAGGTTCGGGAGTCACAGTTGAAGAAAGGGAAGGCAAAGGTTTACACCTAAGGCACCCTTTCAACCTAGCGAAACTAGTTGTCGCGCCCCATTTTTCGAAAATAAATAGAAAGTGTAAAGAAGATGTCGGGAAAAGGGAAAAGGAAGTATTAAATGTAAATGTTGTGGTTATTAAAAAAAAGCGTGTAAATTTTTGTAAAAACTAATTTTTTGAAAATGCTTTGTAAAAGATGATTCGATAAAAATGTGACAAAACAAATGCTTTACTTTAAAAAATAAAAGAAAAAGGGCCTAAAATGGGACTTTTGAAATGCGACGATTTTTGGGCCCGAAAATAGAGTCTAAAAAGGGTTTTTTAGTGAAAAAGGAGTCGCCACTTGGTATTGAGTTTTGGTGTACCAAGTCACCCGAAAATATTTTATAAAAGGTAAGAAAATTAAGAATGATTCATTTAAAGAAATGATTTTGGCAAAATATAGGAAAAACAAGAAAAACCCTTTTAGACGACTCCAGGTCTTTGAAAACAAGAGAAAAAGGTTCGGGAGTCACAGTTGAAGAAAGGGAAGGCAAAGGCTCGTGCCTAAGGCACCCTTTCAACCTAGCCGAAACTAGTTGCGAGGTTTAGTCTAAAAATTTTTCTAATGTAACCCTAAAGTTTTATCACATTTGGATGCAACTATATGAATGCAAATCTAATCCTAAAAATGATGTCGATAAGGGACGAAATGTTCCACTGAGGTTTGGTCGGAGTTATCGCATTGATTGCGAAACTCGAGTCTAGACCTCGATGGAGTCACGAGTATAGATGCAAAATGAAATGCAAAAGAAAAGGAAAATAGTAATATAGGTAGTAAATGATCAAAGAGAGTAGGAATGCAACATAACGGGTACGGGGGACTAATAAACTCGTGACTAACTGTTTCTACTCACGGAGGGGGGGAACGACATGTACGCCATCGCTTCCCACGTGAGTAGATTGACTATTTCTAGTCAAATCACACAAATGACCTAAAATTCTATGTGTAGTGGAATCTAAATGTTATGCACTAGGTAGATGTTAAAAATAGATAATAAATGATAAAGTATATAAAAATTATACAAAAATGAAAAAGGCCTAAAAGATAAAAATGTGTGTGAAATATCATGAACACGCGAGAAATGATCCTAATACTAAAATGATCTAAAGGCCTAGCATTGGACTAGCCTATTTTCTAAAAATTCTCCGCTAGCGTTGGACTAGCGAAGAAACCGGGATTAACCACAACTAGCGTTGGACTAGTGTGGCGACGATACACATATATAATGATAAAGCAAATAAATAAATAAAGCATAGATTGAAATAATAATCACATAAAAAAACACATAATAGCACATAAGAGCACATAACACATAAGCATGGTATTCTAGATGCAAGTTCCTAAGGAAAGCGAATAAAACACACAAGCACATAACACACATAGCACACAAAAGCCCTAACTATTACACCGAAGAAGCCTAATTACAATCTAAAAATAAAAAGGTAACCTATCTAGCCTATCTATTACATTTTCTATCTAAATACAAAATTTTGCTAAATAGAATATTACCTATCTATTACATTTCTTTGAATAATCAAAAATTAAATTCGAATAAATAATATGACATAAATAAATAAAAACTCTCACATGGATAAAAATTATAAGCACAAAAACACGTAGAAAAACACATAGGAGCACGTAGGAGCACATAAAAAGAAATATTGGAAGGGTAATCGAGGTACCTCTCATTCGTAAACCCGGTATAAATGGCTACTAAAATGAACAAACATGTCAAAATTATCACTATTTAATAAATCAATCACTAATTGAATAATTTTCTACCGATCACTATGAACATGCTATGATAATTCAAACAATTATAGCAATAATAAACAAAATAAGAGAAAGAAAAATAATGATAACAATAATTAATCATTTAGGAGAAAAATGAAAATTGTTTAAGTAAAAATAAATTAGTAAATAAATAAATAAATAAAGCAAAACAACAAAGATAAAATAAAATAAAACTAATAATAATACTAATAATAATAATAGAAGATAAAATACAATAATACATACATTGAAATTTTAACACCTCAAATAAGAATTATTAAAATAACTAAAAGGGAAATAGAGAGACTAATTTGAACATTAATTAGACTAACAAGACCCCATTCTAGAACATTAATTATAAGTTTGATAAAAATAAATAAAGAAAATGTAAAAAGAAATAATTTAAAGCTTTGAGGACTTAACTAATTTTAATTAATACTTTTTTTTTTTTACAAAAATAAAATATTATAAGATTTGGATTAAAAGTGAAAATTTAAGCAATATTCTAAAGTGAAAAATGTAATTTTCAACAAACAAAAGAGTAAAATTATAATTTTAAACCCTAATTAAGGTAATGACATAGTTTACAACAAATTTAAAAGCTAAAATGTAATCTTCAGCAAGTATAATACCCAAAAATAAAAATTTCCAGCAATACTTAAAGCTAAAAATATAATTTCAGCAAAGTCATTAAATAATACCTAATTTACAGCAATGTCTAGGGTCAAATTATAATTTTCAGCTATATAAAAGGGCCAAAAATAAAAATTCCAGCAACTACAAGTATTAAAATACAAATTCCAGCAACAAATAAAAGGCTAAAATATAATTCTAACAATTAATGGAGGTCTTAAAACAAATTCCAGCAACATAAAGGACCAAAATATAAATTCCAGCAACAACAAGGGCCAAAAAATAAAATTCCAGCAAATTTGAGGACAAAAATGCAAAAATTCCAGCAATGTGAGGGACCAAATTGCAAATTCCAGCTACATTCAAGGACTAAAACAGAATTCCAGCAACATTTAAAGCCTAAAATACAATAACAGCAAGCTTGGGAGGTAAAATTGCAATTTCCATAAATATCAGAGGGTAAAATTGCAATTCCAGAAAAATTATAGGGGTCAAAATGTAATTACCGACAAATATAGGGGTCAAAATGAAAAATTAAAAAACGTAGGGGGCAAAATTATAATTATCTAAAAGTTGAGGGACCTAAATGCAATTAATCGGGACCTAATTGCAAAGAAAATTAAATTATGGGGGTCAATCTACAATAAACAGAAATTTAAATGCACAAATCAAACATTTTCAGGGCCACAGTAGCATTACTGAAAATATAAGGACTATAAAATAAATACCTATTATTAATTAAAAATAAATAAAAAAACTAACTAACCAAAACGACGTAGTTTTGAGTGAAACTACGTCAAAACGACGTAGTTTCACCAAAACATTTTTTTTTTCTTTTTCCGGCTAATTTCGGTTTTTTTTTTTTTTTTTTCTAGATTTCCTTTTTTATTTTTTCTTTCCTTTTTCTCTCTCTTTTTTCTTTTCTCTCTTTTTCTTTTCTCTCTTTTCTTCTTTCCTTCTTTTTTTTTCTTCTTTTCTTCTTTCCTTTTCCCTCTTTTCTTTTTCTCTCTTCTTCCTCCCCGATTCCCCTCTGCTTCTTCCCTGTTCTTGCTTCCCAGAAACTCGACTCTCTCTCCCTTCCTCCCTTTCTCTCTTTTCTCTCCGTCCGGCTCTCTCTACCCGCAGGTCTCTCTCTCTCTCTCTCTCTCTCTCTCTCTCTCTCTCTCTCTCTCTCTCTCTCTCTCTCTCTCTCTCTCTCTCTCCGGTTCTCACTCTTCTCGGTTCCCCCCTCTTTCCGACTTGTTTTCTCTCTATTCCTCTCTATTTCTCAAACTTTCCAACTGAAATTGCCCAAATATCAGAAATCAAAACTCTAATTTCAATTGGATTTTATCATTGTTATTATTATTATTATCATTATTATATATATTTTTGCAATGAAATCTGAATACAAATTCTGATTACAGGAAATGAAAGAGGAGGGCCAAAGTGCTACCTGTTTTGGAGAATCCGGCGGTGGTTTGTGATGATTTTGGCTGCCTCCGGCGCCACTGATGTTGATCGTTTGTTGTTGTTGCTTTTTTTTTTTTTTTTTTGAAGGTTTGCAGGGGTGTGTATGCAGGTGTGTTGTGTGTTGTGTGTGCGTTTCTGTGTAATGGTGTGTGTATGCAGGGGAAGTGTGTGTGTATGCAGGTGTGTGTTTCTTGTGTGTTGTGGTGTGTGTTTAACAGGTGCAGGGGTGCGTTTGAGGTGCAGGGGATGGAGAGTGCAGGTGTGTGTTGTGCGTGAGCTTATGTGTCTGTGAAAGTGTGTGTTTGATGAAGATGCAGGGGAGGGGCCGAGAGAGGGAAGAAGGGAGAGAGAATTGTGTGTCTGTGTGAATTGAATGTATGTTTTGGAGCTGGGAGATGGAGAGTGCAGGTGTGGACTGGTGTGTGTCTGTGAAGAGGAAGAGGAGTGTGTGTTCTGTGAAGTCTGTGAAAGAAAATGGTGAGGGCAGAGAGGTAGAGGAATATCCAGGTGTGTGTGTTGTGCGTGAATGAGTGTGTGCCTGGTGTGAGCTGTGTGTTTGGAGGGGAAGGGGATGAGAGGGAGGTCTGTGTGTGAGTGAGAGTGAAGTGCAAAGTGTGTGTTTTGGTCGGGTGAAGCTTGAGTGCAATGTTTGGACTGGTGTATGCAGGTGTGTGTTTTAGTGCTGCAATTGTGCAGGGGTGTGTGAGTGTGTAATGTGTGTGTTTATGGTGTGCAAGTGAGAGTGAGGTTGTGTCTGCAAATTGTCTGCAGGTGGGGAATTGAGAGTGCAGGGGAAGTGTGTGCCAGTGAGAGTGAGGGAGACCGAGAGAGGGAAGAAGGGAGAGGTGTGTGCTTGGTGTCTGTGTATCTGTGAAGTGTCGTGAAGATGGTGAGAGATGAGAGTTTTTGCAGGCAACAGGGGAGTGTAAAAAAAATGAGTGTGCAGGAGAGATGAAGATGGAGTATTGAATCAACCAAATCCCATGAAATCTGATGAATTGAGATGATGGGATTGAATGTTGATGATGAGAATAAGGTGGAGTCGTTGGTAGCGCCATGGAGTAACTGTTGTGGCTTACTGTAGCAGCAGCAGGCTGCAAACGCAACCTGCCCCTTTTTTTTTTTTTTTTTTAAGGAGAAAGTAAAGGAAAACAAATAGAATAAAATAAAAGATATTTGGGATCTCTAAAATTACTAAGAAAACTGCTGAAATTTATAATTATAAAACCGAATAAAAAAAATTTATCGCAAAAATTCAAAAAAATTAACATAACATTAAAAATGTGCGATTGATAGAAAAATAATAATAACAAATAATAATAATAAAGTATTAAAATAAACATTAAAAATTTCTAAAAATCATGAAATTTATACGGGAAATTCATGAATATATGAGCTATGCATAAATAAATTCACTTGAAAAAAAAATGCATTGGGAAACGTGCCATTAAATACTAAACGACCTCTAAAAATTATGAAATTTTTACAAAAAGTTTATGAGTATTCAAAATGCATATATAAAATTTTTTCACTTCAAAATTCTCATAAAAATAGCGCATTGGAAAACGTGCCGTTGATAAACAAAAAGATGAAAATTAAATAAATACTAAAAGACCTCTAAAAATTATGAGATTTTTACAGAAAATTTATGAGTATTCAAAATGCATATATAAAATTTTTCACTTGAAAATTCTCGTAAAAAAGAGTGCATTGAAAAACGTGCCATTAAGTTTAAAAATACTAAAATTTTAAATAAATAGTAAATTACTCCCAAAAATTATTAAAATTACAAATAATTATGAAAATAGTAAAACTGTATATTTAGGAAATAAAATAAAAATAAATAATATCTACGTGGTGAAATTACCATTTTGCCCCTGATGTAACGAATTAGACATAATATACACGAAAATTGCACTCGACCCCCAGAAAATGAAAATATTCCCTAAATGAAGTAACACACACATATATTTACAAGAGGTGTGTCAAAATTTGGTGTCTACACTAGTTGCGAGGTTTAGTCTAAATTTTCCTAATATAACCCTAAGATTTTATCATATTTGGATGCAACTATATGAATGCAAATCTAGTCCTAAAAAATAGGTATCGTTACGGGACAAAATATTCCATTGAGGTTTGGTCGGGATTATCGCATTAATTGCGAAACCCGAGTCTAGACCTCGATGGAGTCACGAGTATAGATGCAAAATGGAATGCAAAAGAAAAGGAAAATAGTAATATAGATAGTAAGTGAACAAAGAAAGTGGGGATGCAACATAATGGGTACGGGGAATTAATAAACTCGTGACTAACTAATTCTACTCACAGAGAGGGCATGTACGCCACCGCTTCCCACATGGGTAGATGACTATTTCTAGTCGAATCACACAAATGACCTGAGATTCTATGTGTAGTGGAATCTAAATATTATGCACTAAACATATGTTTAAAATAGATAATAAGTGATAATAATACATAAAAACCATACAAAAATTAAAAAAAAGGCCTAAAAAAGAGAAAATTTGTGTGAAATGAGATGAGATGCACACGAGAAATGATTTTAATACTAAAATGACCTAAAGGCCTAGCATTGGACTAGCCTATTTTCTATAAATTCTCCACTAGCGTTGGACTAGTGAAAAAATCGGAATTAACCACAACTAGCGTTGGACTAGTGTGGCGACGATACACATATATTACAAACAAATAAGTAAATAAATAAATAAAACATAGATTAAAGCAATAATCACATAAAAGCAGATAATAGCACATAGGAGCACATAGCACACAAGCATAATATTCTAAATGCAAAGTCCTAGGGAAAGCGAATAAAACACATAAGCACATAGCACATAAGAGCCCTAACTATTACACCGGAGAAAAACCTAATTACAATATAAAATGGAAAAAGAAAATCAAAATAGCCTATCTAACCTATCTATTACATTTTCTATCTAAAATACACTAGATTTTGTTAAATAGATAAATATAAACTATCTATTACATTTTTTCGAATAATTAAAGTTTAAATTCAAGTAAACAACATGAAATAAATAAATGTTCACACATGAATAAAAATTATAAGCACAAAGAGATATATAAAAAAAAAACATATAGAAAAACACATAGGAGCACGTAGGAGCATATAAAGAGACATTGAAAGAGTAATAGAGGTACCTCCCATCCAAAGACTTGGTATCAATACTAACAAAACGAATAAACATGTCAAGGTGCCAATATTTTGGATAAACAAAATCATAAAGTCAATAATGCAATATTAACCACTATAATCAAGGGTTAAAATGCAAGGGAATTATAATAACAACAACAAATAAAAAGTTAACAGCACTAACTGAGCATTTAAAAATATATGTTTAATTTAAATAAAGAAAATACAATAATATGTAATTAAACTTTTAACACAATGCATAAAAACACCAAAATAATATAAAGAGGTATAAAGAAATTAATATGATCATTAATTAAATAAATAAAAATTTAAATCGGGTTATTAATTAAAGCTTAGAAACACAAAGGGCGTAATTGAAAGTATTAAGACCTTAATTAGATAAAAAAAGAAAAGTTCCGAATCAAAAATAAGATTTTTCTAAAAATTTTAGGTTAAAACACAAATATCCCAAAATTAGGGGAAAAATATAATTTAAGAAAAAGTTTAGGAATTAAAATGTCAATTTTAACAAATCTAAAGTTAAAATATAAGTTCTAACAATATTCTATGGTAAAAAGTGAAAAGTCTAGCAAATTGGGGGACAAAAACATGAATTTCAACAAGTCTAGAGTAAAAAATGTATTTTCCAGCAATGTTCTAGGAACAAAAATGCTATTTACAGCAAGCTTAAAGGATGAAAAATAAATTTCAGTAAATATGTGGAGTCAAAAATAAGAATTACAGCAAGTTATGAGCAAAAATATAATTTCCAGCAAGATTGTAGGATAATAATGTAATTCCAGCAAAGTATAATGGCAAAAATAAAACTTCAGCAAGGTTGGGGGACAAGAATACAATTTCCAGCAACACTAGAGACCAAATTACAAATTTTCAGCAACTTTCAAGGGCTAAAATACAATTCCAGCAATATTCTAGGGCCAAAATACAATTCCAGCAATGCATGGGGGGTAAAAATGAAAACTAGAGCAAACCTAGGGGGTGAAAACATAATTTCAGCAAGATTTGAGGACAAATTCGCAATTTCAGCAAACTTAGAGGTATAGAATTGCAATTTCCAACACATATTAGAACCATATTGCAATTAATTTGGATATAATTGAAAGGAATTACAGAATTCTAGGGTCAACTAAAATAAATAAGGACTTAAATAAAGTAAACTAAAGTATTGAAGGGCATAATCAAACAATTAAGAACCTAAGGGGGCAAAATGTAAATATATATAATCTGATGAAAATAATAAAAATAAATAACTAAAGAAAACTAACCAAAACTACGTCGTTTCATGTCAAAACGACGTAGTTTTGCCTAAGACTTCTTCTTCTTCTTCTTCTTTTTCCCTTGGCTCTCTCTCTCGTCAGTCTCTCTTCGGTCTCTCCTCGGTCTCTTCTCTTTTCGGTTTCTCTTTCTCTTCGATTTTGTTCTCTCCTCGGCCTCCCTCTCTTCGATCTCCCTCTCTTCAGTCTCTCTCATTGGTCTCCCTCTCTTCGGTCTCCCTCTCTTCGGTATCTCTCTCTTCAGTCTCTCTTTCTTTTCAGTTTTGTTCTCTCCTCGGCCTCTCCTCTCTTCGGTTTTGTTTTCTCCTTGGCCTCTCCTCTCTTCGGTTTTGTTCTCTCCTTGGTCTTGTTCTCTCTTCGGCCTCTCTCTCTTCGGTCTCTCCTTCTTCGGTCTCTCCCTCTTCGGTATCTCTCTCTTCGGTATCTCTTCTTCTCACTCACTCTCTTCGGTTTCGTTCTCTCTTCCTCTCACTCACTCTCTTCGGTCCGCCTCTCTCTCTCGTCTTCACTCACTCTCTCCAAATCTATATTCAGATCCTAAATCCTCTAAACCCATAGCAAAGCTACTAATAGTTAAACACAATTTCAAGATAATAGAAAGAAAAAGTTATACCCAAAGAACGGGAAGAAAGCTGAGAGACTACCTGTTTGGCCGAGGAGATGGCAGTGGTTCGGGGGAGGCTTTGAATGCAGCTTGGAGTTGCTCCTGGTGAGGTAGCCGGCAGTGGGTGGTGGTGATTCTGTGATGGTGCAAATGGGGGTGGTCCGAGGCTGTTTGGACTAGTAGTTTTGGGTGCTTGATTCGTATGCGTATGTGTTTGTCTGTGTAGCTGGACGTGTGCGTGTGTATGTAACTGACTGTGTTTGTGTAGGTATGTGTAATGCGTGTTGGTGGATGGTGTGTGAAGATGGTTTGTGAGTGAACTGGTGTGTGTGATGTGTGTGTTTGTGAACTGGTGAGGGAGATGTCTATGTGAGAGTTGTGTATCGTTGGTGAGCTCAAGGCAAAAAGAGCTTGTGAGTGTGTGCGGATGTTGAGGGGTGTAGCAGGAATGAAAATGGTCTGTGATTCTTGTTTTGCTGAGAGATCAGAGGGAGAGAATTGTTAGTTGTGTGCAATGTGTGTCTATAAGAGCTGAGAGTTTGTGAGGGATTGAGTTTAAAAAATGATCCGATTTTTTAGTGCAAAAAATGTAGGATTGTGTGTGTAGGTTTGAATGTGATGATGTAGGTGGATGAAGAAGGAAAGAAATCTACCCAAAATCTCCTCAAATCTGGTTTTTGCAGGGGGATTGATTTTTCTTTTCTCTGCTGCTGCGTGCAGCAGCTACAGTAAAACTGCAGCTGCTGTAGCAGCTTTTTTTTTTTAATCTAAATAAATAGTAAATAATGTTGAAAAATTATGAAATTTTTATGAAAAATCTATAAATTCATAAAATACATGTATAAAATTTTTTATACGAAAATTCTAATAAGAACATATTTGAATATGTGTCATATGTGACAAAATTATGAAAAGAAAAATAAAAATACTAAATGACCATTAAAAGTCACAAAATTTTTACACAAAATATATTATCACACAAAAATATGTATACTAAAATTTTCACTCAGAAATTTTAACATTTATGCATTCTTGGGAAACATACCCTTGCTAGGCAAAGAAGAAAAATTAAATAAATACCATACGTACTCTAAAAATCATGAAATATTTTTACACAAAATTTATGAATATACAAAATGCACATATAAAATTTTTCACTTGAAAATTTTCATAAAAAGCGTGCAATTGAAAAATGTGCCATTAAGTTAAAAAATATAAAATTTTTAAATAAATAATAAATGACTCAAAAAATCATTAAAATTAGAAATAATGATAAAAATAGTAAAATTATGTATTTAAGAAATAAAATAAAAATAAAATTATATTTACATGATAAAATTACCATTTTGTCCCTAATACAACTAATTAGACATAATTTATGCAAAAGTTGTAATTAGCCCCCTGAAAAAATAAAAATATCCCTAAATGAAGTAAAGTACACATTTTTTAAAGGGTGTGTCAAAATTTGGTGTCTACAACGAGCACATAACGGATTCAAGCCATACAAATTAACCACATAATCAGAAAATCACCGAAGCATTTCTAGCATCTCTGCTACCCACGAAACCATTCCACCGCCCCAAAACCACTTAGGTTCGAAACAAATTCTCAATCCCCTATCAGTATAGTCCCTAGCAAAAATTTCAAACCCTCCAACATCACATCTCAACCTCTCACCTACTGTCACCACCATCCTCAAATCTTTGCAACCCCAATTTCCAGCAACTCTCACAATCACATATCGCCACTATCACCACCGGTTCAAGACACCAGAAATTGCCATAAATAGACCCACAACCCTCCTCCACCACCAGATACCATCAATCGTCCAAATTTAACCATTCACCACCAATTAAAACCACCCAAGCCAACAAGCCCCTGCCAGTAGCTCTACGCTGTCACGCACCAACTCAAGGTCACAGCCCCCTTCCCCTGCTTTAAAGGGGAATTAATTGGGAGAAAACGATTGACCACAAATAGAGAGTAACAGGAGGAAACAGAGGTAGGGGGAAGATGAGAATCAGAGAGAAAAAGGGCTGAGAAAGAGAGGAAAAGAACGACGAAAAGAAGAGGAGCGAAAGATAGAGAGAGAGAGAAATTAGAGAGGGGAATTTCGGTGAAAAAAAGAGAGAAAAGGGAGGAGCAGAACAGAAGATAGAGGAGAACAATAAGCTAGAAGAGAACCAGAGAGAGGGCATTCGTGAGAGAGAGAGAGAGAGAGAGAGAGAGAGAGAGAGAGAGAGAGGGAGAGGGGAACAATAGGAGAACGAAACCAAAGAGAGGGAGGAAGAGACATAGAATAGAAAGAGAATGAAGGGGATGAGAGAAAACATGGAAATCAGAAATGATGAAAAGAAGAAGGAGATGCGAGAGAGAAATAGAGAAAGAGATGTGAGAAAGAAAGGGAGATCAGCCAGCGAGAGTGAAGATAGGAAAAACAGAACCAAGAGAGAAAAGATGAATGGAGAAGGGTTTAGGGATTAGATTAATTTACTTTTGTTTGTTTCTTTCATTATTAGTTGTTGCGTTGATTGAATTCTAATTTAGATTAGTCTAGTTTAGATTGAGTAATTAAAATAATATGCTAAGTAGTTTAGTTAATTAATGTAGTTTTAGTTCAATTTAACATTTCTTGTTTATAGTGAATATTTACTGGTCAATCCTCATATTTTGAGAATATTATTATTACCCTCAAAGACTTTTTGGTCTTATACAGTTAGGTCCTTAATTTCATATATTTACCACTTCCCCTTTTAGATTTTATATTCTTTTTTATATTTTGCTTCACTTTTGACTGAAATTTATTGTTTTACCCCCCCAATTTACTTTAATTTTGCATTTTTACCCCTTTAGACTTTGTGAATTTTTAATTTTTACCCTTTAAAGTTTTATTGAAATTCATTTTTTAGTCCCCTTAGTTGCTAAATTTTACATGTTTACCTCAATTTATCCAATATTTACATATTTTGTGCTTTACTCCTTTATATCGTGATACATTGACGTGTGTGTTCATTTGTTAAGTATTTGTACCAGATCTTCAAAGAGGTATATCTTTTTCTCGTTAATTTTATCTTTATGTGCCCCAATATGCCTTTATGTGATTTTCATGCATGTTTCTTCATATATTTCTTAGTTTACATGCTTTTTGTGTATTTATTTATTTTATGTTATTTAAATTCAAATTTTATTATTTTGGCAAAAAGTGTAATATTTTTGTATTTAGATAGTCAATGTAATAGTTAGGCTACATTTCTTATATTTTAGCAAAATCGTGTATTTAGATAGATAAATGTAATAGATAGGTAGTTTTATGTTTTCACCCCTAAAAAATTGTAGTTAAATTCCCCGGTGTAATAGTTAGGGCTTGCGTGCTTTTGCGTGCTTACGTGCTTATTTGTTTTACCGATTTAATTAAGATTTTTGCATCTAGATATTATGCCTATATGTTACGTGCTTCTATGTGCTCTTATGTGTCTTTTTATGTTTATTTGCTTTCAATTTATGTTTTATTATTTTGATTTATGTTTTATTAGTTCTTATTATTCTGTCACCACACTAGTCCAATGCTAGTTGTGACTTTATCGCTTTCCCGCTACTCCAACGCTTAGTGGGAATCTCTAGAAAAGGCTAATCCAACGCTAGACCCTTAGGTCATTTTAGTATTAGTATCACTATTTGTGTGCATTTCACATCCCATTTCACATATTCGTAATTTCTTTCCATTTTGCATGATTTTATTATTATTATTATTATTATTATTATTATTATTTGACACATCTTCAAGTGCATGACATCTAGGTTGCATTTCACTTAGAATTTAGATCATTTTGTGTGATCTGACTAGAAATAGTTCGCCTACTCACGTGGGAAGCAGGTGGTGTATATGCCGTTCTCCCCCTCCGTGAGTAAGAACATTCAGTCACGAGTTATTAGTCCCCCATATCCTATTATGTTACATCTCCACTTTCTTGGACACTTACTATCTATATTATTTTCCTTTTTCTTTTTCTTTTTGCATTTTATTTTGTATTCACACTCAGTGACTCCCTCGAGATCTCGACTCGGGTTTCGCAATTAATGCGATAATCCTTACTAAGCCTCGACGGGACATGCCTGACCCTCCCGATACTCACATTTAGACTTAGGATTTGCATTCATTTAGATACATCCGAACTGCGATAGAACTTAAAGTTAATTTAGAAAATTTTGGTCAAAACCTCGCAACTAGCCTCTGCTAGGTAGAAATGGTGCCTTAGGCAGCGAGCCTTTGCCTTCCCTTTCTTCAAATGTGACTTCCAGACCTTTTTTCTCTCGTTTTTTGTAGACCAGAAGTCGGAAAAGAATTTTAAATGATTTTTCTAAAATTTTACTTTTGTTTTGTTAAACGATTTTTTCGAGTGACTTGGTACACCCTAACTCAGTACTAAGTGGCGACTCCATTTTTAAAATAAAACCCTTTTTTCAAAATTAGTTGGCCAAAACTGTCACACTTTTAGTCCCTAGCTTTATTTTCTTTTCAAATACCATTTTTCTAAAATAACACTTTTTTACTAAAAGTTTCGATTTTTTCACACACGCACAGTTTTTGTTTTTAAAACCTATCTTTTCAAAAGGGTCACCGGACCAGATCGCCTTCTCGGAGTGCGACGGTCAATGACCCCTATCCGTGCTCATCGATTTTTGGACGTGACAAACTTCATTGCTCTTGACGGTAGCTTCCTTCTCCTTTGAATGTGGTTGTGATTATGACCAAATTTCATTACCTCTTTATTATGATGATTTATCATCCCCAGTCTATTATCCACTTTCAATGTCTTCTATGTTGCTTTACCGCTTCAATTTAACGAACATTGGAATGTTATGATTTTTCTAATATAAACAATTGGGTGTCTTTTTTGTTTTGTATTTTGAATTTTGTAATCATTCATGTGATTGTTCATACTTGTTGTGTATTTAACAGTTTTACATGAACATAGGAAGCCAAGAACTGTTGTGTTTTCATCATTGAAAACTTGCTTTAGTAAGTAACAAATTAATTCCAGTTACGTATTTGTGCTCCAGTTGTAGGCCTTATACTTTTAAAGTTTATTTGATCTTAGTGTTGTGATGCAATTTTCTCTTGTCGTGGCATGTTATAATAGCCACGTTATGGTTCGTCTAAAGTTTATTGGATCATAGTTGGCTGTACCTGTGCATTTGGATGTAGGGAAAACAGTCTTTAGTCAAGATCCTTCCAAGGTAATCTTCATGTATTCTATACTAGGATTTGCCCTATGTGCTGTAGCAATTAGTGGGTTTTGAGATCTAATACCAGAAATTTTGAAGGGGTCATGAGAAATCTATCATGAAACACACTACACGCATGGCCAACACTTCAAATATGCTAATGGCAACTCGTGAGGCTTCAATTTATACAGGTAAATTGGTCACTAAATTTTCTATAGTCAATTCTAACTCCTAACATAACTTCAATTAAAACTTTTACTGAACACAAAATTTCTAAAGGTGGTTGCTTTAGTTGGATTATGTTGAAGTCAATGTAGTCATTTTTTTTGGGAATAAATTTTATTCAAACAATTAAGGGCATTCCATGATCCATCCTGTTGAGTAAGGTATCCTGTTGGCTTGTTGCTTAGGTTATTTTTCAAGTGTTAAAAAATCCTACGATTGACATGCTATTAATGCATATATCCATTTAAAGTCAAAGAACGCTATTAGTGTTTGTGGTTTTAACCTTTCTGTGTATTTTTATTTCTTGCCTCTTCCTATAAATTACAATAAGCGTTTCTTTATCTTTGTGAATTTCTTAGGTTCTGCAAATGTTAATTGACATGGATCATTATAGGTCAATATTTCAGAGATATGGGGTACAATGTCAATTTGATGGCGGATGTCCCGTTGGGCCGAATCGTTGCTTAGATTACAGGCCATCTGGTAATTTTTCCTGCCATGCTGCTGCAACGGCATGCAGGTCGTTAGTAAAAACTAATATATGATGCTTTTTCAGTGTTTTCTTTCCTGCCATATTTTCCCAGTGCTATTTTTTTGAATGAATTACTATGTTTTGAGGTAGTCACTAAAAGTGTGAATTCGTTGTATTGGAAAGCAGAACGTCTCATGTTATATCAGTGCTTTCAGCAATTTGGCTCCACATATTTTCCCACACCTCTCCAAAGCAGCTTTTGTAATGATTTTTGTGCAGATGGTGAAACTATTGAATTCTCTAAGCATCCTGCTGATTGTTCTCATTTATGACATGCTCAAACATATTTTGAGATGAAAGGGATTCAAAAATCTATAGGTGGGAAGTCTCTGACCTCCTAACAAGAACAATTAGTGTAGCTTGTTAGATTTCGACTAGAAGCATATCTCTTTCAATTTATTTAATTTCTTGATTACAGAATTTGCTTTGAAGGTATACTGAATCTCAATGCATTGTTCTCCTTGTCTTGGATAATTTAGAACTTGCAATTATTGGAGATCAAGAGGAGTCCTTATAAATAATGGATGTTCTTTTATCCCATGTTTTTGCCGCTCAATATGGAACAAATTGTAAAGTTAAGCTTTGTGTTTATGTTTCTAGGATTGAATTTGATTGAATTTCTCTTGGGTCAATTTTATGACAAGCTCTTTAACATTCATTACTACATATCATTCACTAATACAACTTTTCCTGATCGAAAGGATTGAAAATATTGGTAATATTTGTGGTCAAACGTTGTTTAGAATCAACATTATGTTGATTTCTATCAATTCTCCTTTTTAGGCAGAAATGCATGCAAATAGTGGATTCCCTACTTATCTAGCAGCACCTTTGGTATACTTCTATAAGTGCACTAGAAAAGTTTCTCAATCCTGCCATGCCCGCAACCTTAGCGTTGTCTAGGTAAAACTATTTAGTGAACATCCACTTCCACCAATTTATAAAGAATACTCCCATCTATTTTTACTATGTTGTTTCTTGTAAATATTTGTCTTTCTACTTATGATCCAAATGCTGTTGTACTCTTTTTGACGCTCGTGTTCCAAGGCACTCAAGCCTTTCTACAGAAAGTTTGATTCAGATTTTGTTGACGCCAGGACTAAAGCTCATGAGGTGTTGCAAAGCGAAGATGAATGAAATTATGCGAGTATGTCATTTGTTCGTTTCATTTTTTACGATGATTAAATTTGAAAAGGATAAGATTTTTGTTATACTTTGTATTCATGAGGAAGCCATGATCACGAATCTAAACTCCCCTATCTATTTTGAGTAACGCGAACCATATTTTAAGCAGTAATCTATGCTATTTACAGACTATATTTATTCAAACAAATAACTTTTTTGCTTTTTTTTTTGTGAACCTACGTTTGCATTGCAATACAATTTCATGCGCATCTTTTGAGAATTTCAACCCCTTTAGTGGGCATCCTCACGCGTCACGTGAGGCTTAACCACTAGTCTTTACTATAATAAAATAGGCCAACACACAGTAGATGGTGTTTCGTCTCGCATCCTTTATGGGTATTTTGTTTATTGTCAAGCCTATTTTTGTCAATTCAGCACCCATGTTCCTTTGTTTTTCCCGCCACACTGTCTCTCATTTTTAGCTAGCGGTGCCGATAAACTTCCTATTTCAACGATGGATAGAAGTTTGAGTCATACTTATCTTGCCATCTATTTCCATGCCCATGAATAACACAGATCTTCTTAAGATCGCTGCTCTTCCTTCATTTTGGTAAAGGCCTAAAGCAGTGGTTATCAATTTTTCTTTGCTATTGCTGGTTATTTCCTGTCACTTTTTTTTTTTTGGGTTCTCCAATTCTTCTTGCATTTTGTTGTCGGCTTCTTTTTTATATTGGTTGCATGTTAAAGATTCATTGTGCTGGATCTACCTACCCAACTGTTTTTTTTTTTTTTTTTTTTGTGTTGCTAAACTAAAAACTAAGAGAAGCCTTGGAATTAATCAATGAAGCTTTACTCCTATCTATGTTTACTCAAAAAGTATGAGCTTGATCACTTTAGATATTGATTGGAATTATTGAGCTAGCAAGAAAGGCATAGTCTTTAGTTTGCAAATATAATTAATTGTAAAATTAGCAAAATATTTTTAGCTCAAAGATGATCTACGGCCAAGTTGGATTGGTTCTTTAGCAAGTTGAAGGCCCAAAAGTTTAGGCATTTTTCATAAATATTTGTAGATTGAGTGAGAGTAAGCACAAAATCTATAGAAAAAGAGCTAGATTTGTTGTAAAATGACGAAGACATTTGGAAAACCTTTATAACTTTTAAGTTCTTCAACTTAAAATACATGTTTCTGTGTTTGTCTCTATCCTTTTATTTTGTGTCTCTATCGATTGAGTTGGAAAGGATCCTTAAAAGCTTTGTGGATTATCAATTACATCCAACTTTATTAAAAACACCTTTAATGCTAGCCCAAGGAGAATGGAACTTTAATTCTGCTAAAAGAAAAAACACCGTAACGAAAGAGACACTTTCTAGCACGAAAAAAATGCCTCCATGATAATGAAAGAGACATTTTTACACCTTTCCCATGTTTGACATACTTAGGATCCATTCTTTTTCTTGGTCATTTGGTTTTCATGCATGCCATTTAGTAACTGATAATGGGTATTGGTGTTTTAGCTTAGTTACATTATGGCTGTCAATTTTGTCAAAAGCAGTTGAAGGACTAGTGTTCCATCAAGTGCTCAAGATTTTATTTCCTCTCATCTCCTACATGTTAAAAGGAAGAGGACTCTTGCCATTTTTACTCTTTTTAGTGGTTTTTTGTTTTTCTGTTGTTTTCTTCTTTTTTCCTATTTATTGTTGGTGGCAAAGAATCATCACATTTAGTGCCAACTTTGATTGGAAATCAACGCCATTGAGAATAAGATTGATAGATTTCTTGCTAGGATTTTGGTCAATAAGCCATTCTTCTTGTCTTGTTATGGGTTGGGCCTAAATTTGATGGAGGCTTTATTCTAAATCTTAGGAGACATTGTGGCTTTCTCCTAAATCCAAGTACATGTTGTGAGACGATTTTGTGAAAATTTCTACTCACTACTACTTGGTCATGTTTTGAAATCATGCACATAAAAAACATACATATTCTATTCTTTTAATTTCTTTTAACTTGTACGATTTAAAGTCTCCCTTTGATAGGAAAAAAAGTAGTGTACATATTTAAAGATACAATCTATTTAGACATACAAATTCTCGCATGACTTGAAGAAAAGATATGTGAAAATTTTGAAACTCAAATGGTGAGGAATATCTGTTGACAATCCAAACTTGATTATAAGATTATTCATTCAAGTAAATAAAAACATCTAGTATATGAAAAGTTATATGCTTCATTGGGCACCCTCTTGCCTAGAAAGTTATAAAATATTCATATTGCTTGGTGACCATCACATGATATCATGTGTGATGTTAACTGCTGTTGCATGAATGAATGCCATGCAAAAAACTATAGCTGCTGGTACGCAATGCTGAAATGCTGAATTTAGCACAAAATATAAGTCCTTATTTGACTTATATATTGTTGAATTTTATATTTTCATATGTGAAGATGTATATTTAAGCAAATACACAATATGTTTCGCGTTTGGATGTGAATTGATTTCAATGTTAGAATGGATGTGAACTTGGTAACGCTTTCAAGAACTTTATCATTTTCAATATTCTACCATAAATTGATTTTAGTCACATAAATTCCAGCAAATTAGTTGTTTTCGTCAATATATTAAGGTGTAGGTTCTTATATATAAGAAAAAAAAATATTATTCACAATAGACTTATTCGAAGCTCATGTACTATGCTCAGCCGTTGTAAACTTCTTTAAAAGAGAGATAAAATGTCCATAAAAATAGTCAAAAAATCATTGTTCTTGTGAGACTGAATTTTTTACAGCGATATTCAAGTTACATATGCTTGTCATTCCTGTGTGATGTTAAATGTTGGTTTCCTTCTATTTCCAATTTCAGCCGAGCTTGATAGTTGCTTATATTTTGTGTTGGAAGGAATAGGTGTAGGTTTCACTCTCTTATTCTGAAGCTACTACCAGGAACCTCTCTTTTGATGAAGTAAATCATGTTCTAGAGCCGTTATCATGTATTCTTTGAATATATGCTTCTTCGGTCACACATTATGCTTATATTCCTCCTTGTGCGATTGAGACAGTCCATGCCTTCGATCTTTAAGGGACTATATTCTCAAGATTGCAATTTTTCAAAGCATTTTTGAGATTTTGAAAGATTTTCTTTGTTACTAATTGCAACAAGCTGAAGATTCATTACATCATTCCTTATTTCCAACTAGGGGTGGGCAAAAAAACGTGTCGACCCCAAAAACCCACATGATTCGATCCAATCTGATCTGAAAAATAGGGTACTCAAACCGTCTTTCTCTCAGCGGGGCAAACTAGAGTGCGATACTGAAAAATTTAGAGTCGGATACAAATCAAGAAAATAAAAGCTCGTGGGTACCTGATCCAACCCCATGTTATATTATATAAATATTAAAAAATATATGGACCTTATTATAATTTTATTAAAAGTATATGGACTGGACGTCCATTATCTCGTCCACATACTTTCTGGAGTTAACCGGACGTCCACTATATCCTCCGCTATCTCATCTGCATACTTTCTGGAATTAATCGGTCGTCCGCTTCATCCTTTGGTGCGTCCGCTTGGTTGTCCGCTTCACTTTTTATTTTCTATTTTGACTTTTTTTGTTCCTAATTAATTTTACTGCAAATACACCTTGGTAGAACATTAGTATATATTATTAGTAGTTTGTTAATCATCAAAATCAAGATGAATTGAGACTATAGTATCATCAATTTTGCTTATAAGCTTTCAATTAGTAACATGAATTAGTAGACATTTACAATTGTTTTGGAAATTAAAGAAGTCAGGAGAATTTCGGAAGATCTTGGTATATGATTTTGTATTCTAGTCATTACAATTTTCAATCTAAAAAAAAATAAGGGCGGGTTGGGTACCCTGTGACCCGACCTTATTTTCGGGTACCCAAGGACCGGGCACCGAAGGACCAGGTACCCGAGAGCATTAGAGTCGGGTTAAGATAAAAAAATTACTAACCCGACAGGTTAAAATCGAGTCAGCCAAATCCTTTTAGAGGTGGGTACCCAACTCATACCCACCCCTATTTACAACAAATAGAAACATATTTAAGTTACATAATTCGATAATTATTACACCACTTGTGCAATCCGTCAACCCAATGTATTTTATATTCAACTAATATTGATGATGGATTTCATGATTTATTGATCTTTTTTTGGTAGTATACGTTAGTTTTTTGTATTTTACGATTCTTGTATGACACAACCTAGGACAATGAAAGGTATTGACATACAATATTGCATTACACCTTTAATCATTTAGCATAGTACAGATTTGCAGATGACTCTTTTCTTTCCCTTCAAAGATAATTCAACAGAATTTCTTGACCCTCTATCACAACTAGATCTAAAATTTCTATTCAATCCTTCATTGGGCACCCACATGTATAGCATGAGGTCCAACAACTAGTTCCCCATAAAATTATCTATTTGGGAGAGAAACAATGATTCTGTTATCATTATTATTTTTTTGTCAAAAACAAGATAATATCTATTGTCTTAAAATTAATTCATTTAGCAGACCTGATTAATTAAACCTTCGACGTTTCTGAAAAAAAAAATCCCTTATTAATTTGAAATGTCCCTCAAAATGTGAACTAAAAAAATATTTGGATGAAAACCTAAAAAAATTTTAAAAAGAGAATGGTAGAAGCAACCGAGATTGACATGGGTGACAACCAAAATATCCCCCCATTTCACAAATGCCGGGCTCAAGAACAACCAGAAAAAATTGAAATAAGAAAAAAAAAAAACTGTAATATTCAGCCACGCGTCTCACGTGCCACGTTATTAAGTTTTTTTTTCCCAACCATTTAAAAACAAACGTTACAAAACAAAATAAAAGCTTCTTTGTTCATTTCTCAAATTTCTGTCTTTGGAAGCTCAAAAATGGCGTTCTCATCGGCTGCTTCTACCTTGAGTTGCGACTCAATTTCCCGGCTTCTAGCGAAGACCAGCAGCTCGAATTCAAGCAGTCCTTTTTCTCCTCAGACTTGTACTACTTCAATCTCCTTCCCAAAATCTTCTTCACCTGTTTTTACCAACCGTAGAAGATCTTTATTGTCCATTAAATCATCAGCTTCTTCTGTTCAAGGTAAAACTTTTCTATATCTGATTCTATCTACATATGTTTCTATGTTTCTGTGGGATTCTTTTCCCTGAACTTTACTTTTTTTGGGGTTCGGATACAACAAAGAAAGATGTGGGATTTAGGGAAAAATTCTTGCTTTGGATATCTGTTTTGTTTAGTCCTATGCTGTTCTTATTAATTTTTCTGGGATTTAGCTAAGGAAATGATCGATATTCGCAAAATCTGACCTTGGATTGATGGGATTTGTGGTTTTGGTAGAAACAAGTAAATCCCTTGTTAAGTAATTGACTATTTCAACAATACTGTGTTTTTATACATCAATTAAGGATGCTTATTTAGGTGTATGGATGGAGAGAGATGCTGAAGCTGTTGCTCAAGAGTCATATTTTGGTAAAGGAACCTAAATTGTGTGCAACTTAGCTTTAAGGTTAAGGTTAAAGAAGTCCCTGATGTTTGAGTCATAGGCAGATGAAATGCAATTGGACTGTGTGGAAAATTCTGAATCTCTACTCGTGCCATACTAAGTTTGCTATGGAAAACTGTTGGATGAATTTGATAATGTTAAAAAGATTGCAAAATTAGCTTTGAAGAAAGTTTCGTGATAGATACCTGGATGAGGACTAATAGTTTTGCTTGTTATAGGCAAAATCAGGTGCTGGAATGGAACAGAACAAGTCATTAAGTCTTTGTTTTATGTCTGACCTTGAGATAAACAAGAAGAGCTTAATAATCTGGCCATAATCGACTTTGATCCTTTATTTAGAATTGATGCTTTTAGTTTCTCAGTAAATGAATAAAAAGGAAATACTTCATGAGGCTATTCTGCAATTAAATGCTGGTGATCTAAGCAAGCTTGTTGGCGCTTTCTTAAAATTTTAATCAGAGGGATTGATAGTTTACTTATCTTCAGCTGTTTAGAGTGAGTATGCTTTTGGTCACAGCTTGTATTTGGAAGTATAATCTGAATGAGGAAAACAATATCAAGGACTGCATGCCAAGTTACATGGGTGGAAATGGGGTTTTGTGGTGAATGATATCTGTCATTAATCTAGTTGATAAGTTTTGTTCTCCCTCGGCTTCTGTTGAATATTTGAATTACTGAAAATTGGATGCTGGTTTCTATTTATGTCACCTATAATGTGAGTTGTCATAGTTTATGAAACAAAATTGGAAATGGAAATGTGAGTCACTATCTAGCGTAAGTTTGTACGTCTCAGTAGCTGCCAAATTAGTGTAATTTAAAGTATATATGACAATAGTGTTTATATGCTAATGTAGAACTTCTTGAGTCGTATGCTTTTAAGTAGATAATTTTGGAAGTTGGAGACAAGACATTTTATTTTCTTCTTCTATTGTTGTTGGCCAAGTGTGTAAAACATTTAATCGAACTAATGAAACTAAATCTGGGGTTTTGGACCTCCAAATTTAGTGATTAATGTAGTACATTTAGAAATGACCATAACCCATTTGAATTGCTAGTTGTTCATTCATAATTGAGGTTTCTACTGAGAGGAGTAGATTAAGTAATTGACTTGGACTGTAGTACATTCAATACTAAAATTTGTTTATCTAGGGGGAGAGGATGATGGATGTAGTCGACAGGTGGACCCATCACAGGTTTCTCAATTTTTGATTCTTGAGTACGTCATTCTTGACTATCAACCATGAACTATTGAGTCCAAAGTTCTCATCATGCTAAATTTTGAGCAAATCAATTCTTAAGTGAGTATCTCAATTTTTTAATTCTTGAGGAATCCAAAGTTCTCATCATGCTAAATTTTGAGCAAATCAATTCTTGAGTGAGTATCTCAATTTTTTAATTCTTGAGTAAGTCATTCTTGACGATCAACCATAAACTATTGAGTCCAACGTTCTCATCATGCAAAATTTTGGGGAGATCAATTCTTCACATCTGTATAAACTTTGGAGCAAATCAACTTGGATTTCTTCTAAACTTGTTACTGTTATAAAATGTTGGGGAAGTCCACGTGCCCAATGCATGTTTACTCAAAGCAGATTAAAATAACTCAAAATTGTTCATAGTTGGAGGAGGAGGGGGAAGGGGGGTTAATGTTCAAAAGATCTTGTATCTGAAAGAGTGATTCAAAAAGTTCATGTCATTTTCCGATTTCATCAATCTGGGTGCTTCTCCTGGACCATGGGAAACAATATCAAGAGTGGTTTATTGTTTTTTCTTAGAAGATTATAAATATCTCTAATTTTTAAGTAAACACAGTGGCCAATGGAAGTATGTGAAGAAAACAGTAAGTCTGTAAACAAAATGGAATAGCACACATTAAGCTTACACATAATGCTAAAATTCCAATTTTGGAAGTTTTGGTGTAGTCATAATGAAAAGTCGCCATAATATTTGAAATATTCTTGACTACTTCACGATTTTATTGCTTTTTTTTTTTTTTTTTAACTCCAGATACGATCCAATCAGTTTTAGCTTGGCCAAAATTAAGTTCGTGGATAACTATAGGAACAACTATCCATGTTTTGAAACATCTTAAGTGCATTAAGCATTTCATCTGCTAAAACATAAGGAGACCGCTGGGCACAAGTATGTATGCGTAAGTAAATATGTATATATTTGTGTGTGTTATGTGTAGTTCCTTAAGTTTTTTATATAAATTTATATCGTGCAAAACTTTCTAATTCTAGTATGTGAAAGAGTGAAAAAGTGCTTTCATTGTTGTGGAATAAGAAACCTAACTGTCATTGCTCTACCATATCTTTTTGTTTCATGAAAGCATAGATTTGTATCGCTTGCTGAAACAAAAATAAAGTACCTCAGCAGATGATGTACAATATCTCGGTACATCTGATTCGCAATATGATTATTTTCTTGCAATAATTCATGGCCTCTTTGTATGTTTCAGCACCACCAACATCAGGGGGACTTGCGCCTGCAATTTCCTTAACAGACAATGCAATTAAGCACTTGAATAGAATGAAAGCTGACCGAAATGAAGACTTGTGTCTAAGAATTGGGGTCAAGCAAGGTGGATGCTCCGGCATGTCTTATACAATGGAATTTGAAAAGAGAGAAAATGCTAGACCGAATGATTCCATTATGGAATACAATGGTTTTGTTATTGGTATGTGGGTACCTTGCTACTTTGAATGCTTCTTAAGGGAACATTAGTATTAGCTCATGCAGATTTGCAACTGTTTACGCTTTCCATGTTGACCTTTTATGTTGAGTCATTGTCTTTTCCAATACTAAATGTTTAATAAGTTTTTTTTCATAAGGACTGGCCTTTCCAAAAAACCAGACTGATATGTGTTGTAATTTTCTACAGGAGCTATTTCTATAGTAAGTGGCATGAGGTTGATTAGAGCCTGATGTGAATATTGCTTTTCTATACATAGTTCTGGGTTGCAATTCCTTTTAAAACTTCTCTGAAACTTTATAAGAGGCTTCAGAACCAATTTTAATTCACGGATCAATCTGTGTTTTGCTTTACCTCATATGTACTGTGTGAGCTATTTTTTGAGCTGATTAGCATTTGTAAGAGTTTTTCCTATAGTTTTAAGGCAATAGAGTTTTAATACCAGTTGAATAATGGCTTGAGTCTCTGTATTATGATAATTTCAGAAATGAGTTATATGTTTAATGAGTTATGAATTGATTTGCGGGAATAAATACAATATTTGAGCATAACTAGAATCTCAGACTAATGAGTGAGTAGAATAAACCAATAATGCGAAATTGAATTTCTCATCAATATGATCAATAGGGCTATCAGTTTGGCTTGGAGATATAAATCCCATTAGTATGCAGTTTTTTAGGAATGAAAAATACGTATTTGGCAATTATTTTTGTAGCCAGAATCAAAAGGGAAAAAATGCTACTCATGAGTGAAAGCTGGAAAAGAATATTTGTCTGTCATTCTAATAAAGAAAAGGTCTTGTCCAGTTGATTAGATTGCCAAAAATGATGTCTTTAGCTGATTGCAATCTGCAAAGCTGTCTTTAGTTGATTTGAAATTGATTTACTTTTGGAGCTTGTTGGCCGCGTTTTGTCTGTTCTTGGGAAGTTTTACATCTATGCTAGGTCATTGATTGGCAATGGTAGAGATCAGCATGCAAGATTATTCAAGAATCTTTCACCTATCTTCTATCTGATGGTAGGAATTTATAACCCTGCTTAAAACAAAAACGGAGTGATGAATGCCCAAAGAAACCTAGAATATTGCAATATCCATGCTCCAGTGTAAATTAGAAAGTTATGTTTAGTTGTGTATTTAGAATTTCTGCAATAGTTTATTAACATCTTTCTTTTCTAATAGTTTCTCTGTGGACACTGATTATCCCTTGACCTTTTTAATTTGTCTATGCAGTTTGTGATCCCAAAAGCCTTCTCTACCTTTTTGGAATGCAGCTGGATTACAGTGATGCGCTTATCGGTGGAGGCTTCTCTTTCAAAAATCCAAATGCTACACAAACCTGTGGTTGTGGTAAATCATTTAATGCAGAAATGTGAACATATCGTATATTATAGAACAAGTATAATAATGATATCCTTAAAGAAACATTGTCAGTTAGAGATAGAGGATTTAGAGAAATGTTGTTTCGTCCTCTCAAGTGTGATTCTGGAGTTCTATCTCTTATTAATTGCGTATAATTTGCTACTGAGGGTGCATGGTGCCATTATATTATTCTCCTCACTCGGTTGCACTACAACCATATAAAAGGTTATCATCATTACTCCATCTTTTAATTTTTATCTTTAAATAAAGAAAATCAAGTGGAGTTATGTCCAATGTCTTTTCTCATGGAATGGGAGGTTTCAGCATATGCATGAACTTGACAAAAAATCCCTTAATATTTGAATGTGTAGGTCTCGTGATTTTTTATAGCAGAAAAGCCAATGAATGGGAAATGAACCAAGTCTAATGCATCAATTTTGTAAAATAGCCCTGTAACATGTCACTACAATAGTGTGGTTAAACTAAGTTGACCTGAACAACATGTCTGAGCTTAAAGAATACAGAATTTTAGGGGACGTCACTGGATGCAGCCTGAAAGCAATGATGGGTGTTGGGTGCAAGAAAAGATCCCACTTTATTCCCACTTCCCCCTTTTCTTCGTTGAGGCCCAACCAGAGTAATTGAAGGGCCTTAAAAGAGTGTTGCCATCTAGATATACTTGAGCTCATAGTTTTCGAGTGCCAATGGAACTTAAAATTGTGAGCGTAAAAGCAACTTTTGCTTTGGTTTCTGCTCTGTTTGTCGGGGGAACGGTGGAGAAGAGGGATCCGTTGTCTGAACGACGAAACTTTATTACCTTATTATGTGTTTTTGTGTTCAGGGCAGGATTGAGGCTTTGTGCCAGGGAACGATGGAGGAGAGGAATGTCCGTTATCTGAGTACATTTTTGCGTTGTAATGGACTGGACTGATCAAATTATCCCCAGATTTTACTGTTAGGCGTTTTTAGTTACCATAATTATGCATCAAGATCCAACACCCAGTTTTCCAAGATTTTAGCTTATTTTAACGTGAAAAGAATTACTTCCTTATCGAACTTCCCCAGGTATTGCAAATCTATAGGTTCGTAACATTTCGCGGCATCGAGTCTTAGGATCCGGGGAGCTGTAAACTGCTATTTCATTGATCTCTATGGCTTTGAAGAACTTGTTGCTGGACACAAAGACAACGCTGATGTTAATGGCTGCTCATTGCCAAAATAATTTCTACACTGCCGAAGCAAAATTGCCTTGAGATAATTTTGTCCTTCACAATTCAACCTGTTTTTATTTCTACTAATTATTTGTGGGATCAGTCACCTGTCTGTCTCATCTCACGTCTCTCTTGTTTCTTCTCTCTGCTTTATAATTCACCAAATCTAGTATTTCCCTCATTTATTATCCAATTCTTTATAATTCATCAAACCAAGTTCAAATGAAATCTCATAAGTTCAAAGTTTTCCCTTTTATTACGTAAAATCTATGAAATTCTAAAATTTCAAACACAATCATCTTAAGACTGGTGGGAGAGAAGATTGAAGAAGTACAAATCAGTCAAAGTAGAGAGGGAAGAGGTGAAAGGAGCAAAGAGACTAAGGGGCTGCTTGGTTTATGAGAATTGAAATCGGGAATTGGAATGAATCTCTTATAAGCTGCCTGGTTAGAGAGAATTGGAATCATTTCTGAAAATTTTAGAATCTTCCATTTTTTACTAAATCAGAAGGAATCGGAATAATTTTTAAAAATTTTGCAACTTTGACTTCTTTTTTATTCTTCAATTGTTTTTTTGTGATAAATCATTAATAGACATCATTATTTGTTTGTTAATCAACAAAATTAGATAATTTAGGATCACAAAGTTTTCAAAAGTGAATGATTGCAATTCCGATTCCGACATCCAACCAAGCAAGAATATTGGAAGGAAAAACTTCATTCGAATTCCAAAGTGAATGATTCCGATTCCGATTTTAATTCCTCTTCCTCCCTACGAACCAAGCACCCCTAGGATGTGTTCCTAAAGAGTAATGGAAATCATTGTTGACTTTTGAGGAGCAATAAAGTCACTCCAAACAGATTCTTCCTGGCTATAACATCAACAAAAAGGCAACCATAAATCTCCATTTTCTACAAAAATAATTGATTGATCTCTTCATGGAACCATCAAGTTTAAAAACCTTCTAAGGGACACAACATGCAGTGATAGTAGTTGCAAACAATAAATATAAAATTAATAGTGGTATAAAATGTTATTAAAACTAGTAATATTATAGTACTACTAGAAAGTAAAAATATAATATAACTTACTACTAGTTATAAAAGTGAAGAAAATGACAAAAGTAACGTAGAATATGACAATATTTTTTTCTTTTCTCCTTCTTTCCCATTCATATTTCTTGCACATAAGTCACTATTTATAAACTTGAGGTTCACTCCTCCACGTTGAAGATCATAAGACCCTAAATGTAGGTTATATTAGTTTCATGAGTTACATGAACTAATAGGAGATCATCAAGTAGTGGGAAATCACAAGAAATAATATGAAAAATAATAGGGTGAATATGGATGAATATCCACTACATAGCACTATTTATTTCCCTTTCTCTATGCGTAAATAATATGAAAAATAATAGGGTGAATATGGATGAATATCCACTACATAGCACTATTTATTTCCCTTTCTCTATGCGTATAGACCAAAAGAATCATGGCGCATAACATTGTTCCACTAAATAGTAGTATTTATTTTCCTTTCTCTATGCATATAGACCAAAAGAATCATAGCGCACAATATTGTAACAATGTCCATTGATGAGTCTATTATTGTTAGTAACAATAAACATAGGAGTAATTTGATCTCGTCCGGCTTCTCTGGTGTACTCTCTAATAGCACACAAAGGATCCATGAAGCAAACAGAAGTCGTATGTCAATCGTATTCGTAATCACAAGCTTGAGGAAAGACGATTTTTTTTTTTTTTTTAATCAATTTTATCACTTTCTATTGTCAAAATCTGATTCCCAATGTCGTAGATACTCCAAAAATCAACTGTTTCTCAGTGGATTTCATGTCATTTGATCAACTCTTTAATAATCACATTTGCCATCACCCTCTGTCTAGTAGATATTGAAATAACCTTTCATTATTCAGTTTTAAATAGATCTAAAAATAGTGTCTGTGCAAACTATTTTTCTATCGCATTTCATAAGATTAGGATGCGATGGTAACAAAAACTTACTAAAATAAATAGTAATTTCTGTGGAAAGTGGTAAGTTTTCATTAAAACTTACCATTTTTTAATTGAGTTTGGTGTACACCTTCTTCATAAGAAACAGAGAATTTCAAACAGAATAGGTTGACCAAAAACTAATCTGGGCGATGCAGACAAAGGTTGTTTCTTGATAATTAGTAGTTCTACTTTAGATCCTAAAAAGAAGCACAAATTTGACAACTGAACTTTCACAATTTTTTTTTTTTTTATATACACAAGAATTCCACCAGAATACAATAATTATGACTCATAAACTATAAAATGCGGAAAAAAATTATTTTCCAAAATTTTAGACTTCATAAAATTTGAATTAGTGACAAACTGTTTGTTCACAATGAAAAACGCATACACTTTCATTTTTCTCTGTATATCAATCCTTTTAATTCAGCAAAATTGAATAAAAAAAGAATTTATTAAATGTTGTAACATCATTTCTTTCACCAGGAGGAGTTAGTAGCCTGCCGACCCCTTCTCACAATCCTGTATCTGTTAAGTGTTATTTCTGGCAACATCAGCAAAGAGTCTGTTTATGAGACCATCTATGAAGTGAAAGTAGATACATCTCCAGGACTTGTTCAGCATTAAGGTACCTAATATGCCCAAAAATCCAAACACAAATCCCAGCCCCAAGCTAATAAAGAAGGAGATTGTATCATTATTGTCTTCATCTTCATCTCCATTGTCCACTTTTCTGGCATGTCCTTGGCCTTCAGTGTCTGTAGCATTCGACATGTTACATTTGGTTGGCAATGGATTTCCACAAAGCCCTGCATTGCCCTCATAAATGGATGGATCATTGAAGGTTAGAAACTGGTTACTTGATGGGATTGGTCCTGACAAGTCATTGTGAGAAAGGTTCAGATGATTTAGAAATGTCATGGAAGACATGCTGGGAGGAATTGGTCCTGAAAGCTGGTTGGATGAAAGGTCAAGAGTTTCCAGTCGGCTTAAGCTGCCCATCTTCTCTGGTATCTTTCCAGTTAACTGGTTGTGGGATAAATTCAAGGTGCCTAAGATCAGGAGATTTGCTATTCCTTCTGGAATTGTTCCAACAAAATTATTGCTTGAGAGGTCAATGCTGTTAACCAGCTTAAGTATATTTGAAAAGTTAAATTCTCTTCCCTTTACAACTAACTCCATCTGTGGTATGAATGGGTAAAGTTGATAAGTCGAAACTGGTTCTGAGGCGGATTCAACACGAAGCCTAGTCAAATTGCGAAGGCATGAAGGGATAGGTCCTGACAGATTGTTATCGGCAAGGTCTAAAATGTGAAGGTTTGAAAGACTGCACGCTTGTTCAGGAATACTTTTGCTGAAAAAGTTGGACCTTAGTTTTAGCACTGATAGTGATGTACGGCAATCTCCAACCCATTTTGGTATCTCCCCTGATAGTGTATTCTCTCCAACATCAAGCAAAACCAGATCTCTGCAGTTCACCGATATAAAAGAGAGTTCCCCAGAAAGCTTGTTGCCATTTAACTTCAACCACTGAAGCTTAGGTAAAGAAAATATTGAACTGGGAATACTGCCAGAAAGATTGTTCATGGATAAATCCAGGACTAGAAGTTCTTGAAAATGGTTCCATTGGTCATGGATCTCTCCAGTCAGCATATTGCTTGACAGATCCAGTCTTTGTAAGCTCTTCGTATCACCTATGGAAGTGGGAATGCCACCATTGAGAGAGTTTCCAGAAAGGTTCAGAAATTTGATTGCTGGCCTTACTTGACCTATGTTCACAGGAATTGGCCCTGAAAGTAAGTTGTTTGCTAAATTAAGGTAGGGAACATTATGCTGAAAAGGGATGGTACCCTCCAAGGAATTGAAACTTAAATCAACCAGTGCATCAAATGCAAATTCGAGTGAATTGGGAAGCACTCCTTTTAGTTGATTATTGGAAAAATCTAACCAGTCAATATGGGGAGAAAATTTCCAAAACCAATCAGGTATTGTATCCGACATCCCTACATCATTGAGATGCATTCTAGACAGATTTTTCTGAGTCCCAAGCCAGGCCGGAAAATTAGGACCTACTTTGCAACTGCTGATTCTAATGAACTTCAGACTAAAAGGTGGAACCCAATCAGAACTCACGTTGAAGACAATGCTTTTGTTTGAAGATGATAATTGCAAGTATTCTAGATTTCTAAGGCCTTGAAAATGGTCTTGGGATAGAACACCTTCCCAGAAATTCTGGAACAAATGCAACGCATTTAACTTTGTTAAATTTCCAAGGCTTTGGGGAATAGATCCATTCATTCTGTTATATGAGAGGTCCAAACCTTCTAAATTGAATAAGCTTCCCATAGATGATGGAATTGGCCCTGAGATCAGGTTATCGAAAAGATAGAGGAATCTTAGTTTCTTAAAAGTTCCCAAAGAATTTGGAAGTTGCCCACTTAGTTGATCACTAACCAAATACAACTCTTCTAAGCTGCCATTGCAGCATCCTCCTAAACCTGTTAGTAATACACCAATATCTCCTTTAATTTCATTGTAAGAAAGATCAAGCATAGAAAGAGAAGTAAGGTAAAACAACCATTCTGGCATTGAGGGCTGGAAATTGTTACTGCTCAAATCAACAACTGTAAGGGAAGAGAAGTTCACATTTGGTAATGAGTGAGGAAGGTTTTGAAGTTCACAGTAAGGTAAGTACAGCTTCGAAAGGGAAGGAAGTTTATTAAGGGCTTGCAGCCAATGATTAGATGCCAACATGAGGTTAACAAATCCCAGATTAAGATACTCTAAGGATGTAAGATGAGTAATCCAATTTAAATCCGAAACCCAAATGCTTGGTTGAGTAGAATTTGGAAAATTTGAACTAAGATCGAGGTGTCTCAAATTTGAGAGATTACCAAGATGAGGAGGAACTAATCCTGCAAATTTTGAATGAGAAAGATCAAGGTAACTCAGCTTCTCAAGTGAACCTAAGAACTCAGGAATTGGATTACTTTGAAAGTTGTTCATGCTGAGGTCTAAGTAATTCAAATGTTCTAAGTCAAGCAACGAAGGACTTATCTTTCCCCTCAAACATGAGGAATTGAGGTTGTTTGTATCATCTTGATCACCTTCCAGGTAACAATCAAAGCTTCTGAGATCAAGCTTGATAACATTTCCTGTTTGGTTACTGCAACTTACACCAGTCCATCTGCAGCAATCTTCACCAATCCAGGTGGAGAGCCGACCCGAAGGATCATCAAGACCTTGCTTCAATCCAACAAGTGCATCCCTTTCTTTGTTGATACAACCAGCTGTCATGCTTGTTTCATTGGTTTCAAGGGCAAGGAGCTGAGAAAACAAGGACAGAAGAAGAAGAGAATATAGCTGAATACAAATGCCTTCCATTTTTGCATTCAGTTGGCATCAAATCTAAAAATTTCAGTGCTCAGGTGCTAGACATATAATTCGGAGATAGATGAATAGGAATCTTATTCAACTAATTTCCGGGTCAAGCACGAAAACAACTTGTGAAAAGAATCAGAAGTTAATGACTTTCTCGAAGTGTGTCCATACACTGGGAACAAAAGAAGAAAAGACCATCTCATTTTCAGCTTTTCATTCTCTTTGACAAGACACTAAGGAGATAATCAAAGAAGTAGGCTGCCAAGAACTTCGGGAATAAGCTGGAAACTCTCCATTTCTTACAGAGTAGATATGACAGTGAAATTTGAGGTAGTAGATATGACAGTTTGGACTGTCAATAATGAGGCGAATCAGTCCGAGCTTGACCCGTTAAGTCTGAAAAAAATTTACAAACTTAATTATATATTGAACCAATCTGAGTTTGAGCCAAAATATTATGCTCGAAATATTTATAAGTTGAGCTTGAATCTCATAAGGTTCAAACCTATTATAAACCCGACTCATAATATATATATATATATATATATATATATATATATATAGTTATAAACACACACGCACATACATATATACATATATACATATACATATACATATATACACATATATGTACACACACATATATGTACATATGTCTATGTACACACACTACATACATATATACATACATACGTATATGTACATATGTATATGTATACATATAATATTATATATATAATATATGCACACACACTATATTATATATTATACTATATTATAGATATTGTATATCTTAGTAATCTTTTGGTGCTTATAAGCCTAATGAATTAGTGTGAATGAAACTTTTGTGCCATAGATATAATGTACTTAACCTATTTAATGGAGTAATATAGAAGATAGTACTTTTTTGTGCCATAAAATTTTCGTTTGCTTTTTAATTAAATACGTACATCAATATGTAGATGAGCTATTTATGCTTAGTAGTAATATATTGCAGATGTATTTTGTGAATTTTTTACTTAAATACTTGTTAATACACATTTTGAGATAGTCATTTTTCACTTAATCACTTCAAAAAATTTTGCTATACTTTTCAAAAATAATTTTACACTAAAGGATTATGCTTATATACAGTAATATTAATTTGCTAATTAGTTTGTTTCCATTCATCATTCTTGTGAGATTATTGAATTTTAGAAATATTTCAATAGTTTTAGGCTCATAGGCTTGTGAGTTTAGACTCACAACCCGAATATTTTATAAACCGAATATGAGCTTTATATTTATAAGCTCGAAACTCATAACCCAAAACTTATAACTCGATTAAATATATGAGCTGAATTTGAGTTTGTTAAAGTCTAACTCAGAGGGTCCGATTGACACCCCTAATGATAGTTATACAATCCACACCTAACTCCACCATTTTTAAGGCTCTAAAGATGTGGTAGAAAATTTAGGCACTACTCCTCAGGGCTAGTTTGGGAGTTTAGGATAGAAAAGAAAAAGAAAGAAATGTTGGGCGAGAAAAGAAAAGAAAGGATGAGAAAGGACAAGAAATGATGTAATTTTTTGTTTGGTATTGTTTGGGAGTTTAGAAAAGAAAGAGAAACTAGAACTCATTAGGGATTTAATTTTACCTTAAAAACTTTTTAAGAACAAAAGTGTCATATTGTAAAATTTTACATAATATTTTTCTCTTTTCTACCATTTCCGTCCAATTTTGGGCGGAAATTTGTGAGATTTTGAAGGCCAAAATTTTCTCTCCAAATCCCTTCAAATTATTTGCTTTCTTTTCCATTGGAACTCCCAAATGCGGGAAACTTAAAAATTTTCATCCCATCCTTTCTTTTCCTCCAATTTCTTTCCATCCAAACAAGCTGCAAGAGTGACAATTGATGCCTACGAATAGTCTTTGATGGAATGTGCTATAATGCTACGGAATTATGTGATATCGAAAAATTTAAAAAAAAAATTGTTTCATCTATTCATCCCTCTTGGATTAAGGACATCGTATAATTGTCCTCCTTAATCCTGTCTTATAAAGACAATTTACAATGAATATCTCCAAAGCTAAAGGAGCTCAATTTTCGATGTGGACACATTGGACAAAAAAGGACAATTAATTTATGAATTTATCATCTCACAGACTATTGGGATCCAAGGATGGAAACTCCATTGTATATTTAATAATCTAGATCTATTCTATTCAATGAAATGAATTGTTTGATTATGAGATATTTTATGATTGTAAAGAGTTTCTTATATTACGAATGTTCTATAATTGTTATTATGGTATGCTAATGTAACAGAAGTATATACTAATATTGCTTAAATAACTACGAAATAACTATGCACGTTATTTGGATTATAATAGACTATTGATAATTAGACATTTTTGTGATTGTAAATAGATACCAAATGTATATATCAAATGATAACTAGGCAAGAGTTTTGGATTTCGAAGCTTAATCCAATTTTAATTCTAAAGGAATATAACCAGAATCACTTAATCAATTTTATGGACCAACATTGTTTAAAATACGTACCTACATCAGTATTAATGTTAGATCAATAAATCATGGATCTCGTTTAACTCACAAAATTGAGTAGCTGTTTGACTCAAATTTCTCAATTACTATCATTTTGAATATTATTAACCTTACTATGGGTATGAGTTTTGACAATTCCCCCAATATGTTTGGTTTAATAACGGAATGTGTATCATTCTCTTCAAAAATGGTTAATGAATTTGATAGACTTGTCTTTTGAAGGGAATTATAGAGACTTAGTTACTCACTTTCATTTCGATTAAAGGATAGTAATAGTTATTTTTCAAACATAAATAATGGGTATCATTACTACTGACACCATTTCCCTCACTGATTTTCCTAAACCAAACATTCCCTAAATTTTCTACATTAATCAAATAATAATTTCAAAAGTATTCTTTTAGAGTAAAAAGTGCAATCCTCCAACCGAACCTCCAAAATGGAGCTAAATATTGTTAGTTCCTAAAACAAGGTCTCCAACAAAAAATACATCTTTTAATAAAGTATTCCACCAATTAAATCCATTTTTACTTTGATTAAACTTTACTCTAACAACATACTTAAATTTGTTTTTGGAGGATAACAAAGTACAAATTTGGATTCATATACAGCATACATTATGGGGATGTATGGTTTAGGGGAATCAGAGAGGATAATGGATGTCAATAGTAATGACACCCATGATTGATGTTTTAAAAATAACTATCATTGTTATTCAATTGGAATGAAAGTAATTAACTAGGGTCTCTATGATTCCTCTCAAAATACTATTATACAAAATTCATTAACCTTTTTAGGGAAATGATACCTATTGCATTACTAAACCAAACATATCAGGGGAATTGTCAAGACACGTACTCACAGTAGGGATAATGATATTAATAGTGATAGTAATTGAGAAATTTAAATCAAACGAGTCCTACATGTGATCGTATCGGTCGCACAAGTAATTTATAGTGAGTTATTCATCACAATAATTTGTTTCTTTAGTAACATGAACATGGATAAGAAATTTGGCCTAATTTTTATAATTTTGATTCTGTTGCCAATAATATATTACCATATGGCAAGAGGAGGGGTCTCTAAATCACTAGCGTGAGCCGTTCAAGACTATCCATGGTTCACGGATCATCTTTTTACATTTGGACTATTTTGGTAAATTGATGTACACATTTTTCTCACTTGGAGGATATTAAATTGGGTTGGATCTTCTCAGATAATTGTTATTTATTATTATTGACACTTAACATCGATTTATTAAGTGACTAGATTTTAATATCATCAAATTTTAATATCATTTAATCTCAATGTCCTCTAAATTCAATATGCAAGTTAGGCCCTATGTTTAAATAACTTGAGAAACATAGATTGTTCATTAAGAGGGTGCATATTTTTTCTAATGTATTTTTTTCCCCTCACTGATGTATTCCTTAGCTTATAGCTTTCTAGTTCTTCAAATTCTAATTTTATGTGAGGAAAATATAATCCAATGTTTCAAGGATGTTCTCGTAAGGAAAAGAACTAATACTATTGAAATTGATGAAAAGCAATAAAGCGTAGTTTAGTTAGTATGACACTTTACCTATAATTTATAGTCATACAGTTCCATGTATAGTACAGAGCTACGACGCTAAAGGGATGTTAACACAACTTAACACTGAAAATTAATAGATTAAGAGATTTTTGAATTCAGTGCGTTTGATAACAACATTCCTTTATCATTTAATATATTAAGTACTTATTTAATTTGTGTACAAAATTTAAAGTGTATTATAAAAATAGTAATATTATAGTACTATTAGAGTAGAAATAAAATAACTTATAACTAGTTATAAAAGTAAATGTAATGACAAAACTAAAGTAGAATAGTGTAATATTTTCTCTTCTTTTTTCACATGTATTTCTTGCATATGAGCCACTATTTATAGGTTTGAGGTTCACCCCTCCATATTAAAGGTCATAAAGACCCAAATATAGGTTACATAAGTTACATGAACTAATGAAAGATCATGGGGTATTGGGAGTTATAAGGGATAATGTAGAAGATCATGGGGTAGTGGGAGTTACAAGAAATAATAAGGAAGATCATAGGTGAACATGTGCGGACATCCATAAAATGTTTCATAAGACTCCCTCTTGGATATCCATCTTTAAGAAAAATGCCTTATTAAAACCTTACTAGGAAAAATCTAGTGAGACAAAAACCTAATGAAGGAAAAAGAGTACATTCTTCTGAATACAATACTGTCTCAAAAAAAACCTGGTTAAGGAAAAAAAATACAGCGTGTAATTACTCCCCCTCTTGAGTACATCACTTGACATCTTTCAGTCGCCGCATTCCAATCTTGTGAACCAGTATTTCAAATATTGAAGTCAATAGTGATTTAGTGAATATATCTGCCAAATTATCACTTGACTCTACTGAACACAAATTTCACCATTCTTCTGAAGATCATGAGTAAAAAAGAATTTTGGTGAAATGTGTTTCGTTCTATCACATTTGATGTATCTCTCTTTCAGTTGAGCAATACATGCAACATTATCTTCCAACAAAGTAGTAGGAACATCCTTGTTTAACGGCAAACCGCATGCTTCCCGAATATGATGTATTACAGATCTTAACCAAAAATACTATCGAATTGCTTCATGAATTGCCAATATTCCAGCATGATTAGAAGAAATGGCAGCTATAGTTTGTTTCATGGAACGCCACGAAATAGGTGTACCACTACATGTGAATATATACCCAATTTGTGATCGAGCATTATGAGGATCGGATAAATATCTAACATCTGCATAACCTATTAGATCAGCCTTGAGTGCATTGGAATAATAAAGACCCATATCATTTCTACTCTGAAGATAGCGAAAATATATGTTTAACACCATTCCGATGCCTTCAGGCAGGTGAAGAACTATATATTGCAAGTAGATTCACAGCAAATGATATATCAGGACGTGTATGATTTGCAAAATACATTAATGCCCCAATAGCACTAAGATACGATACTTCTGGACCAAATATCTTTTCATTATTTTCACGAGGTCGTAAAAGATCTTTATGCACATCAAGTGATCTTACGATCATAGGTGTGCTCAAAAAGTGTGCTTTTTTCATATAAAATCATTTAAACACTTTTTCTGTATAATTCGACTGATGCAAAAAGATGTCATTGTCTAAGTGCTCAATTTGTAATTTAAGACAAAATTTTGTCTTTTCAAGATCTTTCATTTCAAATTCTTGCTTCAAGTAATTAGCAGTTTTTTAAGCTCTTCAAGAGTTCCAATAATATTTAAATCATCAACATAAACTGCAATGGTTACAAATTCAGATCCAGATTTTTTAATAAAAACGCATGGACAAATAGGGTCATTCATATAGCCTTGTTTCATCAAATATTCACCAAGACAATTGTACCACATGCATCCAGCCTATTTTAACCCATGTAGAGATTTACACAATTTAATTGAATAAAATTCTTGAGAACCGGATTCATGACTCTTTGGTAGTGTAAATCCTTCAGGAATTTTCATGTAAATATCATTATCAAGTGAACAATACAAATAGGCTATTACAATATCCATGAGACACATTTCAAGTTGTTCATTTGCTGCTAGATTAAGCAAATAACGAAAAGTTGTTGCATCACCATGGGAGAATATGTCTCCTCATAATCTATGCTAGGTCTTTGGAAAAAATCTTGTACGACAAGTCGTGCCTTATACCGCATAATTTCATTTTTCTCATTTCGTTTTTGCACAAATACCCATTTATAATTTATTGGTTGCACTTCTTCAAGTGTGCGTATTACTGGTCCAAAAACTTTACATTTTACCAGTGAATTTAACTCTGCTTGAATTGCATCCTTCTATTTTGGCCAATCATTTCTACGTTTACATTCATCCACAAACTTTGGTTCATAATTCTTATTTCCATTCATGGACAGTAATTGCTGCAAGTATAGACAAATTTATCGTCGATATCAGTTGTACATCAGTTCTATCTTTCCCTAATCATGACATAATTGTTTAAGATCTCATAATTATCAAAATTTTCAGGTACTTAAACTTCTTTTGAAAGTTTATTATTTGTCATGTTAGAAAACTCTTCAAAAGTTTTCTTTCTGGAGATTTTTCCAAATTCTCAATTTTTTTGATTTTGCCATCTTGATTATTTACTTCTTTTCTTTTTTGAAAGATTTTTATCTTTAGAACCAGCAGGTTTACCATGTTTTGCAAGTGCCTTTAATTCATTACTAGTGATAAAAGGTCCTTTAGGGATATCAATTTGAATTAGAGCATTAGCAGCCGGTACATGTGACTTAGTCACACGTTTTGAATCAGTAAAAGTATCTGACAACTGATTTGCTAAATTTTGCAAATGAATTATCTTTTTGAACTTTCAATTCATGTTGTCTTGTACGAAGATCAAAATGAGATAATGATAATTCATTCTAACTAATTTCTTTGACCGGCTGTTTATTCTTCCCCTAATGTTGAGAAAACTGATTCATCAAAATGACAATCAGCAAAACGAGTCGTAAATAAATTTTCAGTTGTTGGTTCAAGATATTTTATTATACATGGAGATTCATATTTAATATATATTTCCAACCTCCTTTGAGGACCCATCTTTGTGCGTTGTTATGGAGCAATTGGAACATAATCGCACATCTAAAAATTTTAAGATGGGCAATATTTGGTTTTCGATCAAAAATCATTCGTTGGGGAGAAAACTCATGATAATTTGTTAGCCTTATGCGAATTAATGTTGCAGCATACAAAATAGCATATCCCCAAGCAGATATTGGGAGTTTAGTTCTCAAAAGCAATAGCCTTGCAATTAATTGAAGATCCTTAATAAACGATTCTGCCAAACCATTTTGTGTATGAACATAAGTTACCGGATGTTCAACACTTATCCCAATAGACATACAATAATTATTAAATGATTGGGATGTAAATTTACCAGCATTATCAAGACGTATCGTCTTGAGAGGCTAATCCGAAAAATGCGCTCATAATCGAATTAATTCTGCAAGTAATTTTGCAAATATCAGATTGCGAGTTGATAATAAGCATACATGTGATCATCTAGTTGATGCATCAATCAATACCATAAAATATCGAAATGGTCCACAAGGTGGGTGAATTGGCCCACAAATATCACCATGTATGTGTTTTAAAAATGCAGAATATTCGCTACGAATTTTTACTAGTGACGGCTTTATAATTAATTTGCTTTGAGAATAAGCAGCACGTGAGAATTTATTCAATTGAAGAATCTTCTAGCTCTTCAAAGAATGACCACATAAATTCTCTGATATTCTTCGCATCATTATAAAATCGAGATGACCTAACCGGTCATGCCAAATAATTAAATTATCATGATCAGTAAACTTTTGGTTTACTGTTGTATATATTTTAGTTATATTAATATATGTATAATACAATTAAGAGGAATAAGAAGGTAATTTTTCTAATATAATTTTCTTTTCAGAAATAGTACTTGTAAGATACAAGTATTTATTATTACCTTCATTCCTAATCTCAATATGATACCCATTTCGGCGAATATATTTGAAACTTAACAAGTTTTTTTGAGATTTTGGTGAAAGTAATACATCATCAATGTAAAATTTTGTTCCTTCTGAAAAAATTATTATTGCTCTCTCGAAATCTTCAATCAACTTTGTAGTACCAGATATGATACTAACATGAGTTTTTTTCATTATTAAATAAGAAAAATACTTCTTGTCCTTAAATATGAAATGTGTTGTTGCACTGTCTGTCAGACATAATTCTTTGTCATTGATTTTTGAAACGTTAATTTTCTTGAAAGAAAACAAAAATTCCAAATGAAATGCTATATAATTAATTATTTTTTAGTTTAATATTTATGGAATATAATGATTATAAAAGCAAACATTAATAATAAATATTTTTATTTGAAAATAACAAATAAAAATTCATTACACCAAAGTAGACATTTAAGAGATCTATTCTTGAACATTTCCGTCACTAACTAAATGACTAGTATTACTTTCAGGGTGATTAACAAAGAAATCAGCAACATCTAAAGAGGTAAAATTAGTAAAATTCATTGTCAACAAGACTATGGGCAAGGCCATCATTATAATTAAAATTTGTTTCTATCTTTTTCTCTTTATTCTTCAATGATTTTTGATAGAGATCAACAAGATGTTTTGGAGTACGATAGGTACGAGACCAGTGGCCTTTTATGCCACAACGGTAGCACTTGTTGTCCACTTTTTGTTTATTTTGATTTTTATTTTTCTCATATTTTTCTCGTCATTGCTCTCCCACTTTTGAAGGTGAGTTGTACCTTTCGTGTGACCACCACGATTATTATAACGGTTACTACCACGTCCACGACCTCGGCCATAACTTCGGCCTCGATTTTGTCCATTACTAAAATGTATGGCTGCCGCATTTACTTCAAGGTAATGGGGCCGCACCAGTTGGACGTGTCTCATGATTTTTCAACAAAAGTTTATTATTTTGTTCAGCAACAAGAAGACAAGAAATCAGTTCAGAATATTTCTTAAAATTCTTTTTACGATATTGCTGCTGCAGGAGCACATTAGATGCGTGAAAAGTGAAAAACATTTTCTCTAACAAATCTTCATCAGTTACTTTTTCTCCACACAATTTTAATTGAGAACTGATTCAAAATATTATTGAATTGTATTCACTTACAATTTTAAAATCTTGTAAATACAAGTGTATCCAGTCATAATAAGCTTTTGGAAGAATAATCGTCTTTTGATGGTCGTACCTCTCTTTTAAATTTGTCCACAAGCCAAAGGGATCTTTTACAGTTAAATACTCAGTTTTTAGCCCTTCATCAAGGTGGTAAAGGAGAAAAATCATGACTTTGGCATTTTCTCGACTAGTGGCATTATTTACTTCTTTGATAGTTTCTCCAAAACCACTGGCATCCAAATGGATTTCAGCATCTAACACCTATGACAAGTAGTTCTTTCCAGTGATATCAAGAGCAACAAACTCAAGTTTTGCAAAGTTAGCCATACCAACAATTGAAATCAAGAAAATAAATAAAAACTTACCACACTTACTTTAAAGAACGCGTTAAAAGTTGGTTAGAGTCTCGTGCTGATAACGTATTATAAAAATAGTTGTATTATAGTACTATTAGAATAGAAATAAAATAACTTATAACTAGTTATAAAAGTCAATGAAATGTAATGATAAAATCAAAGTAGAATAGTGTAATATTTTCTCTTCTTTTTTTCACATGTATTTCTTGCACATAAGCCACTATTTATATGTTTGAGATTCACTCCTCCATATTAAAGGTCATAAGGACCCAAATGTAGGTTACATGAGTTACATAAACTAATAGAAAATCACAGGGTAGTGGGAGTTATAAGGGATAATGTAGAAGATCATGGGGTAGTAGGAGTTACAAGAAATAATGAGAAAGATCATGTGGTGAACATGGGTGGACATCCACTAAATGTTTCATAACAAAGTGAAAAATTTTCACTTAATTTGCTGAATTTTGATACTCTTCCTCTCCCACCATTACACGCACACATACACGCACTCACTCGCATACACTCACCCATGCACACACATATACATGCTCTTTCTTACATGTGCAATCTCTCTATCTCTCTCTCACACACACACACTCACACATACACACATGCACACATACACTCACACTTTCACATGAATACACATTCTCTCCCTCCCTCTTTTTCTCTCTCACACACGCACTCTCTTTGTCTCATACACATAAATCCACACACTTTCACATAAGTACACATATTCTCTCCCTTCCTCTCTCTCTCACATATGCTCTCTCTCTCTCTCTCTCTCTCTCTCTCTGCCCTCCTCTTCCCACATACAGTTTCTCTTGCACACACCTACATACTTTCTTACATATACACTTTTACCCACCCACCCACCCCCCCCACACACACACACACACTCTCAGGTATACATTTTTTATCTTTCATATGCACGTGCACATATTTTAAGTTTTCTCCTCTCACATACTTACATACATTTTTACATAGATACACATACTTTCTCTTTCACACACATTCTCATACATAAATACACTTATCTTCTATCTCTCACGAACAAACAATATCCTTCTTTCTCATATATATTATTAATAAATTATTTATAATTTTAAGATAAAATAATTATATTTATGAGGAGGGATATTTAAATTCAGTGCATATATTCAGTTAATTATCAAACAGGTAAAACTTTTTCAATTCCGCAACTTAAGACTTTCAACACTTAATTTTAGACTTTAGACCTCAGATTTCAGATTTTAGTTTTACTAAACGGCACCTAAGTTTAAAAGATGGAAGGTGGAAAGTTGGCTAAAGAATTTGGAATATGCTCAATTTGTTTTGGGTTGAATTGTGGAAAGTGGAACTTTGGTAGAAACCACAAGTCTCCAACTCTCTGGAAACCTGGTAGAACTTGCTAAATGGAAAACATGAAGTCTAAAAGATTGACTTTGGAAAGTTACATAACATATGCAACTTTCATGGAAACGTGTAATTGGTTTTCAAAATCAGGCAATGTGAAGTTTTAAAAATATTTACTTTACTAGTCCTATACACAAAGACTTGGAGATTCTATACGTATGAAAACTTGTTTCCTTTGCTAGTCCCATGCACAAAGACGGGGAAATTCTATACATACGAAAGAAATAAAGCTTTGATAGACTAGCCTTATGTTTATATCTGGACTTCTATACACATGGACTTTTCCATGCTAATTTGTTTTTTTTTTTTTTACTTTCAAAAACAGCAATTGAATATATTAAACTAAACGTAAATACACAAGAGTTCTGTAGAATTAGGGTAACTACCATTCACATATCATGGATTATGGAAAATCCATGATGGGAAGGATTCTTTCCATTCAACATCATGCATAAGCTCCAAAGCAAAAGTAGCTAATCTATTACTAGATTTATTGTAATATTTGCTAACAAGACTGAAAAAGCAAGCTTGAAACCAAGACTTGAGGGATATTATGTCTTTTAGAACGACTGTAGCATGAACATCTATTGTGGAACCCTTGATGATCTTCTGCAAAATACCATGATTACTACTTTGTATATGAATTCTATTCCATCCTTCACGTTGAGCCTTTATTAAGGCAAATCTTATCATTTCAGCTTCTGCTAAGGAATCATTACAACTCTTAAGTTCAGATAATGCCCATGCCACTTTAACGTTTGTTGTGCCACACCTTGCGATAGTACTAAGACCCTTCTTGTTCTTCTGTGAGTTCTTTGTTGTTGCTAAGTTAACATACATGATGTCTGAAGCAAGTATTTCTCCCCCCTCAATCTCATTCATCCTAGATTCAAACCAACTCTGACTTTCATCTTTTCCTTGTACTTGCTTAAATTCCTCCTATTCAATGAGTGATTTTCTAATCACATGCAGTTGTTGACTTCTATCTTGTTGAAACTGCCATAGATTTCTTGCTTTCCATATAATCCATAGCAAATAACAAGTGACTTGTATATGCTTTTCTCCTTCCTTTTTTCTCCCAACTTCTATCAATTAACACCACCAATTACAAAAATCCCCTCTTTGATTCTGTATTCCATCCCCTTGGAGAGATGCTACTTCCCAGATTCTAATTGATTCCCTACAAGAATGGCATATGCTCAAGAGTTTCATATCCTTCACCATATCTGGAGCAATTAGGATCACCCACACCTATTCTTTTAGTAATCATCTCATTTATTGGAATGGTCGTATTCAAAAATTTCCAGATGCATATTTCGCCTTGTGTTTCAATGGTGGCTTCCACAAAAATCTCTAACATTTTACCTTATGGTTTTCATTGCTGCATTTTGCTTGTTCTGCTCCACCCTTACCTTGAGCATCTTCTAATCTTCTGACTTCACAATATCCTGATTTCACTGTGCAAATACCTGTCTGGTCACATCTCCAATAAAAGCAGTCAGCTTTCCTAGTTAGACTGATAGGAATACTGAGTATTTTGCTTTCATCCGCAAAGTTAATCAGTTGACAGATCAACCTTTTATTCCAGTTAAAATTTTGGATTCATTGACTGACCTTGTTCACTTCACAATCTTGAGGTTTCAAACTTGTAACCTTTCCAAAAGTTGTCCTCTCCAAGCCAACAATCCTCCCAAATGTTGATTGTTTTACCATCCCCAACTCTCTTCCTAAGTCTAGAAATTAGTAATGACTTAGCACTCAGAATACTTTTCCAGTAGCAGGATGAATTGGCTTTAACCTTCCATCCAGCAAAGATGTCTTGGGAAAATATCTAGCTTTCAAAATTTTGCTTATAAGCAAATTAAGAGCAGTGAGGATCCTCCATAGTTGTTTGGTCAATAATGCCGAGTTCTGATGGTGTAAATCTTTGAAGCCTAAACCCCCTTTGTCTTTAGTCTATGTTAATTTTTTCTAACTCATGAATAAGAGTTTCCTCTCATCCTCTTAATTGCCCCACCAGAATTTGGACATCTTTGTGCTCATCTAGTTACACAAGTTTTTGGGTAATCTAAAACAAGACATTGTGTACACTAGAAGAGCAGTGACTACTATCTTAAGAAGCACCTCTCTTCTAGCAAAGCTAAGTAAACTTGATTTCCACCCTTGAAGCCTCTTGATAACTTTATCTTGAACAAATTGGAAGATCTGGTTCTTGGATCTCGTAATTACCATTGGTAATCTAAGGTAGTTTGCTTGATTCACTACTTTGATATTCTCCAGACATCTGCAAATTTCAATCCTCTTTTCTGGCGTAGTGTTCTTGCTAAAAAATATTGAGGATTTATCGAGGTTGATAAGCTACCTTGATGCCTCCTCATATTGTTTCAGAATTCTGATCAGTTCTTATGCTTGAGTTTCCTCAGCCTTACAAAAAAAGAGTGAATCATCTGCAAACAAGAGATGTGACAGAACAGGTTCATTTCTACAGATACTTAAACCAGTCAAATTGTCTCTATTACAAGCCTGTTTAAGCACTGATGAGGCCAAATTTGTGAAATTAAGAGGTTCAACCTCAAATTTTTTTTTATCATCAAAGTTTGTATTATAATGTATTTTGCCTCACACAATTGGGTGAGACTTTTAATGATATACTGGGGTGTGGTCCTAGACTTTTTACCACACACAATTGGGGGTGTGGCTCCTTGTATACCTAGCTAATCACCTCTCCTTTTATCCCTTTTTCTAAGGCCAAGGAGAGGGTTTGAACCCCTGACCTCGGCAGTAGGAAGGCCTACCCCTAACCACTAGACCGTTCAAGCTTCGAACTAGAATAACGACATCTCCAATATTTATTTTTGTACATGAAGTCTTGTTTCAAGAAATTCTCGAATAATGTTTCATCAAGTCTTCATCAAGTCTCGAAGTGGCAATATTTGTTGAAAATGAAATTTTATTTTAATTTAATTAGTTAAGGTTAAATAATTTAAATTGAATCAAATTTATTTTAATAAGTCTATTCATGTTTGGACTTATAAATTGAACTATTGGCATGTCGACCTCAAAATAAATTGCAATGTCTATCTAAATTAAAATTAATTTAATTAATTCATATTGGGTTACCTGGGTTGGTCTATTTACTAAAGTTTATTTTAAATGGATTTTTGAAGAAATATGAATGAGTTCATGGGCCAAAATGTATGAAGTTCATTTGATCATTGGGTTGAATTCAGAATATTAGCCAATAGGTCGAGTTCAGGAGTTTAATTAGCCCAAGCCTACCTCAACCAGATGATATCATGATCCATGCAACACGATCCAAGCAATACTTCAATCTCCTGGGGAGCATCTGGAGGATGAGCTGGAAGAAAGAGAAACAGGAACACAAATTGGTTTGAGCTGCATGTGATGCTAACGGATTTTGCCACTTCCCCAAGAAAGAAAAAAGTAGGATAGAATTAGATAGGGATAATTTGTACACTTGTCATTTTTTAATTCATTGAGTACTTGTATATAAACCACAGCTATATTATTTTTAGTTGAGTTGAATGAAAGGAAATCATCTCCAGTTTTCTTAATTCTGTTCAATTTTCCTGGGTTACAAGTAAACCTAAGTGGATTCTAGTGGATTTCTTTCTAAGCCAATTATAACCTAAATTTTGGATATAAATAAAGCTCTACCCTCTCAAGTGAGGGATGTATTCGGTTCTCCAAGTTTTGGACAAAATTCTATCAAATTTTCAAGATATTTCTTTCCCTCCAATACCTCAAGTTTAAATTCAAATCAGATTTCCATGTTCATTTGAACGCTTAAAGATTAAGATTGAAAAGTTCAACACAACAGTATCTAATCAACTATTTTTGACGCGGAAGCGTGATTTAGGGAATTGTTTCACAAATGATTCTAGAATAATAAAGAGAAAGATTCACGATCTAACTCCGAAAAGATTCGATAGAACCTTAAAATATCAAGAAAATTGAGAAAAATTGGTGAAAACCAAGTTTATTAATAAGAAGTTGATAAATGATTATAAAAGTTGCTAAAGAAACCCCAGGATATGCCCATTTTTAGGCTACATTAGTTTCCAAGACAAAAGAAAGCCAAATAGCATAAATATTAACAAAATTACTAAAAATCACTAAATCCCGTTTTTGACTGCGGATTTCTTGAGATAAGGCGTGGGCACGCTATATTGAAAGAAGTCTTCTGGTCAACTGACAGTAGAAATTGATATAAGATGTGGGCACGCTCTAACGAATAAAGTCTTCTGATCAACAACTTCATTACCCAATCATTGCTATCTGTCCACCAACCTTCATCTTCTTCTTTTCATGCTCCTTGCCCATGACAATAACAATTATTATATAAAAATAACACCAAAACTATATAAAATAACCTATCTAATACCCTAAATCTAATACAGACGAATAATGAGAAAAATTTAGAAATCTTGTTCTACATCAATTTTCCACGCCTAGACTGTAAAAACTCTAATTTTATTTCAAGAGTAAGCCTTAAGTTAAATATTTTGAAGATACAAATCAGAGAATATCTTCTTTGTTTAAAAAATTATCCAAAAATTGTAATCTTTGTTTTTAAATCAATAAAATTCTATATTGTGTATGAGTAGGCCTATCTTAGACTTGATATTGCCAGAAAGGTAAGGCTATGGGGAGAGAACAGGAGAAGTGGCTGCTTAATGGTGTTTGCTAGGTAGGCTTAGAGACTCTTAATCTTGAAACATGAAAGAGAAATGATAAGAAAATGAAAAAAGAAATAAAATAGGAAAGATAAGGAAAAAAGAGAAAGTTTTCTTATAAGGGTGGTGGAAGCTTGGTAATGAATAAAGAGGGCAAAACTTTCACATAAATCTTATAAAGGTTGTTATTACTAAAAACATACAACTTCATGTACAAAAATAATATTGCTTTTAAATGATATAATTATGTTATTTACCTAAATATTAGCATTTTTAATAAGAAATAGGCATTATAATTTATCATCTCAAATTAGTAAAATCAATTTATTCTAAATTTTTAATTCAAAGTGTTCAAGTACAAAATTATGACGGGGACGGTAAAGTGAACATTTTTTGACTGTCAATTCTAGCTAAAATTAAAATAAAAATTTTGTGAAAATTTATAAATATTAGAGTTTTAAATCAAAAAGAAAAAATGTATATTGGCTTCTTTATGCATCATCTCAATGTAGTAAATTTAATTTCTTCTAAATTTTGATCTACAGTGTTTAGCAAAAACTATGAATGAGATGATTTTTTTAAAAATGGACCTTTTTTAATTGGCCAATTGAAACCAAAATCAAAATGAAAAATTTCTAAATATTAGAGTTTTTAATCAAAAATAAAAAATGGCATTTTTATTCATCTTCTTGAAGTTATAAAATCAATTCCTTTTTAATTTAGTTCAAAAGTCTGAGCATAAAATTATGAAGGTGCTAATTTTATGAAAATGGACCTTTTTTCTAATGATTAATTTCAGTCAAAATCAAAATGGAATAGATTTTATGAAATTAACTGAAATAGAATTTCTAAAAAATCTATTGATCTACCTTGGAAAGATGAATAAATTGCCATTCTATTTTAATATCAATAAAAAAATTCATATATTTAGGTATGTATTGGTAATGCCCTCTACAAGAATTATGCAAAAGTTTCACTCTCTTTATTTATTGCAAAATTTCGACCGCTCTTATAAGAAATTTCCAAAAAATAACCCAATTGGTTGTTAGGGTAATATTTAGGCTAGTCATAAGTTCCATGTAATTTGTTCCATTTTTTTTTTTTTATCCATAGTGACACTTTTCTTAATTTTGACCCATCATCCCTTTTCATAGTATGATGTAAAAACTTTAGGGGTGCTTAATTGGAAGGTATTGGAATCGAGAATCGGAATAAATTCGATAGTTGTTACTTGGATTACAGAAACGGAATCCAAAAATCAAAATCAAACTCAAAAATTATACTTTCTCAAATCCCTTTTAATTTGGTGGGTTATGCTCCAAACACAAAAAATCCTACTTTTGTCTACCATTCCGATTCCGATTTTGATTAAGAGACAATGTAAAGAAAAAAAAAAAAAAAAGAAAGCTCACAAGCTCGAATTGTAGGACAAAATTAAATTTCTTAAATTTTTTTTCTTATCCTAGTATTTTTTAATCTTTCAAAGTTACGACCGATATATGTAGATATGTATACATACACACACATATATACATACATATACATGTGTGTGTGTGTATATACATATGTACATATATATTCACACACACATGTATATAGGTATATATATGTATGTGTGTATGTATACATATATGTATATGTATGTATGTATGTGTATATATATGTGTGTGTGACACAAGCATACATAAATATATATGTATATATGTATGTATACACATATATATACATATATATATTTATGTATGTATACATATATATATGTGTATATATACACATACATACATATTTGTGTGTGTGTGTATATACACACACATACATGTATATATGTGTATATACACACACACACATATACACATACATACATACATATACGTGTGTGTGTGTGTATACACACACATATCACATATATACGTATATGTGTATACATACATATGTGTGTGTGTGTATATATGTGTGTATATATATGTGTGTGTGTCTACACACACATGTATGTATGTATGTTATGTATATGTGCATATATATATATATCTATGTATGTATGTATATATATATGTATGTATGTATGTATGTATGTATATGTATATGTATGCATATATATATATATATATGTATGTATGTATATGTATATATGTGTGTGTATAAAATAAATCCAAAGTTTGGGGGCCTTGCGTGCACTCACACGCACGTGGCTCAGTGCTAATGATTCTTTACATTACAAACAATGTTTTAAAAACCGGACCGGTCAATGAACCGGAGAGGGGAGGGGTTCAAGGTCGGACCGGTCGGACCGGGGTTCAATGATTTTTCTTTTTTTTTTTAATTTAATTTAATGTATAATGTAAAACAAATATTAGATATACACCACTTTGTTGAATTAGTCAACTCATTAATTGTTTAAATATATTCAACTATACAGATTAATGAATTTATTATATTCAAATTCACAAGTTAATGAATTTATTATATTTAGTAAAAATTTTATGAAATATTCTGTGTCTATAACAATTAAATTAACAAAGAAAATGGCATTACAAATATAAAAAATACAATAACTATAACATTTACCATTAAAGTATGTTATTATATTTTTAAATATTTTAAATTACAATCTTGAACATTCTAAATTATTAAATCATATTTGTTGCTTGTTTTCACATTCTCTACTTTTTTATTATCTTCAAGACTTATTTTTCAATATAAATTTCAAATTTATTTTTAATACCAAATAATACAATTAACTTTGTATAGGGCAATTCAAGTAAATGTAATTTTTTAAAATAAAAAAATTTCTTTTGCCCTATTTTTTAAGGTAGGTTTGCATATCAAATGATTTTCAAATTTCAATTTGATTATCTTACTATTAGTTTAGATCTATTTGGTTTTTAAATTTTTTAGTCTTTTACGATTTTTGTTACAACATCCAATGAGAGGTAATTTCTAACCAATTTATACCAATCAATAATTTCTTAAAAGAGCCTAAACTTTATTTAAAATCGAGTTCTCAGGTTTTAACTTTAGACGTATTCTCTTCAAAAGAAATTTTATTTATGACGTATCGCACTATTAAGCTAGTCAATTTGACTTTATACAACAGTCTTAAAATAAAACTATCAAATAAATCTATTTGTTTATTAGTTTTTAATTTAATCAATTCTGTTTAATCTACACGTTTTCTTTTAGCATGTCAAGAAAAAGTGGATATGTGATGTTATAATAATTGGAATCAATATATTGCATAGAAAAATATGATTTTAATAATCTGAACTGATTTTTAATTTTTTTAATAAAGAAAATAACTTTCGATCCACTTACTTTTAAGATGTCAACGTTCTTATTATTGAATAATGATTAACCATAATTAAAACATTTACATAAATGCCTTACAAAAATACCAATTTAAACTTTTAATTAGGAGAATGTTTTAGGCATATAAATGAATAATTAAATAATTTAGATAAAAGGACGAATCTTAAAATTAGAGATTTTGGTTAAAGTAAATCTAAGATTTCTTAAACATAATGAATTTGGATACCAAGATAAAAAAAGGTGAGAATTAATTAATTTCATTAAACATGATTACTAAAAAAAAGAAACTAACAAAAGTAAGAATCAATTAAATTCAATAATCTGATTAATGAAAATAAAGAAACTAAAAAAGTAAGAATGAGTTAATTTTATCAAAAGGAAATAAAGAAACTAAAAATGTGACAATCAATTAATTTATTAAAATGATTAAAGGAAAACTAAAAAAATAATAATTAAATATTTGCAACATAAAAAGCAACAACTTGGACGTTGGCTTGATGGTTTCAACGTTGGAAGCCTTGGTGTGAGGTCTCAATGTTGGCTTGATGGTTTCAATTTGATTATCTTACTATTAGTTTAGATCTATTTAGTTTTTAATTTTTTAGTTTTTTACGTTTTATGGTACAATATCTAATGGGAGATAATTTCTATCAAATTTGTATCAATCAATAATTTGATTTAGAATTTCTTAAAAGAGCCTAAACATTGTTTAGAATCGATTCCCAGTTTAGAATCGATTCCCAGACTTTAACTTTAAACGTATTCTTTCCAAAGAAATTTTATTTTTTACATATCGGACTATTAAGTGAGTCAATTTAACTTTATACAGTATTATCAAAGATAAAGTAAAGATAAAGTAACAAGTATATCTATTTATTTATTAGTTCTTAATTTAATCAATCTTGTACAATAAAAGAAATAACTTTCTACCTTCTTACTTTCAAGATTCAATATGTGCTTATTATTGAATAATGATTAGCCATAATTCAAAAATCTAAAAAAAGGACTTACAAAAATACCAATTTAAACTGTCAATTAGAAGAACGTTTTAGGCATAAAAATGAATAATTAAACAATTTAGATAAAAGGACTAATCTTAATATGAGAGATTTTGGTAAAAGTAAATCCAAGATTTATTTAATATAATGAATTTGGATGCCAAGATAAAAAGGTAATAATTAATTAATTTCATTAGACATGATTAATAAAGAAAACAAAGAAACTAAAAAAAGTAAGAATCAATTAAATTAATTAAACGTGATTTATGAAAATAAGGAAACTAAAAAGTAGAGTGAGTTAATTTTATCAAACATGATTGATAAAGAAAATAAGGAAACAAAAAATGTAATAATCAATTTTATTAAAGTGATTAAAGAAAAACAAAAGAAAGAATAAATAAAATGTTTGGAAGACAAAAACAACAAAGGTCTAGCTGGCTTGCTGGTGATCACGTGGGGAGGTTTGGTGGGAGGTCTCAAGTTCGAGACCTCCCACCCGCCTAAAAAGGCCCATTTTTTTGGAGCAAAGTTGAAATTTACAAAACCGGCGGTTCGGCGGTTGTCGGTTCGATCCGGTTCGATCCGGTTCTTAGCGGGTTTTGAGATGTACAGTGATTTTCATAGGACCGGACCGGAGACCTGGCCGGTTCCCGGTTCAACCGGTCGAACCGGCCGGTCCGGTCCGGGTTTTAAAACATTGATTACAAAACACTTTTTATTGATTTTATTAAATATCTCAGTATAACAGCACACTATAATATATAATTAAAATCTTTTCATATTTTATAAGGATCAATTGACAACGATTTAATAAATTCATATCAATTCCTCAAACTGCCGAGAATAGAAAAAAAAATAAAAATAAAAAATCCCAAATATTTAAAACATAAATAGAAAAAGGGCAAAAAATTACAAAAAAAGAACTATTTTAAAAAAAAGAGAAATAAAGAAAGGGAATCCAACGGTGGGGAATATAGGTGAGCCAGATGATTGCCACGTAGAAACAACGAAAGTGTCCCTCATTTTTTCCGTAATTCACCATCTGAAAACTCCCCTCAGCATTCACTATTCATCGTTTACTACTCAGTCCCACCCATCATTTTACCCAAATTGGCTAAAAACCCTAATACCACCTCCGCAGCTTCCCCGACGACGACGACGAAAATTTCCCCGAGTTTCAGCATCAATGGCGCTTTCTTCTCGCGTGCTATCAAAATCCAAACAGGTATACTTCGATTACCCAGTTCGCTATAATCTGCACTTTTTATTTTTTATTTTAATTTTTTTTGTACTTGTTGTGTTGTACTACTCCGCTGAAATTTGAAGAAGAAAAGCGGTAGTTTTGGAGTATTAGGGTTTGGAAGTGAACGAAATGTAGAATGATATAGGAAATGATATTGGCTTTTGTGTTATTTATTTATTTATTTATTTTGGTAAATTTGGAATTTCTTGGATTGTATTTACCGTTAGGGGTCTAATGTTTGTTGGAGAAACCGTTGTTGAAAGAATTTTTTTTTTACTTTATTTAGATGAAGACGTGGTTGTGGAATTATGTAGTTACTAGAAGTTTTAGCATTTTTGGATGATAAATTAAGAGACAGGGTTAATATTCCAGGTTTGTGTGGAACTTGAAATGTACACGAGTTAAGTATGGTAAGTAGATTTGGAAATAGTTGTAGAACAATGTTGCTTCACAGTGAAATATGTGGGAGATTTTGTTTTAAGGAGAGTAATTAGCATATTACATTTACATGAATTTTTTATTGAAGAAAAAAATTCTATCTGATTTGAAAGTGGTTTTCTTCTCAATGCTAGAAATGCAGTTAATAAATTAGAGTAAAACGATTTTTTGTTTTCTCAAGAGTTCATCATTTGTTGTTGAAAGTCGAAGGACATCGTGTCTGAATTTTTGAACCCCTTCTCCCTTAAAAGGGGGAAATGAAGGAAAAGAGAATAAATGTTAAATGAGGTTGAATTAGAGCTGAAGAGGATCTACGGGTGATTCTGTAGGAAACCGTCACCCTTTTAATTGTAACATGTTATTGTTTTTTATTGTTGTAATCCTTAACCTATTAATAGGAATTGGATTGGGCAATAAGCCAGAGGTCTTTTCATGGTTTTTTTATTATTGAATTCCTTTATGTTTATACAGCTTTGTGCTAGTCAGATCCTTTTGAGGCCGGAGCACAATGTCTCAGTTCGTTCTTTTGCCAAAGACGCTAAAGGACCTGCCCCCCAAGCACTCAAGGGAGATGGTTAGTGATATTTACTTTTATTTCTGTTCTTTGGTTGTGGTCTGTTCTCTCTTGATATTGTGAAGTGTGGAAGTCACTAGGACTTCATATCACTAAAATATATATATATACTGATGTCTAACTGATTGTGTTAGGGGAAAAAGGGTAAAGTACTGGTCTTGTATTGACTTGTAATTAAGCAGGCTCAGTGTGAACGTATGGTTGATGAGAATTCAGATTAACACTTAACATTGTTGTCTACTTCTTGCATTGTGCTGCAAATAATATTCTCGGATTCTTCTACTTGTCATGGGAACAAAAAAGGGGACTTTTTGTCTTGTAAAAGATTGGAATTTGGTTGTCCTAGAATAGTAGCTGTATTAATAGGATGGATTCAAACATTGGTATAACTATGTTTCGGCTTCAAGGAGTTTTCTGAATTTGTACAGAAAGATTAGTTTTATTTCTCGTCTTGTCTATTATGTGTCATGTCATATATTGTAATGACTAAATCTAAAAGACATTATTCTCAGTAGCCCATGCCTCTTGAATTTCTTACTTATCTCATGTATTTGAGGTGAAAGAGATGTTGAAAAGCATTTTCCTGGAGGTTAAGAACAAATTTGAGACCGCATTGGGGATTGTCAAGAAGGAAAAGATCACCATTGACCCTGATGATCCCGCAGCAGTTACACAATATGCCAAGGTTATGAAGACTGTTAGAGAGAAGTAAGTGTTTTTCGTTCAACAAGCATCTCGTGACTTTCTCCTTTATGAAGTGATAATTTGGCTACCATATTTCATTTAGATTGCAAATCATCTTTGGTGGGCAAGTCTTTGTCGCCATTTTGTACAGGTAGAAACCTAAGTTTTAGATACTTTGTACAGGTGAGATCTAGCAATGTATCAAAGAGTGCATTAGAGGTATCAGAAATTGAGTGCGTCTGTGGCTTAAGCTAAAAACTAGTTTACTGGGGTCATATTAACTATTATTGAATCAAACTAAAGGAGCTAATGTTTATATTCTAACATAGTACATAATTTTGACATGGAGCAAAACAGATATTTTGGACATTCCATTTTATTGCGAGTAAGTAGTTTGGAATCACCAAGGGTTCAAAAAATGTATGTAAGGTGTAGCAATTTGACAATATCCATCTGAATGGCTTCTGCAGTAGCTAGCATCTTTTTAGGGCCTTAATGGACATACTAATTCTTGTCAATTGAAGCTAACATTATGAAAGAGTTGGAAATTTCTAAAAGTGAACCCCCAGTCCCCAAAAAAAAAAAAAAAAAAGGAAAAAAGGATGAAGGCAAATTTGTGGCATTTAATTAATGCAACCATCCTGAAAAAGGTTTATGTTTGCCTAAATAATAGATTTTGGTAATGACTCCCAGGTAAATTTGATAGTAGGACTTGTGGATGTAAACGTTTATCGGGTTCTTTTATGAATAATATTTGATCCATTAATAGTGTGAGTCGTGTTTATTGCCTTCTATTTACCACTTTGACGTGCCTCACATTGGGGTAGGCTATTTGTAACAAATGTAGGTGCCTCATGTACTTGAATAGATGTTTATTTTATAGCTGAACTATGGTAATCTTTGGTAGTATTAACGCGTGTGTTTCAGGGCAAACCTGTTCTCAGAGTCCCAGAGAATTCAGTACACCATTCAGACAAAGACTCGAGATATTCCCGATGCTCGAACATATCTACTGACATTGAAGGAGATCAGAATAAAGTATGTACCTCTTCCGGTTTCCTCTGACTAAATATCCAGATCTTCATATCACTTGACAGGCATGTTTTGGAACCTTCTGTTCCTCAAGCTACTGCTTTGGATCTGCTAACTGGATCTTAACATTGATCCATTTTGAGGAGTACGTGTTAATAGCTCAACATGATAGGCATCTAAATGAGATTGTTTACTACTAATATGGTTTAATTCAAACTCGAAAACGTGGAAAATTCTATGGCAATGACACTTGCGTGTCAAATATTTAATCAAGTTGCATCTTCTTTTTGTATAGGTTACAAGTTACTGTGAGACCTGCAATATACTTTTACAATAATTAGCATGTAGAATTATATAATTCATAAGATCCTTCTTTTCAGTAATTATTCTATGAGTCATACATATAGTCTTGTGCAGTAAACTAACCATTGTTATAGGCTTAGTTTGATAGGCTTAAAATTGTACTTTTATGCTCAAACAGAATGTGTGATTCTTGTTAACTTGCTAAGAATTGTAATTCACAATTATAATTCTAATTTTAAATCTGTTTCTCACATGTTTTAAGAGTATGCTATGTTTCCTAGCAATGTCAGAAAAAACTTCCCAATTTGCTTTTTATGCTATAACTCATTGAAAAGATGTCTTTGATGAGGATATCCATAGAGCAAACATTCAGAGCGGTTACTTTGACACATTTTCTATTGCCTTTACTCCTTTTATATCAGGAATTGACACGTTTTCTATTGCCCTTTATTCCTTTTATATCAAATTCCTGATTGAGCTCAGTTCTTCTTTACTTTGGCATTTATGTTGTCGAATCTATATCCCATGATGTTCTGTTGCAGTTATGATTTTCGTGATATCTTAATTAAATTATGTGTCCCATCAATCAAAAAAAAAAAAAAAAATTAGGACCATACACTTAGCACTTGACTTATGCTAGTTCTCACTGCCATTGTGCATGCGTGCACCATGTTGTATTTCAATCTCCTGTTCCTTTCCATAGTCATCTTCTTGCAAGGAGAATAAAATTCCTCATTCCCCCTTCTTAAAACTGTTTTCTTTTTAATAGCACAAATAAAGTGCAAGCAAGAATTTCAGATCCATTGTAGGATATAGATCTCATTGAATTTCTAAAATCTTGTAGAGATTCCATAACAGTAATTGCTGTAAAACCTTCAGGTGATTTCATACTTTGTTGGGTTTAGAATTACTTCATAAGAGAATTGTAGCTGGATAACTGATATAGGAATTATCTAACTATTAGTTGTATAGTGGCACAGATCTCCACTTCTCTTCCTGTTGTCAATTAACATCCCAGAACATAGTGAGCCATAATTTCACAATGGGTTCTCAGAAGAAAAGGTTGGAATGGTAAAAAAAAAATTCCCCAATTGACTTAATGTAAACATTATAGGGCAAATTTTCAACTTCATGCTTATTTTTAACAAACCCAGTGTGCAACCGACATGCAGAAATTGTGTCTATTTAGAATCCACTACTAGCTTGCACTGCTCTGATTCCCCCCCCCCCCCCCCCCCCCTTTTTTGGCTTTTAATTTATAGCATGCCTTGGAGCACAATGCACTCGTGTACAAGAGTTCTCATACTGCATTGACCAGTGGTGTCGTTGTTTGTTAGTTAGTAAGAATAATTGTTTTTCTAATTTTATGTTTGGCAGGAGAGGCCTCCCTGATGAAGTTGGTGCAGAAGCAATGATGATGGATGCATTGGAAAAAGTTGAAAAAGAAATAAAGAAACCTCTTATGCGAAATGACAAAAAAGGAATGTCTCTTCTCATGGCTGAGTTTGACAAGATCAATCAAAAGTGCGTATTTCCTAATCATATAAATTAGCTCTCTTACACACATGGTACAATGTTGAAAGAGTTTTTAACTGATTTGCATTCAATACCTCCTCGCATTAGGAATAAGCATTATATATTTTTCTGTTGTTTAAGCTGGAAAGTGCCTAAGCCTAAGTAAATATCAGAGTGAATACAACGCATCATAACTAAAATTGAGGAGCCTGTTGACTGTTATGGAAATGGTGCTCAGTTCTCTTTTAAAACACTGGGGAGATGTGAGCCAAACGCTTTTTCACTTATCTTTTTCCCTGTAACCATATGAATCATTGATTGTTGAAATTAATGACCACAGAGACTACAATATGTTTTAGTGTGCTAATCCATAGAGATCTGAAGTGCATGCTTATTTGTTCAGGCTTGGAATTCGGAAGGAAGATTTGCCCAAGTACGAAGAACAGCTAGAACTCAAAATTGCAAAAGCACAACTGGAGGAGCTGAAAAAGGATGCAGTTGAGGCAATGGAAACTCAAAAGAAGAGGTACATGTATTTGATTATTTTGATGTACATGTTGTGCCTTGTTTGTTTAATGCTGTTTTCTTGCTTGTCTTTGCAAGCCAACAGTGCAGCAGGGTTTGTTAGCATATCTGACTCCATTTCAAACATCACCCCAACCAAAAAAAGAAAAATGATCCCATTAAGTATATTTTTTCTTTTTCAACTGCTGTGATTCTTTAACCTTGCCTCTCTTTTATATTTTCCAGAGAGGAATTCAAGGATGAAGAAATGCCTGATGTGAAGTCTCTAGATATACGGAACTTTCTTTGAAGTCAGATTTGCTACCATGAGTTTGCAGCGGTTGGACTGGAACCATCATTAGTCCCCAAACAAATTTATTGGCTTCTCAAAATAAAGGGATTTTGATGGTCGAATTACAATTGCTACTTGGTATTTAAGTTTTGCTCTTCCCCATCTGATATACCTGAAGTCTATACCGAGGCTGGATTACTCAATCACTTCTTTGAGTTCTAAAAATGCAATTATCAAGTTGCTTTCTGAATATGTTCTGTTCATTTATTGGGGTGTTTCTTTTCTTACCCAGCAATAATGAAAACTATGTTTTAATGACTCTGTATTGATGGCCAACACTAAATCCAGACCACATTTGCATGCAATTCTTTTTCCACAATTGAGAGTATATAGACGTATTTACAAGAAGCTTGATATCTAAACATGGTATACTGTCTTGGCCGAACATAAGAAAGGAAATGCTATGAGCAATCATTCACCATGTGGCTGTTGATTGTTTTCTGACAATCCATAAAATGTACCCGCGGCGAGAACTAGGCCTTGGCAATGGCATTTTACAGTACGCATTCAAAGTTTGGAACGAACAGTGGGGCCACCATGAAGTGGATCGGACCTGGTTTCGAGCTCATTGTAATTTTACAATACTGTCGTGCATTTTAAGGATAAAGAAGAAACAGATCTCCGCGACCAAAAAAAAAAAAAAAAGAAGAAGAAGAAGGAAAAGAGAGCCACTGGTATCACAGTCCTCTGCCAGTCCAATTTTGAAGGTATCAACTTTAAAGCACTTCATTTTTGCTATGAAACCTTATCATCAGTTCGAGCCTAGATAATTTCGAAAACAAATCGCCCTCATTCTCTATAGGTGTTATGCTTGCCTTTAACCAAAAACCCGTCCACTGTACGATCCTTAACATGTAAAGGGTCAGAATGTGGAGAAAGATCACAACAAAAGAACTCGTTCCGTGCAACAAGGAACGAAACACTAGCAAGCCTCAATGGAGTTTAATGTGGCTTGGCATACAAACATAGTTTGTATAATTGGCCGTGATGATGCAGCCCCTGAAGTGGTCCAGTTAAACTTCCTCCTGGATGTTGACATGTGTTTGAATAGTCAGAACTGCTTTTTTGGTTGCCCATTCCCAACCCAGGTACAATTTTATCCATTAACAGCTTTATCAGAAACAGTCAATAATGTATAACTGAAAAAATAAACGTATACAATTATACAGATCATATATCCTACCAAAATTGAGCATCACCTTCGATGCGAGTCATAGCTATCATCATTTAGCAATGAGCAGTCAGAGGGCAATAAAAAAACTATTATACATCTGTAGAGGGGCATTAACTTGAAGATACGGAGAGCTCCCACTTAACCAATTACGTCTCTCTCCCTCCAAAAGTAAAAACAAGAAGAGAAATAGATAATGAAGTACTAAAATACAGAGGAAAAAGAACTCCACAATCATACAGCCTTCCACTTTTTATTTGATTTTGATCCGTGATTATCCTTGTTTCTTTTCTTCCCACTTTTTTGGCTTTCATTTTTCTTGCCATGCTTTGCAGCCTTATCTCTGTTGGATTTTACGCTAATGAGACCACCAGGAAGCACCTTTCCACTACCATTTTGCAAAGCATGTTCAAAATCAGCTTCTCTGTCCACAATAGCATATTGCTGAAGAAGCTCCGGATTTAACAAACCATCTGTCTTGGCATTCATCTCATCCTATAGATGGTTTCTCAAATAAGTAAAGTTTTTATACAAGAAACGGGGTAAGACACTGAAAAATAAATAAATCTGCAAACCTGGACTTTCATTGCTGCTTCATCAAGATCTTCATCCACAGTTATGCTGTGAGGCTCCATAGAAATCTGAAACAAGAAACAAGTACTTGAAGTTAAACATCAAACAATGGTATATGAGGTGTAAAGCAATCTGATAAATCAAGATGGCATTCTCATATTCATAAACATCTATCCCTACTCCTTTTATCTGGATCCCCCAGACTGCATGGCCTTTTGGTTCAACCACCTCTTCATCCAGAAACAATGCAATGCACTACCACTAGGACTTGCACTTGCATATGTAAACCCACTTTTGGTAGTATCTGAAGACAGCTACCAGCAAACCCTAACATTTTCCAAAAGCTAAAACCCCAAAACAAAAGTTGACTTCTTATACCACATTTAATTATTAAATTATAAATCCTCAATAACATGTTGAGAGAAGCCAACATTATGTTGTCTTAAAAGGGCCGTTTCTCATTAGTATTGTTGATAAATTACCCCCACAGTCTGCTAAAATCATTATGAATTTTGAATTTTATATTTTTGAATCTATTTAGTAAATTGCTTGAACTGTAAATGTGTTATCATATATTTCTTTCTCTTATTAAAGATTCAAGTATTACTGGTAAGCCACAAACAAATTTGCCAAGGAATTGACTAATTTTCAGAGAGGCATTTTCCTTCCACTTTTCATTTTTGATTCATTTTTCCAGTTTCTGAATTCTCTTTTGCTTCTCTCAGGGGTCCCCTGCATAGAAAAGTACTTTTTGGTTTTGCTGTGACAATTTAAAAACTCTACCTCTGCAAACAGCAGATATCTTGTGGAATAGGGAAATCATGCACGAAGAACACATACAATCATACTGTGCCTGAAAAAGAAATTAAATATTGCGAGTTTTTGTCTTTTATTTTCACTTTTCATATCTGTCTTCTTTTTTTGGTGAATTTTCTTTAACCCCAGGGTGGTAGTGGATAGGGTTTCTGGATGGAAGGTGACGTACCATCACGGGAGTGTATGGTCAATATTTTTGGTAATCACACTCTTTTGCAATGAGAAAAGCAAATATCCAGAAAATTTGTATTGTTAAATTGTGACATACAAGATGATTCTGAAGTTTCATTTGCAGCAGGAAAGGCATGATATACTGAATGAAAAGCAAGGAACATGAACAAGAACTCCAAAGAAATTCTGAGAGCAATGAATTGCCTAAAATGCGACGCAATAAGGAATTCTAGATATAATAGAAGAAAGGAAGAAAAATGCTTTCTGTCAGCTTAAAACCAACCGCTTATTTTTGTCCTAGTATTCTCATTTAAAAGATATTAAATTTCTTAGCTTTCTTGACACATAATAAGGTACTTAAACCATTTCTCATTGAAAGGTTGCACCTCAATTAAAATAGATAACGACCAGAATGGACCATTAAGAACAAAATCTGAACTCCGAAAAGATAATTTACTTCTCAACTTACTTCTTTGAGTCGAGGTACAGTTGAATCAATCTCCTTGGACGCAATACTGTGTAGATATTTATAGAATTTCTTCATTACTTTAATAAACAAAGATAGTATCTGCTGCCTTTCCAACTTCATTTCTCCCTGCAATACAGCAGGTAAAGAGAACCTTCTGTTAATATTCATAGCTAATCCCATATACATTGTTTTCAACTGAAAAAAAAAAAGAAGAAAATTTTGATGGTTCAAGCAAAGAATTCAGACTGATTTAGTAGGCTCTCTTGTGATGTGTTAACCTACCCATCCAAATTCGGGGTATTAACTCTTTTTAGCTAGCCCATGACACGTTTCACTTTTTTAAGTAAGAAGTCAACCTACCTTTGATTTATTCCAAATCATCCGTTACAGCAAAACTGGCAACTTATAAGCAAATGATGCAGAGGTGTCCAAGAAGGGAGCAAGGGAGGGTCATGAAAACTCAATATCCTGAAACTTCTACCCTAGCTAAAGCCATACAAGTATTAATTAATGCATTAGTCCCATTTAATTTTCACAAATTCTCCTCCAAGATTTCTTATCGATGTAGCCAAACAACCAGAACAAGCATGCCGAATGATGGATGCAAATAACTGTAGCATAATGTTGAAATTTCAAATTTTGCACAATAGAGTTGCTTGACAATGTTTCCTGCAATTACTGATTCATGTACATAATAATCTATGAATGATAACAAACAGTGGGCCAGCAAGGAAGCAAACCTCAATAGCAGATATGTCCTTTGCCTGCAAGCCCATGCAGAGCAAAACAGAAGCCTGGGCATATGAAAGTGTAACAGGAAGCTTCTCCAGGAAATATAGACGTGCAAGTATTGGAACAATGTCTAGAATCTGCATTTTAAAATGAAAGGAAGAAATCATATTCCTGTAATTGCCAGCTAAAAAAAATTATTCAGGCGCGTCTGCGCAAAATTTCTAAAAGGATAATAAGCCTATTTATTTTCTCATGAATTCTAACCAAGAAATTTTTGAAATTTATAAACGAGTTTGCAAGGAAAAAATATTGGAAAAGTCCACAGTTGTTCCTAAAGAATAATCAAGAAAGAGAGATAATAATGGAACACACTTTCCACACTAAATATTAAATATTGTGAAAAAAAAAATTCATTGGGGCACTCTCTCCCAATATTGATCCTTCCTAGTTGCCACCAACAAGCTCCCATCAACCGCAAATCCCTTCTAACACGCTTTTTTGCACGGCTAATATCTCTTTCTGCCAACTAGAGCTGTAAACAAGTCAAGCCGAGCCGAGTATTCTTGGTTCGAACTCGTGCTCGTTTAATAAACGAGCCGAGCCGAGCTAAGCTGTTTATTAAACGAGCTAAAATTTGTGTTCGAACTTGGCTCGTCTAGCTATACGAACAAGCCGATCTCAAGCTTTCACGAGCAGAGTCGAGCTTTGTTCACAAACAACTTGATTCAAATCAATGTAACAAAAAAGTATTATTTGAGTTGAGCCAAGCCGAGCATCTCATGCTTGAACTCTTGTTCATTTATTAAACGAGCGAGCTCGAAACGAGCCAAAATTTCTATTCGAGCTCGGCTCGTTTAACTTCATGAGCTCGGCTCGTTCAACTTCATGAGCTCACTTGTTTAATAAACGAGCCAAAATTTGTGTTCGAGCTTGACTTATTTAATTTCACGAACGAGCCGAACTCGAGCTTTCACGAGCCGAGCCGTGTTCGCAAACAGCTCAATTCGCTTATTATAGCCTTATTCCCAACTTTTCCTCACCGTCATCTGCCCCACAGCCCCAGCTCCGTAAAGGGCTCAAAATATTGCTCAATGTTAGAAATAAACGCCCACTCCTGTGACCAAGGAAATTATTAACCCCTATGACCTATGTTATCCGGAATATTCATTTTGCTCTAGCATACCAGTGTCAGAATCTTTATTTGCAGTAGCATACACGTGTATGTAGGACTCCCCTACCCAAGTCTGAGTAACATAGCCTATAACATTTTTGACAAAATTATGTGTAGCTGTCTTTGCATCCCTAGTTCAACTATTCCTTTAAAGTTTGTGAAAGTTGAACAAGAATAGTCAACCAATAAAAGAGAAATTTAACCATGAACAAATTGTTTGCATTCCACTGAAATCAGAGAAGGCAACTCAAGTGAGAGCATAGATAAGTTCCAAATGCATTGGGGCACAATAACGTGCTGATGTAAACCTGAAACTCCATTTCCTGATGATAAGGATAAGAATGGTCCTCTACCAACCACTTTTCTTTAGTTCATTTCTGGTTTCAGTTTCATCAAAAATGCTTCTTGGCTTGGAAGATAATAGAAATAAAACAGCATTTTTGCCCTTCCGTCAAACCTTCCTTTAACAAAAAAATGAAGATACTAATTATCTCAGATAATAACAAGAAATCTTACCATGTGAAAATCAGCAAGGTTGTTTGTATAAGCTTCCAGTCGCTTCATATCATGAGGTGACAGAATTCCATCAGTTGACTTCAAAAAGTTGTTTGAAGAGGATGGAACAGGGTCGATCTCAGTGAAGTTAATTTTTGGATCCAAGATACTGCAAAAGTATGGAATGTATAAACATACTTCACATTACATGTATCAGCTAAAGAAACCAAACGTTCATCGCCAGACCTCATAGCAAGCTTGTATTCCATTGAATGGAAGCTAAAATGTAATAGTTCAATAAACCTCCGCCTGTAATCTGAGACAGTCCCGCACAGATGAAACGTCTTATGTCATAATTTCCAGTAAATTATCAGAAAGACACTTCCTGAAACATTATTGTTGGGCTTACCTTGGTAAAAAGGGCAAAAAAATCCCCAGTCATCAGAGCCATTAGCTTCAATTTCATCATTATTTAATGGCTTCAAAACCATGCACGTGTGCTCACCAGTCACATTACTCTGATTCAAATAATAATGATTTATTCATCTTCAAAATCCATGCAGAAAAGAAGTAAATATAGATAACTTCAATTCAAACTAAATAAGGAATTAATGGGTACTCAACTGGAACATGTCCTATGTAGAAAGGACCAAATTTATGTTTCCTCCAAAATCGAAAAAGATCCTGGGTAAGCCCAAAAGACACACCAATGTAATGAAGCTTCTCAGGCCTTCGCTCACGAAGATGCACAAGAAGAGGTGGAAGGTCAATCCTCGGTTTTATATTTTCTTCTAGCAAAGAGACCTGAAAAAAGGATTGAATCAGGTTGTAAACAGTGGCTAGTATAAAGACGAAGAGAGAAAAGGGTCAAATATATTGTCTTAGTGATACAATACAAGCACTCCTTTATACTCAAATTTCCAGTTATATGCTTTGCACAATATTTATTTCTGTTTGTTAATATTTTACCCTTTTTTAGGGTGTTTGTTTTTGTGGGTGTTTTTTTTTTTTCTTTTTTTTTCTGTTTGGGTGGGGGAGGGGGGGAACGGGTGGCAGTTGGAGAAAGGGCAGCAATATACCTCCTCCGCAGCATCAGTAACTCTGACTTTTGGAGTTTCCTCGGCATCTTCCACGTCAACTTCAGAGATTGCAGTCAGTTGCCCTTCAAAGTATCTACAGATGGTAACTTGCAATAATTATTGCATACATAGATTAAAAAAAATTATAACCAGCATTAAAACAAATGACTACAACATTATTCATTAAGTTGCTGTAGTAAATTTCATATTGACAAGTAGAGATTACCACCATAGTTTAATAGGATAGCTACTCTTTAGATTGTATTTGATTGCAGTCAACAGAACAAGCATTTCTTAAAGGAATTGAAGCTTTAAAACATAAATATGTTTTTATTTTCTTATCTGTAATAAAATTATTATATATTCCACCACAGACATTAGCATGAAACTCGGTAACAAGTCTTGTCCAATCTTCAACATCAATTGTTCCATATTAAGTAGCATTTACTTGACTTACAGTAATTAACCTGGTGTAATTGGAAGACTTTAGTATACCCAAAAGTCAAAAATGAAGAAACAAACTGCAGCACAAACTCCTAGTTAATGCCTAATTATCCCCATTTAGTCAAGACAATTCGTGAATTACAAATGGACTAGATAAAAATGCATAACACTGCTTTTCCAGTATGATATTGGCACCAAGCTGGACTTTTCAGCTCAATGGTCCAAGCCAAATTTTGCCCCAACTTTTGTTCCATAGCTTAGTAAGCACAGACCATAATATTAGTAGCTCACAACAGTAGAAAGTCAAAATTGTGAGAGGCTATAAGTAAAACATCGAGGTATCATCTGCTAAAATGGATAAAAGACACCAACACTTGAGAACACATGAAATAAGAACTCAACAGACAATGAAAGTACCTAATTAGAAGTTCAACTGCAGCAGAACCATACCCAAGCTGCAAAAAGAGTATGAATTAGAGCAAGACGGGAAGCTAAGAGAAGGAAAAGGCACTTGGGGGATCAATAGATAGGCACAATAAATTACCCTCATTGCACTTGGATGAGTTGCAATGCGTACAATACGAGCACCAGAAAGAGTCGGGAAAACCGTATCTTGGAACTGTTGACAGAATTTCCATGGTATCTGGTCCCCAAAGGGCTGATGACCATCACTTAGGCTTTTAATAGCAGATTTACGAGAAATTTGTCCTTCCAGAGAAACCTAAGCACAAAATGATGAAAACAAACAAACTCTAGCATTTTCAGACCTCCGTATGAAATAATAAAGAACCATACAAATAAGAGCAAACTGCACCAATGGTACCTAAACTATTAAAATTTCTGTGTTTTAGTCATTGAACAGTTTTTGTTGCAAAATTGGTAACTGGACTTTTAAAAACATCTCCGGATGGTAGTTTTTTGGAGTGTTTCTTTAAAAGTATTTCTGTAGCAATTTTAGAGATTTTTTTCGATAAATGTGTATGTGAGATAAAACGGTGACTGGAAAACATGTTTGAAGATTTCTAAAAACATGTTCTAAGAAAACAACATCAAACAAATAGTCACTCCTCCATTTCAGTCGTTAAAAACATGTTTGAAGATTTCTAAAAACATGTTCTAAGAAAACAACATCAAACAAATAGTCACTCCTCCATTTCAGTCGTTAAGGCAGACAAAATGTTGTATTTTGAGGCATAAAATCATGCAAGAACTTTAAAAACACAACTACATACACAAAATCAATGATTTCTTAGCCCAATTACTTAGACAAATTTGTCCTTCAAAATATGATATTCTATCTGGGTTAACAACTGACCAAAAACCTACGTTTTAAGAAGTTCAATGACCGATTTTGTAATAAGAATAGTTCAACAACCAAAACACAAACATTTAAAGTTTAGGTAACATTGGTGCAGTTTGCTCTAAAGATAACATCTGATGCTCTTGTGTACATCTTGTGTAACATACGACATAAGGGCTTGGAAATGACTCGAGGAGTTACATGCATTCAGAGACATATAAAAGTACACATGAACATTTAGAGATTGGAAGTAGGACATTTAGCTGATAAACTTGTAAAGGGATGAAACAGTTGCCATCATTAATCAGTTAACAACAAGATCCACCATATAAACCAAATTTACAAGCAATCTGATGTTATTAACAACTTGGTCAAAATATTTGATAGCAGCCAGTGACAAATATAGAGCAAGACCAACATGGAAAATATAAGACACTTAAAATGCAGCAAAGAAAAAGAATACTAAGACATCTATTGCATTCTCTAGTAAAGGGTTTCATCTATTTCAATTCTCCGTCATATCCTTACTGTTTACTCAATATTTTTTTATTAAACTTCTTTCCTGCACATTCTCTATCCTTTATTTCTCCTCACAAAATCTCATTTCCTGTCCCTTTTCTCTAATCTTTTGACAGGGTGCTCAGAGAGGATGGGCGTTTGGATGAGTATACAGTATGCACTCTCGCCCTAGAAGCCCATGTTTAGAAGGTAACTTCCTGAAAAACATACAAATTTCATCAATTAAATTGTCTGCTTGTATCCACATCCAAGCAGCTTAATGCCATCAAAGTAGGAACCAGCATTCAAACAGCTAATCATTTCCGTTGCATATTTCTGACTCTAATATGCAGGATCACGTTTCATATTGTAAGGTTCATGAGTAGGTGAGTTTGTCCCACATTGGTTTGAAAAAGAAAGAAAGAGCATTTAATATACAAAGGTATGGGCCCAAGACCAACTAGCTCAAGGTCGGGTTTCAACTTATATATTGGGCCTCTTTGGTGGACTTTCTCAGGTTTTTCTCCTTAACAAACTAGTATTAGAGCTCATGCTTAACGTCTTGGGCAAGTGGACTACTCGTTGGCAAGTGGTTTCTTCTGGGTGTTGGGCCGGTGAATTGTTCTGTTCTTTGGGTGTTGCACCAAGGAGCCTAGCGTTAGGCTAGGAGTCTGGTGAGGTGTTGGACCGAGGAGTCTGGAGTTAGGCTAGGGGTCTGGTGATGTTGGACTCAGGATCCGGTTTCTTTGGAAATAAAGAAGACATTAGAGTCCATGTTTGAGTTGATGAAGAATGGGCTCGTGTTGAGTAGTGATTTGGGCTTGAAGGGGAGTTTAGTTTCAATGCGAGGGTCTACCCACAAAGGGAGAGAATTGTTAGGTTCATGGGTACGTCAGTTTGTTCCACACCGGTTTGAGAAAGAAAGAAAGAGCATTTTAATATATAGGTATGGACCCAAGACCTACAAGCTTAAGCTTTGATTGGCTTCCAACTTATATATTGGGCCTCTTTCGTGGACTTTTTTGGGTTTCACTTCCTAAAATATGTTCCTTCCTATTCACATTCCACTCATTGTTCATCTTTCTCAACAATACAAATTGTTTATTTTGTGAACACTAGAATAAATGAACAATGGATTTCATAATTTATTTATGAATTTACTTAGACCAGAACCAGACAAGAAAGCAAACCTGGACAACACAAAGAATATCGGGAAGGTGATTTTTTGACTCATCAACAGGACCTGGAAAAGCATCAGGTCAAACAATGCCAAATAGATGAAGACAAATAGAGAAGAGCATCAATTGACATCAGATATACCAAGTAGCACAAACAAGTGGTGAGCCGGAGCATCCGCCATTAATTGTAAATCATTAGGAGAATTTTTGTAATGAGAAGCAACATATAGGGCCATCATTCGCTGCACAATGCATTTTGTAATGGTCAAGTTACTAAATAAATGAATACAGAATCATAATTTAAAAAAAAAATATTAACATCTAAAATGGATTACCTGCAAAAATAACTCACTATCTTTGTGATAAGAGAAAAGTGTATCCCGGTTTACATAGTAGAGATCGCACTCACTTGGTGAGGGTAACCTGGGACAGAAAAATGATGAAGTTGATTAGAATAGAACCTCATATGATGGTTCTAGATCTGGTAATATTGTAATCACCAAATTCCAACCTGTTGATACTAGGAACAGAATTTGTCGCATCCAGACAAAGTAAAGCATGAAGCCACGATTCAATTGGATCACCAGAAGCATATCTGATAGAGTCACTTAATTCGACCTTTTTGAAAATCCTACCTATATTGCAGAACCATTGACACATGAGCAACTTACTTAACCCAAAAAAATAAAAAAACACATAAAACTTTTATCAAGTCAACTCCCTAGCTTATCCACAAGTTGAGCCAAGAGTAACTAGAAAAGGCAGTGAACGTTCAAAGTAGCAGAAAGATGTTATCCAATAACTGCTAAAGATCTGTATTTAGCAGTAGACAAACTAAATTTTCTCTTAAAGAAAAGAACAATTCAAATTTATCACTTGTGCATTCTATTTAACTTCTTGCATATCATATCAGAACAACAGCTTCTTGATTCCTAATGGCACTGAAAGTTAAAGTTTACAAAAAACACAGAATCTGCAAATATAACACATGAACAAATTTGCCCATCAAGTGGTGTAAAAAATTACACATCTAATTACCTCCCACACAAAGGCATCTGAAACTAGATATTTATCAACAAATTTTCAAATTGACAAGAAAATTACAAAAAATTCGCATTTGCATATCAACAAAGACTACATCACTTTACACATAGGCAAATACATAGATTAACTTACAACTTAACCAAATTATCCTCTTTGTGTTACCGCTCAATTCCTCTAATAGCATTCACTAAACAAAATCATAATTTTAGCAAGATCACTATATAAGGACAAACATTATAGATTATCAGTATCTTAACAACAGAAACCAACTAAATTTTGCTTTCCCCATTTTGTTCCTCCAAATAGCACATATTTTGTTTCTCTCTTGCCTAAGAACTTATACTCCAGTAGTCCTGATAATTATGCCACCTCAGCAAAGCTACTAAATATCAAGTGATGTTAGGCAATGCATACCCAAAAAGATAAAGTGGAAAAGGTTTTTGTATTTTCTAGCAATACAATTGAAAAAGTCAGAGAATTTTTTTAAAAAAATGCACAGAATTTTATGCACGCAGAGGGCTCTGCAGTTATGGCCACCTCCAAATTTTAAATTTCTTAAGAGTGCCAAATTAGGAAAGCTGGCCTTTCTATGGGATAGGAAAAGCATGTTAGACCTTTAGTTGTTTTGCCAAGTGAACCAACGTTAAATTCATGGTTTGAATTGTCATCAGAATGTAGCCACACAATTCCCATATGACAACAATCCTTAGCCTTCAATGTAGCTGTTGCGCAGAACATTGTGGCAGATTATGACCCCTAAGTCCCATTTGAGAAGTCTTCATTTATGCAATTGATAAAGCAATCAATTTAATTGTACAAAACAAAATTACCCATAAATACCTGAAAGGGCACCCTCAGGATTTTTGGTTGACATCTGACTTTGCTCCTCCAGTTGCTGCAGCAGCTTTAGAGATAGAGACCGCCCAGTTCCTTCATAACTTGAATGAAGATAGCATGGAAAACAGAAAATAGATTGTGCATCAATGGCTTTAACTCCTTTACAATAACCTCAAAGTATTTACAGTAGGAAGTAAGCAAACTTGACAACAAACCAAGACAGTTTGGAGAACTGGAAAGCTTCTTCAGTAAAAGATTTATGAAGTAAACTAGATAGCAAGGAATTGAGATTAGCACTTCTCCTACCCGTTGACAGTAGATGAGAGAAAGACGAGGTAAGGACCAAGCAAAGACTTCACCACTGGCAATGGAATTGCAGCTGCTTCATCCACCACAAGCAACTCGACCTGGGAGAGCTTTTCATGTTCATGTGGGTGTATATACTGCAAGGAAACAAAATGAAGTCATAAGTCAGCAATAACACAGCTAATATTCATAATAAGAAGAAACCTAATAGTGATGGTGCAACATATTCCCAGGCCCTACCGAACCACTGGAGCAGAAATTACTGATTGCAGAATAACAACCTTCATACTCAAGCATATAGCTTTTTATGTAAAGTTGCTTAAGTCAACCCAAAAGAATGTATTTGCTGATAGCAAAAGAATTTAACACCAAAAGAGGAGGGGAAAAAGAAAGAATAATTCCTTGGACCATAGCTAAGAAAAGGGCAAGGCAGCTGAAAGAAGAACCAGTCGAAAAAAATGAAACTTCTTTTTCCATTATTTTCTTTGCTGATTTGCCCTATCAACCTGTGGACATCCATCCCCCAAACCCCTGAACTAGGGGCCAAAATGGAACAGAATACTCAAAGGTGGGAGCAGTCCATGTCAAGAAATAAAGTAATCCAGCTACAGCTTGGAGTGGAGCAGGGGGAATTCAAGTGAGACTAAAGTCATAATCCTGCATGTACCTTATCCCCAATAAAAGCAGAGCCAAAAGTCCAATCCCAGTATATTGCATCAGTAACTGTTTATGGCTGCAAAGAGCCTCTGAACAATTGAACAAATCATTGTGCTCTCATTCAGAACTCCTTTTATCTCTTTAACATAATGTATACTCGGATTTAGAGTAGCATAGTGACATTTTGTAACAAAGCAATCAAGGTAACATATCTTTCTTTCTGTCTCTCACAGACACACACGTGCGTGCATGCGCAGAGACACAATGACACAGAGAGAAAAATACCAGGGATAGGAAGAAGTGGGCTGCAAAGGCTTTGAAACCAACTTGCACGTCAGAAAATTGTCATTCAAACACCAATTGACCAGATGATGACCAAAAAGAAAAAAGCTTTTAAAATCAATTAGTTGATATACATGCAGTAGCAACAGAAAAATAAATAGTCAGCAAGCATGAGCAATAACAAGAATGTACAAAATAATCTGTATTCTAACAGAACATCACATCCACACTTTGACTCACCTGAATTGTTTGCCGATGCTGTTTGTAGATATTGATCCTCATGGTTGCTTTTTTGAACTCTGGGTTGGTGCTTTTGACCACATCATAATCTAAATGCTCCTGTGAAAGGTTACAGGTATGGATACAAATTATCAAGTGTAAAGGATATCATTTCCCATTCTTCTGTAATTAACAAATTCTAAGTTAAAATAATATAGTGTAATGTTGAATTATTTGAATCACAGAGGGAACTCCATAGGCAGAAATTGAGAAGATTGCATCTCTTGAATTCAACAATCATTGTAGACAAATTACTTTAGTGAAGGTCTAGTAAACTCCCTTGCCCAAAAATCAGACGACCTCTCTAGCTTCATATAAGGATTATAATTTTTGGCATGCAAATTTCGACATGGGGATAAATTATACCTAATCCATAGTCAAGAATTATAAATCACCAGTAGTTACATTCATGGAAATAACTAATAACTTCATAATTTAAGATATTGACTTTATCCCTTTAAAGATACTGTGGTAATGTTATTACGGATACCAGAAAAATCTAATCCTGTTTAAAAACCCTCTTGATGTATTCTCCATCATTTTCTTTCAAATAACCTCAACTAACATTAATAAGAGGCAAAAAAATAGGTTGCAAGCACTTTGCTAGCACCCAAATATAAGATGCACTACAACGTAAGCTTCCTCAGAAGCAAAAATTAAATAAGTTAAAAGGACCTTTAAAAATATCAACATCCCAAAGAAAAGGCAGTTAAGTAAAAACCTCAACAAATATGGACTTCCTAAATGGTTAATAAATGCAAGTACGTCTCCTCCATCAATTCCGCATTCTTCAATTCAATAAACTCTCTAATTGCCAATGCAACTCGACTAATATTTAAGTGTTAGCTTGATTACGTGTGAAACCAACTGACTAATATATAAATGTTGCTTTAGGAGACATCACACTTAAAAACAATATTCATTTGTAAAACTCTACCTCAAAAGGTTAACACCTAAAAAAACCCCTTTTCCTAATTCACACGTGCAGTAAGTAGATCCCGTTGTCAAAGTCTATGCATGACAATTTTCCAGTTGAGTGAATAACAAGAAAATAACTTTACCTTATACTCAAGTATGTCGAACCCTTTGCATACAAACTCAAACAAGGTTTTCAGATTCTCAGGGCTTGGTGCAGTAACAAAAATGTTGGAATACCTGTAAAGAAACATTTCATGTTATCATCAAATAAAGAAAATAAGAGAAGAAGCAGTAAAAGATGAAAAAGGCTAAACAACAGTTATACTTGGTCAAACCAAATTACCCTGCAGCAATAGCTCCAGCAATTGCTAAACCAAGTGCGGAAGACTTGCCACGACCACGAGCTGCAAGTAAAGCGACGGTGCTACGAAGTGTCTTGTCCAGAACCGAATCAAGAAAGGTAATAACAGCTTTTCCCTGAATTAATTTGAAAGAAATGAATAATAGCTAGGTTAGTACTGCAAGTTTGTCTCGTGACAGAAATACAACTATTTGCATGCCAATTAGAAACATCTTACCTGGTCCAATGTACAGCACTTCTTAATGAGAGGACCAACAGGGAAATCATCAGTCAATTGTTCTTTCAAATTCTTCAAGTCCCGTTCTGATTCAGAGAGCCCTTCAGAGTCCTTTTGTCAGACAAACACAAACTCAAATCAAACTGCTCTAAAAAGACTAAAGTTCTTCATTGTCAATCATGGACACAAAATTCGAACCATCAATAAGCCATACATCACAGTTAATGTCATTGTTTAAGGATTACTGCCACGTATGCAATGACAAGAAAAGAATTGCATTTATCTAAAAAAGTTACCAGGGACAACAGACTGTTACAGGCAGGAAATGAATACATAGCAACTTCCCAAAGCAAATTTATCCAAACCATATCACAAAGTTTATGAAAGCATCAAGTTTACCTCTCGTGCTGGAACAGGGGTAATTGACTTCATATGCGAAGAAATTGGTAAGATGTTTAATTCGTCATCCATGACCACACATGCTTTGCAAGATGCAAGGGAAAGTAAGAAGCGTTCATTAAATCGACCCGTGGCCTGAGAATGAGACTCGGTACGAAATCTATCATGGACATCCTGCAAATAGCAAATTCATATAGTATTACACAGCAATTTGAATACATGACCAGCCTATAATATACTGACACTACCACATCAATACAGAAGAAGAGTGATCATCATTCGCACATTCTAGCAGCAATTTGTCCAAATGCAAAGCCAAGGCCCATTAATTACACCAGCTCCTAAAATCATTAGTAAAGTTATATGAACTACCAATAGAACATGGAATAGCTGATTATTAAGGTTTGTCTAGGTCTATCAATAACATATTATCATATACTACTAATGGCAAAGCAGTGATTAGGTGTCATTTAATTCACTGTGAATCACACACTCTGGTTTCATGATCAGTTTACTTAATATTCCTAACATGTTCAGTAAAAACTAGAAACGGTATTGTTTCATACTTGCAGTTCAGTTCGCCCAAAGTTAGGAGTTAGTTTACAAATTATGTTTACCACCAATACTTTTGCCTTTTCTTTTTCTTTTTCTTCTCCTACCACATTTTTTCTGTCTTTCACACTGTATAATGCCACTCCAACTACCTGTTACTGGTTGATAGACATTATTACCAACAAATAACATCATTGAACTCAAAATCCATCATCAAACCCAGTAGGAAAGCACTCACCTCTGCCACCTTAACCTATTTAATTGAAATCTGTTCAATAACACCTAGAAACACGCAGAAGCCACTGAAGATCCCAGGTTGAACTTCTTCAATTTCACCATTCAAGCCAACCAAAGCAAATAACATGACTCAGACCTATGGGGTTCCTGAATTCGAATAACTTTTATTTTATCCAAAACATAAAGATTCCACCATCAGCCACCATGACATACCATCAAGCTCAATCCAAACCCACATTTCTCTCTCTCTCTCTCTCTCTCTCTCTCTCTCTCTCTCTCTCTCTCTCTCTCTCTCACGCTCTCTCTCTCTCATGCACACACACAATGCACAAATTGTGTCATTTGGAGGACATATTTGTTCTGCAAAATGAGCATCACAACTTAGTTTAAGCAGGAACCAGATGGTTCTATATTCACAGAAGTGGAAGAAATCCTCTGAACAATCAGACCTGGCATCCTTGTTGAAACTTCCTAACCAGCTCCTTTGTTTCACCACTAAAAATAACACCAAATGGAAACTTCTTTATCCAGTCACTTTCAATAGCGCAGCAGCCTTCTTTTTCAACATCTGAAAAAGGTGCTGCCACCTTTTCTTTCGCAATCTCCCAGACCTCATAGGCCATAGCCCAAAGTCAAATCTCAACTTTGTTGCTTTCCAGCTTCCAAGATTCCAGAATCAAACATCAAATTTCAAAAATTTTATTAAAAATGTCTAAATAAACCCACTATCACACACAGTTGACACTTTGAAGCATGCGCAAAATCACCAGTTCACAACCACCATGTCACATTTTCACCATAGTTCATTCAACTGAAAAAGTCTAGGAAAAGCATGACGTTAAAACAGATTGTAAGATTCAGTAAACAACATTTAATGATTTTTTTTGTCAAGACAGTTGTGAAATTATTACTTTATCATCAATCAAGTTGCATGCTTTTTGTTAATTTGTACACACAGTTGTCAACTTTAACTTTCAACTTCATGTTGTTAGATTTGATAGTCAGTTGGTCGGACAAAAAAAAAGAAAACACTTAAACAACAATATAAGACAAGAAGAAAAAAAGCAGCTCCCTGAAGACTGGTAAAAACCACTTGCTTCATGCTAGCATACCATAACCATGGTGTAGAGGCTGGTGAGCGAGGATAAGGAGCGAAGCAGCAATACAATCAACCCACCACCTTCAACTGTTTCTATTGTTCTTGCAAGAAGATTTGGCGTCAAAGCCTCAAAGTCCTAGAAGCATTTTTCACCGAGATGAACAGGTAGTTAAAAATCAAAAAGGAATTTCACCAAGTTAATACACAGGCAAGATGCACAAACCCATATGAGGAAGGAAAAGATTCACAATTCACCTGTAATATGCACATGCCAAATGTATTTCCAAGAATCCTTTCAGAATCTTTGTACAAGCAATATGTGATCCCTCCGGTTTCAACAAATAGTGAAAAAGGATCAACTTTCTCCGGATCTAGCAGTCCCCTCTGCATCAGCTTCTTTATTTGCTTTGCACGTTTTTTCTTATGACTAGAAGAAATAATTAATTCTAAAATCATCAGGAATCAAATTGACACGGTAGACAAACTAAAACACAAACAAAAAATTCTCTTCATGGTTCCACGAATGAGTTGTTATACATAATATAGGATGCTGGAATATTACCAAATTCCAGTCATCAATTATGTTCCCATAATTGTTGAAAAAAATGCTAAATTGATTTCCATAATTGTTAAAGAATACATGTTCAGGTCCAACAGCATTCCTTTTATTTATATCTAGTTTTCAGGTATCTTAATTTAGACAAAAAGATACAAACACATACTGATAGCAAAAAAAAAAAAAAAAAAAAAAAGGAAAACTCCATCCTTGTTGAAACTAAACCACATATGACATTTATATTCCCAAACGTAACATCCAACACATTGTAATTCTTATCTCAAAATATTTAAGCCAGCACCTAAAACAATAAATATTACTGCTTTCATTGGGCCCCAAAAGACACCATTGTGTTATCTCTTCAGTTCCATACAAAGAATATACATTTATCCATAAACACCTATGCATGCATATAACATCGCATTTACAAGCATACGAAACTGAAGCATTATAATGCCCAGGACATGCATACTAAAAATAGCATATCACAATGAACAAACCAGGGCACACTACTAAACTACTAAACATTTCTCCCAACTCGCACCATCATGTTAACCAAGTCACAGTATCATGTTAACCAGAATAAAGAAAAAGCAAAGGACCAATATCTAAACAAGCCATTGTGTATAGCATTCAAAAAAAATGGGAAAACATAAAATTCCGAATAAATTTAAAAAACCAGCTTTATCCAAACAAAGAAATTAAAGCACATTAGTTAGTAAAAAAGGATGCAACAAAACCTGCTAAGTTCAAGCTTGTCCTTGTAACACCACAGCACCGTCGGCCGCGTCTTCACCACCGCCTTACTCAACATATAATGCAGATTCACAATCTATTCTCCAATAAAACAGAAATTAAACAAAATAATAATTTCATTTCAATTCACATTCCCATGCAAAAAATATACAAAAAAAACATATGAAATTTCGCCTGCAAACAGATTAAGAGAAACAGAAAGAGTGCCTGGTCACGGGATTTATCGCCGACGATGACGAACATTGACCGGTGGCGAGTTTTAACGCCGTTCTCAATCAGAGTTCTGATGCGTTCGTCGACTTTTTTCCTCATTTTTTTCCCTCAAATTCACACAAATTTCGAAATTTTTTAGTTTTACGTTTAGGGTTCTGGAAATTAGGGTTTGTTCTGGGTTCTTATGCTGTGGAGGAAAGTACACTGTGTTTGGCTGAGCAGCAAATATGGCAATTGTAAGATGGTTGTTAGGGTTTTAGGGGTTAATATAAAACCGGAACGGATCGAGCGGAGGTTTATTAAAAAACGGGGTTGAAAACTAAGCGAACCGGTTCAAATTATATTTGGCATTTTGAACCGAAAATATTATCAATACATCTCTGTCAACCAAAAAAAAAAAAAAAAATTGAAGAGTGGTTTACATTGGTAACTGAGTCTGTAAATAATTATAATTACAAAAATAATTTGAAACGAATGGGGTAATGGTGTAATTGCCACCTTCCAAAACAATATCCTTTGATTTTGTTCATGCAGTTAAGGTGATTGAAAAAAAAAATTATTAATAACTTACACAAACTAAAAACGTTATGTATAAATTTCTTATTTTAGTTTGTATAAAACAAAATAGTACTGGTGAATTATCATTTTGCTATATTCAATATAACATAGAAATTAAGACTAATATTTAATATTATTGAATAAAAAAATGACAAGCACTACAAATCAGTCGAAGTATAAAAGAAAATTTTATCTTTTTATGTTATTTGTGAACAATAAATGTAATTACGAGGTGAGACTAGTACCGCATATTTAAATGCTGCAAGTTTATCATTTTACATCTCTTTAATATGGGTAAATAAACAAAATTTTGTTTTTTTTTAATTTCTTAAAAAAAAAATTGATCAATGGGCGGAGCTTGGGTTAACCCGACCCAGTTCAGAATCCTAAAAATTTGCGGCTTAACTTTTTTTTTTTTTTTTGCCCTGAATTTGCAGCTTAACTAAAACCCCTCTTCACTCCGCAGCAAGAAAAAGAAAAACCCCCAGGCTTTCTCACACTGTCCAAATTTATGGTGTACCATTTTCAGCTATTTGCCTGTTTCTGTTGAGCTTCATTGTTTCTGAGATGTCTTTTTCACTATCTTTCTCCAATTTCTTATCATACACTCACTCAAACTTCTCCAGAAATGCCACAATTCCAGTTCCCCATTTCACAAATTCAATCACCGAGACCACCACTCTCAAAAAAATCACTTTCTTTTCACCATAAAATCCAAATTTTGCCTGCAAAACCCTCTCGATATCCTTCATTAGTGACCTCATCTTTACCAACCCAGAAAAACATTTCTAGAAAAATCACTGAAAAGATTGTGACTTTACTAGTTGGATCATTTATTTTCTTGGGTTGTTTGAGTGCTAGGCCTGTTGTGGCACTACCAACTGGGCAAGAAAGTAATCAGAGTGAAAGTTTGGAGGAAAAAAGAGAAGCCCAGAATGAAGAAAGTGAGGATGAAGAGATGTATGTGAAGTTGTTGCAGCAGAACCCAAGAAATGTCGAGGCTTTGAAGATGGTTGTGAATGTGAAGATGAAGAAAGGGAAGACTAAAGAGGCTGTGGAGTATGTGGAGAGGCTGATTAAGATTCAGCCTAATGAGATGGAATGGAGGCTTTTGCAGGCTCTTTGTTATGAGATGTTGGGACAGCTGAGTATGGCCAAGAGGTTATTTAAGGATATCCTGAAGCAGAGGCCTCTTTTGCTTAGAGCTTTACATGTATGTATGATACTTGACACCCTTTCTGTTTTCTGTTCTGTTTCTTCACCTTTGGTAGTTTTCAAATGCTTTAGATGTGATTTAGTTACAGAATTTGTATTTTGGATGGTTTATATTTTTAGTAGCTATTAAGCTGTGTACAGAGGCAGATATCTGGTTTGCACTTGGAATATTTGCTCTTGGATTCTGCTGAGTTAGTTGGCTCTTGGTGGTGATAATGACTTGAAGCATGTTTGTTGAATATCTAGGATATTCATCTAGGTATGCTTTTAATTCATAAACTTTTTGAACAGATCTAGAATGTGGAAAGTGTAAATGGATTGAAACTTAAGAATCTGAAGCTAATCTAATGAGGTGAGAGTTAGAACTTCTTTGGTGGCCTTGTCACTTCTTTTCATTTTGCTAATACCAGTACTGCTTTTGTATTTGAGAAGCAGTTTCTCTGATGTTTGGACAGAAGAATTATTGATGAATGACTTAACTCTGATGGTATTCAAGCATGGCTTACTGCCAAAGGAATGTATCACAAATGACCACATTTTATAAACCATTTTATCTGATTTGTCTCCATTCTGTAAGCCTGTAATCTAAGGGGAAGTATCTCATGAATTTGGGGTCCTTTGTTTCTTCTGGCAGTTCTTTTTCACAATCCTTTATCATTTTGTAACCATTTTCTGTGTCACATAAGCTCGGTTTAAATAGTACTTAATTTTGACTTATGCTTCTGCTATTCGTTAGGATTTTTTGGGGGTAGGGATGAGTTTTTGTTATCCTTAGGTCTTCCTGCCTTTTTAGAATCCAAATGATATTTCTTTCTGATTTTGCATATTTGTGATCTACCATATTGCTTGTTTAGGCAATCTACTATTCAGCATCCCTTTCCTTCTTCCTTTTTTGACAACTCCATGTAATACTTAAACTTTATTTTGAAGATCTTTTGCTATGTTTGGGTCTCCCTATAATGGAGTTTACTAGAGATGCAAAAAAGGCAGAGATCTAGGTACCTGTTTGATGATGAGACAATGCATGATGAAATGTAGTATTGATCAATATATCTCTTCCATGTTTGCACCATTATGGTGTAGGAGCACACTTTATGTTGTATATATAAGTAGTTGTATATGTGGTGTTACTGCAATCCAATGTTAGTGCTTTTGCCTTGTGAATGACTGGCAATTGGAATTGACTTCTTGAAACACTAACTGCCATATTAACCCTATATATCATCTGCATGTAGTATTAATTGCCAAGATATGTTACAATGGTATTTTTTTTTTCTTTTTGGCCTTCCTCTGCCACATGGAGGAAGTTATTTGAGGTCATATTAACATTTTTAGTTCATCATAATTTTGACATCTATATATAACTTGGTAAAGATTTTATTTTCTTCAGGAAAAGAACTGCATCCGTCAGGCCAGAATATTTCTGCTGGGTTAGTATTTTTTGTAACTGGCACTGAATTATCTTGTGGTTTTTCTCTACTTTTAGGGTTTGGCAATGGTGATGCACAAGAATCATGAAGGACCAGCTGTTTTTGAGATGCTGGACAGGGCTCTAGAATTGGCTTATCATGACAAAAAGGTCAATGAGGAGAGGAACATAAGAATACTAATTGCACAAATGCATGTAGTAAAGGTAAGTACTTGGATCATCCTTGTAAAAGAATTTGAAACTGTTCACAGATTGGATCTAGTTAAAACATGATGATGCCTGTAAAAGGCTGGGTCATTGTGCTGTGTCAAACTTCCCTTCAAACATACGTCTATTTTTGGCATCAGAAGGATCAAGTTTAAGGAAATAGCTAAAATATTCACCCCCCTCCCTCTGCCAGCAGCCGCGGACCGGGGGGGGGGGGGGGGGGGAGGGGGAGGAGAGAGAGAGTCTTTGGCAATATTCTCATAACAAAAATCTGATGTCCAACGTATCATTCTTCCGCAGGGAGAATTAGGGGAGGCCTTAGAAAAGTTTCAAGCTCTTATTGATGCAAATCCAAGGGATTTTCGCCCTTATCTCTGTCAGGTAAGTTGAATGACACCATCTTTTGTCATTCTTTCCGATATTTTTTTTTTATATATTTATCTTTTCTCCCTTTTACCTTCTTCCCGCTAGCTGAGACTTCTCCCCACCAGTAACGATTCTAATAAGATATTGAAAGGACATCCTCTGCTAGTTTGGCATTATATGGTTGTATCAGTTCATACTCTAAGCTTTTGGCATTTCATTTTTGGACCAGCCTGTATGCCTGATAATTTCACTCCAAGTCACTAAAAGCTACTGGCTAACATTATTCATTTATCAAATGAGTGGGGTCAGATATGGTTCGTCAGGATGAAACGTAGAAGGAGAAACGTCCATAACTTTTATGTAGATGAAATTGCAAGGTATTTATTAGCCTATTTTTAAAATGTGTAAGAGACAATTAAAAAGGGATCTCTTAGTTGCATATTGGGGAGGAAAAGAGGGAGAAAAGGGAAAAATTGGAGGGAATGAGAATTTGGACCTTAATTTGATGGGAAACGAACGTTAATAACACGAGGAATGGAATGAGAATTCCAATCCCCTTGTCCTTCCTACAAACAACCTAAGGGAGTAGGAGAATGCCTTCACTAGTTGAAAAATTTAATACCTCACTGTTCTTTTCCCCTCTTCTTGCTCGTCCCAAATGTAGCATTAGTGGCATAACCTGTGTCTAGCTCCCCGAAAGGTGAGACAGACAGAGAAGATAACACCACTGACAGACAATAATAAAATTGCTTTCGGCTTAACTATACTGTTTTAAGAAAGTGAATTTCTTGTTGTCATTGCCAGATATGTGGTAATTTACTGGTCTCTTGGAGACATCTATGTGATTATGTAGGCTGAACTCATGCTCAATGTGAATAGAAAGACCAATTGACCAATCGGCATAAGTGCTTGAGGCTCCTGTCTTCACCAGATTGGCAAGTGTATGTTTGTATTACCAATCAACTTGATGTAACAAAGGGCAAATCATTAGGACAAAGGTAGTGGGCAAATAGGAGACTGGCCATATTAAAGGGCTTTTGGCTATTGAGTTGCCTGGGGAGTGAGGGTATCATGCATAAAGATTACGCCTACTTTTTGGGGGAAGCTAAATGCAGCAAATCTTTGTAGTGAAGGAGGTTTTGGAGGGGACATGCTCGTTTCCCTTCACTGGCTTCTGTTGTTTTTGAATTTGGGAGTTTATGGAGGCCATGTTTAAGATAAATTTGATGACCATTCGCTGTTGGCTCTTTTCAGGGTATAGTTTACAGCCTACTTGACAAAGAGAAGGAAGCTCTAGAACAGTTTGAGATATATCAAAGTCTTGTGCCTGAAGAATTTCCGCAGAAAAAATTTCTTGATGATGTAATGTTGACGGCCAAAACAGAACCAAGGCAACAGCTTGAAAAGGAGTTGCAAAGCTGAATTATCATATACAAGACATTGCATCTGCAACTCTACTGTTGACACTAAATTCTTGTCAAGCATTTCTTTCTCTTCTGCTTGAATGTCAGCCAGGCATATAATTTGTGCTGCAATAAAATTGTAAATAAAACATCATTTTATTAGGGTTACAACTTCATGTTTTTGCTAGGATTCTTAATGGTTGACCAGGGGCGAAAATCTTGTTAGATACTATTTGTTTGGTTATTTCATGTTTTGGAAGATTAGCTTAGCTTAAAATGGATTTGGACTTTTTTCATGGATTTGGACTTTTTACATTGCTTCCAGAATAGGTTTACAACCAAAATTATTAGCAGTTTACAACCAAATGTATTAGCAGCAAATTTGTGAAATAAATAAGTGATCATAAAGTATTTGCAGAAACCAAATGGGGAACGAATGACGGATCAAGCGCTTAGAGTTCTACGACTCCATTCCAAAGTCGAGGGTTTAAATTCCACCAACATCATATTTCCCTCTCCAATATAGTAGTATAGGTTTGCTCAAAAAAAGAAAAAAAAAGAAAAAAAAAAGAGAAAGAGAAACCAAATGATAATTCGTGTGACACGTCAAAATCAACAATTAATTATTGCCATCTGTTGATAAATGCTAAATGTTTGCCAAAGGATAAACTTTGATAGAAATCTAATTACACATTTTAATTTTGAGTATTTGGTATTTGGGACTGAAGGTCCATTTGTTTGGACTAAAAATATTTTCCAAATTTTTCTTAGTGCCAAACATTAGAAAATATTTTCTTATGTAAAATGTTTTCTAATTTTCTTTCCTTTGGTGGAAAATAATTTACATACTCAATGAATATAAGTTATTTTCCTTAGAGTTTAAGAGTGATATTAAATCTTAAATACCTACTTTTATAACTTCAATTACCAAATTAATTTTTGTTTTTAACCCTTATCAACCAATTTTTTTCATAATCTTGGGCTGCATGATAATATGATTATAGTTATGTATATTTTACTATTATATTATTTTGAAGATTAATTATGAACAAAACAATCTCTAATTGACTTTATTTACTTGTCAAACATTTAATACAATTGTTATTAGTCTATTTAACTCATATTAACAATAAAAAATAACAAAAAATTATTTTTCAAAAGATTTTCACACTATTATCCAAACACCAGAAAATTGTAAAAAAAATAACATTTTTCATGTAAAATGTTTTCTTAGGAAAACAAAATCCTTCAAAAAATATTTTACATCTAACCAAATGAAACCTAAATGTAAAAGGCATCTGTGATTTTTCTTTTTCTTTGTCTCGTGGGATGGCAAAATTTTAATCTTTTTTGGGTTATTTTTATTTGTATATGGATGACCCTGTTCATGTTGAGAATTTTAAATATAATTGCTTTTTTTACTTGGGTTGATGGCAAGTGAGCTCAAGAAGTTGAAATCTCAATAGCTTGATTTTGTTCTTGGGCTTGATTTGGAGAGAAAAATGGAAATTCTTGAGTTTCTTGTTTTGCTATTTGATGCCAAAACCATAACAGTCATTGGCTATTCCTCCAAGTTTTCAACCTTTATTTTAGTGAAAAATATGTTGCTTTCGAAACTTAGATTATCAAATGTAAGCATGCATATACTTATGAGGTAGTGGATGGAGAATATAATTTTATGACAATATTAACAACAATATATTGTTTTTCAATACAAGAATTTATTTCAAAATAATAAGATGAAAATAAAGCAGTTTGCATATAGCTGTGAAGACGTTTGCTGCTTAAGTTCCAATGCATGTTCATGTTATAGATTTTAATATTAAATAGGTTTGTGTTTATAATATATACTGGAAAGTACAAGCATGTTAATTCAAATTTTTGATGAAAAATTTAAAATATGTGAAACTGCAATAGCTTTTCCTTCTTAGAAGTGTAGAATACACACCTTTAAATGTTGTCAAATAGAATATTTTGCTTTTGTATCTCACCTTTACTTGTAATGAATATTTAGCTGTTAAAGGAATTTGAAAGCCTCTGAACATATTGGTTCTCCTCTAAATTTGAAAGACTTTCTTAGCAATCTGTTTCTTTTCATTTTTTCTCCTTATTGTTTAAGTGTTGATCTTAGTATTAGGGCCTACATTATATAATGGAAAAAGGAGTTAAAAATGAAAAAAATGTTATCCAATTGCCTACTCATATTTTTGAATAAAGTGGGCTTATAGGTATATGGTACACCGAACAAGTATGGTTAATGGCTCGTGTCACATTACATTTAACTCCAAGCTTCTATTCAACAAATTGTTCAATAAAAGTAAACAACGAACTTAACCACCAACATTTTGTCTTCAAGGTCCAAAACATCATTTGGCATACTTATAACAACATAGCCTCACTGCATGAAGAAAACAAAGGTCAAATTTAACAAACTTTCAAAGAGTATGGAGACTTGAAGAATGAAGGAAATTAAGGACAACAAGAGCTATAAAACATTAAACAAGTTCAACTTTATACCTCATGACCAAAGATATGATGAGTTATCAGTCTTAAAAGGGTAATATCAATATTGAACTAATAGATATATTGCACACCCCTATGACATATGTCAATCACATGTTATGTGCTCCATAAATAGAAATTTAAGATTCAGTCTTCCAAGCATAACACAGGGAAAAAAAATTCTAGTTGTCAATTAACTTTTTAAAGCTTTTGAATACAAAAAAAGAAAAGCTAGTTCTCATATGAAAACACAAATGTCAATGAAATCAGCATGAATAAATATTTACATGGGGATGTAATGATTCATAATCACAAAGAATACAGTGCTCGTGCAGGACAATTATTTCATCCGGAGCACTGCAGTAGTTCTCTAATTTGAAAACAAAGAAAGAAATCACCATGAAAATGTGCCTACTAATAATTGATTAGAATCCAAGGAATCAAGCTCAAAAAAGTCTTAACATGGATCATGATGTTTCTCACTTCTAACTTGTGTAATCAAGGATTAATGACTCTAGAAAATAAAATGAACAACGGAGTGAAATGCCAAATGTAAAGGAATCTTTACATATCTGATGTGTTAGAAGTTTACTCTGTGTATAACTCTCAATGTTCTGTGCTTGAACAGTTATCTTACCAACTCTACCGGGATTATGTAAGTGGAAACCTTTCACCGAGCCTGCAATCAGACACAGAAGTTAGAAACACATTAAATAAAAGCCAAACACGACAATTCTAATTTATTTATTACAGATACACAGAACAACATTCTACATAGTAATTCAAACATGTCACAGATTGCATTGCAAAATATTCCTTTCCTCTTTTAAGTCACAAAAAACTCAACGTACTGCACAAAATATTCGACTTAGGCAAATCCTAGTTGCACACAACAACAATAGATTATTGATAAACATGTTATAATCACCAAAAAAAAAAAAAAGTTCACCATCACCTCCATACAAAATCTCCACTTACATAAATAATAAAAGCCATTAAATCATAGACAGTAAAAAGAAAAAAAGAAAAAAGAAAAAATCATTGAATGCTTGTTTTTCGTTACACATCGAGATCTGAACTAAGACCGTAGGAAAGTAGCCATTATCATCGCCAGACACAAAATTCTCTTGATAGTTTTCATAAAAGTTCACTGTTAATCACTTACTGAATGAAAAATAAAAGACATAGCTGCTAAAAAGTCAGGTGATGAAATAGTTTACATAAGGCAAGTATGAAATTACGTCTACCATGAAAGCCATTTCAGACAATAACTGTCCCTTCTTTGCCTTTCTTTCAATAGAACAGAACGTCCAAAAAACCTAGCAGAACTCAAAAAACGTAACGCTAGTAGCATAACTACAGAAGCTCAAGAGTAAACACATATATCGAATCTTATTGTGCAAATATAAACACAAAATAAATCTAATTCCTTAATTTTAAAATAACAATTTAATTTCCATCTAAACTCAGATAAAAAATGAGAAATATCCCAATTTTGAGAAACAAAATCAAATCTGCTTTCATTTAATTGCTAACACCAAAAAAAAAATTATCAGAAATCGATGAAACCAATTGTCAATAACAATCAGAGGCTAAATATTATCAAATCATAAAAACACCCAAGCCTTGCAAATCACCAATATAAAAAAACCCTGAAAATTGTTCCACAAACAAATTAAATCGCAATAACATACTTACCTCAACAGTCCAAATGAAGAAATCAAGATGCTCCGTTGGCCTTCCTTTGCTCATCTTCCAAAATCAATAACCAAAATCTTTTTTTCTTTTACAAGAACAGACAAAAACCTGTTATAATGAAAATAATTAAGAAAAAAGGAGGCCCTTTTTTTAGATCATAATACACTAATAACAATCCAAACAAAGAATAAACTGCAAGTTGCATTAGAATTTTTAATAATTACTGATAAATACAAATAAGAAATGCACCTATGCCTCCGTGATTTGTCACAACTTTTGCTTGTTACCACAAAGCCTTCACGAATTGTTACCATTGTTCACCTCCATCTAAAGTCACCTGCTATAAAGATGAGAAAAAAGAAAGTATATATTAGCAAAAAAAAAAAAAAGAAAGACCAACGAAGAGAAGGATCCAATATCAGATTGAAAAAATACGAAAAAAAAGGTTAGTTGACTGTTGATATGCACTGATAATGAGGGAAAGAGTGTGAAAAGAGAAGTGGGGAAACAAACAACTAGGGGAGGGAAAAGGTGAGGAAGAGATATGATTGTGGTTTTATTTTATGTTTGTGAAGATGAAGCAAGTAAATGGAAAAGAGTAAATCAGATATAACAAAAAGGAGCTCAAAAGATTGTACAACGATTGTGTATAACCCTGATTCTGAATTGCATAAAACATTCTTGGCCACGTTGAATGAAAAAATACAAAAACAATCCAAGAGATTTGAAAAGAACTCCTAATATTCGAACCAAACTGACATCAATGCCCCACAATAGTTAAAATTAAAAAAAAAAAATTAATCATGGAGAAGTATGTCTATCGAATTCAATACGCTAGAGATAAGCAAAAAAGAAGCTTGAGAACATTAACAACATTGGAGAAATCAATTAGGGAGAGCTTATCGATGCATGAAAGAAACTGATAAGAGTAGACTACAAGAAATAGCAGAGAGGGAAGAAACTGATAAGAGTAGAGAGGGAAAGAATTGATAAGGATGATGTACACTTTAATTTATTTGTAGCACCATGTCCTTTATCTTGGTTGTATAACTTTTTTTTTTTTTTTGGGTAGAACTGATCTTTAATTTACAACGTATTTTTATCACTCTGTCCGTTAGAAACATATAAAATGTTATATTTTAAAGTATAAAATTATCCATAAATTTTTTACAAATGCAATGATAATTGTCAATTTGTAACTTTGAATTTTATATCAATTCTCACTTTGTATCCCAACTATTAAATTGGGACACTTTGCTCCTTGAAATTTTTAATATGTCTCATTTTTGTCAATTGTTAAAGGTAGTTTTTCTTCCATCTATCTCTCTTGCACCACCCAATATTGCGGTTGTTTAACAGCTCATCAATTAGATTATTACTAATTTTAAAGAAGTTCAATGATGTGACAATGGTGGTGGAAGAAAATCGTTAATTTTGTGAATACAGAAAATAAATGAATTGAAGTGAAAAAGATTACAATGTTCAAAGTAAAAATTGGGACGTGTTTAATGAGTTTATATTTTAAATAGGTGCAAATCAAAAAGTTAAGGGGCAAAATAGGGCAAGGATTGCCAAGTGTCCAAATTTAAATTAGAGTTTCAAAGTGAAAATTGATATAAAGTTCAATGATATAAACGAAAAGGGTTAATTACATTTTACCCTTTTAAAGTATACCTTGATTTTTCTTTTATCTCTAATATTTTATTTGCGTCACTCAACCCTTGTAAAACAATATTACCTTTTCATTATTCTATTTTTTTTCCTATTTTTCTTTTCCTTTACCTCTTATTTTCTTCTTTATTTTTTTATTCTTTGTCGATTTTCTTTCTTTAATTTCTTCCTTAGTTTTTCTTAAGTCATAGCAATTCTTTATATTTTTATTCAATTTTAAGTGATAATGAATAACGGCATAGAAAATATAAAAGTTAAATTATTTCACTAATTTTGATCCTTAAAAAGTGCGGGTTGAAATTATAAATATTGCTAGTAGCTACTTAAGATTATGATTTAATTGAGTAACCAAGCCCTTTTTATGAGCGCTATGTTAGCTATTCATGTAAAAATGTTAAATGACGCCTTGACCAAATCAAGTGCTCAAAAGAGCGGGATGGAACATAAAATGCACCAATTAAAAACAGGACAACAAAAGAAAAAAAAAATTAGCACCCTTATGCTTAATGTTTCAAAGAACACTCTTTTACAAGTTGAATTGCTTTTAGTAATTGTTAGATTAACATGGTTATGAGGTTGTACTTATAATTACAATTTTTAAGTTAGTTTTTGTGTGATTATCTTTATGAATAACTAGCGTTAGTTCTTGAGTTAATTGACATTGAGCTTAAAAAAAAAAGGAATAGAAAAGGAAAGAAAAAGAAGAAAATGATTGATACTTCGGCTTAATTTATGGAATTTGGTTTGGTTGTTGAGATTTGAATGAGAGTGTTAGTTTGCTTGAGGACAAGAAAAAGTCCAGATGTGGGAGCATTTTGTCGAAATTGCATGTAATTAGTGAGTTATTTTGAGTTTATTATGTTACTTAGATCTTTTTCAGTGATTTTGATTGATATAGTTGATCTTGTGAGAATGGAGCTAATTTGTATTATTTTTATATGTAAAAACCAATATAATTAGTTGAGAAAAATGCCATGGAAAGAACATGAGTTATCAAGACTGGAACCTTCTGATATAAGTAAGACAACTGGTTTGAGTTAGACAGGGCTATAGGGGTTGAAACAAATTTTTAACATATTCTTTCCTATTCAATTTTGGAAACCTAAGTTTTTTCGGGGGCACAATCACCTGTATATAAGGATGTCACGAAAAGTCAAGCGGTAGGAGACGGCAACCCTAAAAATCACTCTAAAACTCACGAGTCATCAAAGAGAATCTCAAGAGGAAGATCAAGATTGAGAATTCTTATTCTTCTTCTCTTTTCCTTATGAACTTTTTATATCAATTGGTTATTACGCTTTGGATTCTACAAATACAAGTAACTAAATTTGTTATAGGGATTAATGCTCTATGAATGATTTTCTTTTAATTTACAGTTATGTTTGTTATGTGTTGTGCCACCGTGATCATGAGTTATTTATATTATGCATTAAGAGATGATAATATAATAGATCCACAAATATTAATTTGATTGCTTACTGACAGGATATTGTAAAAACTAATTAGATATCAGAGTTTAGTTATAGTCGATTTTGTATAAAATGCATCATTTAAGAGTGTGAAGAACTCAAAATGTACAAAATTCAAGTGTAAAAACTATTTGTGTGGTTTTCACTAGAAATGACGAGTATAAAATATAAACTACTGGACAACAAACTATCTAAATTTACGAGTTTCAAAATTTCGGCTATGATAAATGCAAAATATATATATAGTAAAATTAATCACCGAACTTTTCTCTCATTGCACTTTATGGCAAAATTTATTTTATCATTTTATTTAAAAATTAGTGCTTATTTTATGTTTTTAATTGCTATTGAGGAAAAATATATTTCATTCATTTTTTAAAATAAATAGTGAACACATATATTTTTAATTCAAGATAGCAGATGTTATTTTGAAAAAAATTCTTTAAATCAAATTCTACCAATTTTAGGATTTTAACTATTGTCTTCCTTCTTTTATTCTTGCATGTTTTATTCCCTCTATCATCTTTACTATCATAATGAAATTTATGGCCTTAAAATTTGTTTTCACTTATACCACAACTTCAAAGTAATGGAATTTATGTAAAATTTTTAAAGCCTTCATGGCTAAAATATTTTTTAATGTGTATGCATTGAAATAAAACTGAAAGCAACTTAGATATAATGTTGCACGGATTGAAAGAAATCAAAACTAACACAAAACTATGGTAAAAAATTCATCCAAATTCCAACACCTACCTGTAAAAACTTATCACAGTGGTAGGCTCTATTAATATGCATTGGTTTCAAATTATTACCAAACAAAAATACAAATCTCTATTACATAGTTTATAAAGGGTTTTAACACATTATTGATTTTCTACGGTAGAACAATTAAAAATATTTCTTCTAATGAAAAAATGTATTTTACTGTTCATCATAGAGTTCCATGTGTTATTTGATTTTTAAAAATCTCAACAAATAAATAATTCATGTTTATAAATATTTCAATGCATTGATACAACTTTTACTTAAGCAATTAAGCAATTAAGAGTATTGAACTTCTTTTTCCTTCAATTTATTATCATACCATATTAATACATATGTAATATATTTGTGTGTATATGTGCATATACACACGTGCACACTTATACACACATGATGCACCTTATAATATATAATTCCTAAACTGGTGCATCATACTCGAGCTCACTGGTCAAGGGAAAAACAGAGATGTAGCAACTAAAAGTAATGAACTTCTCCATCCTACCATTTATTATCATAGCATATTAGTATATGTGTAATATATACATATACATGTGTGTATATATTGGCGCATGCACACTTATACACACACATGATACAACTTGCACTATAATTCTTAATATTGTGCATCATACTCAAGTCTCACCGGTCAAGGGGAGGATGAGTGTTTACAAGTACGACAGTGTGATACTATAGTAATCCCTATTTCTTGAGGCTTCCTGACCAACCACTACAAAGATTCGTTTTAATGAGTTCACGCCATACATGTAAGACAATGCAAGGAAACCACAAAATACCCCTTAGTTTCATCCAAATAGCCTTTCAACCCATGCTTGTCATTATATCACAAGCGCGAATAATAGTGCATTGCATAATCTGTTTGGTTCGTTGTTAGCTTGAATTTCCTTTGTTAGTTCCAAAATCTCTTTTTCCTTCACGGTCCAAGATAGATTGGCATCTCTTAACCTTTTCCAAGCCAATTCCACAAGATTATCATTTGATATTATAATCATCTATTCTAATAGTTTGTTTTTAGGTATATATTTGCCCAGTTTATCTAGGTCTTTGCTAGATACGCTAAAATAAATGGTGGATACAACCAACTACTCTTGAGTTACTTGTCCAATATTCAATATTTTTAGGTTCAACAAAGTACAATTAACCAACCCTCAGAGCATGCAATCCTATGTTAAGATCATCGTCCCTACACATAGGATCTATATGAAAAAACAACTCTTAACTGATCCCCTCAATAACAAATTTCATCATACTCACCCAGAGCAATTCAATAAAATTTGTCATCTCAATTGGCTTTGACAATGACACAACTCACCTCTTTTCTCAACTACTTTCTTGATATTTTTTTATCTTCTTTCACACTAGAATTCTCATGAAGTTTTGTAGTGTCACCCACATTCTATATAATATTTTATGCATTTGAAGTATGAACCCAGAGCAATTCAATAATTTGACATCTCAATTGGTTTTGACAATCACACAACTCACCTCTTTTCTCAACTATTTTCTTGATATTTTTTATCTTCTTTCGCACTAGAATTCTCATGAAGTTTTGCAGTGTCACCCACATTCTATATAATATTTTCTGCATTTGAAGTTAGATTTTCATACTATGACATATATCGCTATTGTTTCTCCATGTACATACACGTATATAGACTTTTAGCAACTATATTTATATTAAAGAAAAACATTATCGGTCCTTGTAAGTAATTTTTTGTTCTTTATATGCTGTTTCATTTCTCAAATTCTGAAATGAATTGCACTCTCTATATTTTAATTTTGATTTTTCCTGCATTTAGCATCAAATTAAGCACTTTGACAATGAAGCGTAGTTTAATTGGTAACACATTTTACTTGTGATATGTAGGTTCTGGGTTCGACATCTATAGGTCATACGTTCAAGTCATGAAAGGGCAAGTAGTAGGTGGAGGTCCACCATTGATAAAAGAAAAAAGTTAAGCACTTTCTTTCTTGATTTCATAAAGAAATATATTAAGCGCTCGTACTCGCTCATGAAGAAATTAATGCTTCAACAAGATTATATAGAATTACATGCACTAAGGAAATTTATTAAACAAAATTATATGTACTAAGATAATTTTCATCTTTTCTTTTTTCACCATCCAGCAACGCTGAGAATACTCATAAAATCTCCCTTGAATTTGTTCATGTGTGACATAAAATTGCATATTATATAACAATAATAGTTCCTTCAAAACCAAAAAATCATATCAGAGTTTAACAGTAAGAAACAGAGTAAATCCAAAGGCGGAATTCAAATTATTGACCAAAATTCAAGGTTAGAGAATATCTATTGTTTATCCTGGAAAAAGAATAAGAAGAAAAGCGAACATAAACTATTATTATATAACAATAATAGTTCCTTCAAAACCAAAAAATCATATCAGAGTTTAACAATAAGAAACAGAGTAAATCCAAAGGCGGAATTCAAATTATTGACCAAAATTCAAGGTTAGAGAAGATCTATTGTTTATCATGGAAAAAGAATAAGAAGAAAAGTGAACATAAACTATTAACCAGCTAGAAAACATGAAAAACCAATCATTTCTTGGGCTGTTCATAGACTAAGACCAAACAATGGAAAAACACATGAACAAGGTAAGCAAAGAAGATAATTTGTGTATGATCAAACCCAATCCTTCCGCTGCACTATCAAAAATAAAACCCAGCAAAAAGTATCAAAACCGGTTTCCACAAGGAATTACCGTTAAATGCAAACAAGAATTCAAGAACTCAGGGGGTGTTTGGATTAAGGAAATCAAGGAGGGGGACTTTTTACATTGCTTAGCTTAAAATGGATTTGGACTTTTTACATTACTCCCATAATAGGTTTAACAACCAAAAGTAATAGCAGCAAATATGTGAAATAAATTAAAGATCATAAAGTATTTGCATCCATACCTAGAGAAATCAAATGATAATTCGTGTGGCACGTCAAAATCAACAATTGATTACTGCCTTCTATTGATAAATGCTAAATGTTCGCCTAAGGATAAACTCTGACTGAAATCTAATTACACATTTTAATTTTGAGTATTTGGTAACCCCTTTGGGGACTAAATGTAAATGGCATCTGTGATTTTCTTTTTCTTTGTCTCTTGGGATGGCAAAATTTAATCTTTTTTTAGTTATTTTTATTTGTATATGGATGACCCTGTTCATGTTGAGAATTTTAAAAATAATTGCTTTTTTGGCTTGGGGTGATGGCAAGTGTGCTTAAGAAGTTGAAATCTCAGGAGCTCAAAATTTTGTTCTTGTGCTTGATTTGGAGAGAAAAATGGAAATTCTTGAGTTTCTTGTTTTGCTATTTGATGCCAAAACCATAACGGTCATTGGCTGTTCCCACAAGTTTTCACAGCCTTTATTTTAGTGAAAAGTATTTTGCTTTCGAAACTTAATTTATCAAGTGTAAGCATGCACATACTTCTGTCGTAGTGGATAGAGAATATAATTTATGACAATATTAACAACAATATATTATTTTTTAATACAAGAATTTATTTCAAAATAACAAGATGAAAATAAAGTAGTTTGCATATAGCTGTGAAGACGTTTGCTGCATAAGTTCAAATGCATGTTCATGTTATAGATTTTTAAATTAAATAGGTTTATGTTTATCATATATACTGGAAAGTACAAGCTTGTTAATTCAAATTTTTGATGAGAAATTTAAAATATGTGAAACTGCAATAGCATTTCCTTCTCAGAAGTGCAGAATACACACTTACCTTTACTTGTAATGAATATTTAGCTGTGCAAGGAATTTGAAAGCTCCTGAACATATTGGTTCTCCTCTAATTTTAGACTTTCTTGGCAATCTGTTTCTTTTCATTTTTTTGTCCTTATTGTTTGAGTGTTGAGCCTACATCATATAATGGAAAAAGGAGTAAAAAATGAAAAGAATGTTATCCAATTACCTACTCATATTTTTGAATGAAGTGGACTTATAAATAAGATTTAATCTAACAGACCGAACATGGACAGTTAATGGCACGCGTCGCATTGTATTTAGAAATCATATCATGTTAATACATATAGATCTTCCCATTTCATAACCAAAATTTCATGGTTTGTTGTGAGTTAACTAAGGAATATGTTTAACTAAAAAAAGAAAAATACAACTAAATAGATTCGTGTGAAGTTAAAAATCGTATCATGTTAATGTATATAGATCTTCCTATTTCATAACCAAAACCCAATGTTATACACAAATTATAGTATTAGAAACTATCGTAATATATTCTCAATCCTCTATTTTACTCTACGTACTATCGTAGTATATTTTCAATTGTCTTTCTACTCTAATACGTATCTTGCAAGGATGTCCTCTTCGACTAACTCCCTATATCCTAATCTAGCAGTTTCTAGCGCTTCTAACATTTGCTTACAATAACTACATATATTCCAAAAGAAGGCAACTAAACTAAACTAAGCTAAGCTAACCACTAGAAACAAAACGGCCATGACTCTCACCCTTCATCTGCCGCCATTTCCTCCCCAATTCCTCTTCTATTCCAAGCCCCTTTCACTTCTCCCCCATCTCAACCGTCGGCGGCCAATTCCAACTCCGTTCATCCAATTCGGGCGTGCCCTTCACTTCAACGTCCCTCCGTTCCTCCCACCTGCTGCTTTAAATACTTCTGCTGAGAATTGTAGTGATACTGGTTGTATTATTGATGAAGAAGATGCTGAAGTAGCTGTTTATTCAATGGAGCCGAGTGCTTCTCCGGTGAGAATAGTGGCTCTGGTCGGAGATGATAGCATCAGCCCTCTTAAATCGGCACCTTGGTTTGACGTCATGCTTCACACTGTCAGTGATTTCTTGTATCATTTCATTATTTAAACAGTAAGATTTACTAGTTACCGCTGTCAAAAAGATGAAAAGATAATGAAAGAATCAAGAACTGATTGAGGCTTTTTTTTTTCTCCCTATTATGGATGATTTGTATGCATAAAATGTTAACTAAACAAAGTAGAAAGAATGTATTAATGGGAGCAATTAAAAGAAATACGCTTCGCACTTTATTCAGAAGACTTGAAGCCATTAAATAGACAAATCCATGACATGAAGATAGGACTCTACAAGTCCAAAAACTGCATCCTAACTAAACTACTACAGACCATACAAGTCCATGATCTGCATGCTACTTAAACCTCTAAAGACACACGAACAAAACTTCTAATGACCATACAACTTTGACTGACTAAGACTACTCAAAGGAAACGTGCAGAATTAAGGACAATTATCTTAACAATCCTTCCCTTAAACTGAAAACTCTAGTGTTTCAGTTTACTTCTGCAATGGTAGCATCATCATTCTTCAAAGAGCAAACTCCCATCAATCTTCTCAAATTTTGGAAGGGAAGCAATTTGAGAGGTTTGGTAAATAAGTCAGCCAGTTGATCTTCACTTCTGCAATACTTGAGTTCAATTACTCCATCATTGCTAAGATCTCTTAAGAAATAATACCTCACATCTATATGTTTGCTGCGACCATGTAACACAGGATTTTTGGAGAGTTGAATGGTTGAGTTATTGTCACAGAAAATTGTTGTAGCTCCCATTTGCTTGAAATTCAGCTTCTCAAGAATTTTCCTTAGCCAAATGGCTTGACAAGCACAACCTGTTGCAGCAACAAACTCAGCTTCTGTGGTTGATAGAGTGACTATCGGTTGTTTCTTAGAAGACCATGAGACAGCCCCTGTTCCTAACATGAAAACAAAACCAGAAGTACTCTTCCTATCATCTTGATCTCCTGCAAAATCACTATCACTAAACCCAAACAAACCTGATTTCACACCTTTCTTGAAAAACAGGCCATAATCTTTAGTTCCTTGCAAGTAACGAAAGATTCTCTTGGCAACTAGGAGATGCTTCTCTGTAGGTTTCTCCATATATCTGCTGATTAGACTCACTGCATACATCAAATCAGGTCTTGTTGCGGTTAGATACATCAAACTGCCCACAATTTGCTTGTAAAGTATGCTGTCCACTTTATTTCCTTCAGGGTCTTTATCTAGTTTCAACCCAAATTCAGTTGGGGTGCTTGTAGGATTGCAATCCTTCATCTGGAACCTGTCCAAAATTTCTCGGGCATATTTCTTTTGGCAAACAAAAATTCCATCGATTGACTGCACTACTTCTATGCCAAGAAAGTAATGCATCAAACCAAGATCGGACATTTCAAATTCATTCATCATAGACTTTTTGAACCCATCAAACATGAGACTATCATTACCAGTAAATATAAGATCATCAACATATAAACAAACAGTGAGCATTTTTCCTCCATCTCCAATTTTAACAAAAAGTGTGTGCTCATATGGACACTTATGAAAGCCTTGCTCCAAAAAATATGTCTCAATGCGATTATACCAAGCCCGTGGGGCTTGTTTTAGTCCATATAGAGCTTTCTTAAGTTTATACACTTTATGTTCATTTCCATCTTTAATATAACCAGGAGGTTGATCAACAAATACCTGTTCTTCCAGATTTCCATGCAAGAATGCCGATTTGACATCTAACTGGAAAATAGGCCATGAGTTTTGTGCTGCCAATGCAATGATCATTCTGATTGTATCGTGCCTTGCAACTGGAGCAAACACTTCTTTGTAGTCGACTCCATATTGTTGCTTATATCCCTTAGCCACCAATCGCGCCTTGTACTTGTCCACGTCACCATTCTCCTTTAGCTTTGTTTTGAAGACCCATTTCACACCAATAGTTTTGTGCCCTTTTGGAAGATCTACTAACTCCCAAGTATCATTTCTATCAATAGCTGCAATTTCCTCATCCATTGCCTTTTGCCATTTAAGCTCCTTGACAGCACTCTCAAATGTTGTAGGGTCACAATCTGAAAATAAAGCAAAGTGTGTTATTGGATCCTCAATTCGATCTATTCCTGTTACCTCATAATCTACCATCCATGCAGGTCTCTTGCGAGCACGACGAGTTTCAGCTACTTCATTGGAAGTTTCTACTCCTATTGACGAAGTTTCTGTGGTTGTTGAAACTCCATTTGATGAATTTTCAGGAACAGAAGTCACTGGAACAATTTCCTGCTCTTCTACTTCAATTTCACTGTCAAAATTGACTAGTGTAGACTGCTGCTCGTTCCAATTCCAAGTGTTTTCTTCATCAAAAACTACATCTCTGCTAACAACAATTTTCTTTGTTAGTGGATTAAACAATTTATAAGCCTTGGATGCTTCACTTACCCCAAGGAAGACACATTTTTCACCCTTGTCATCAAGTTTCTTCCTTTTCTCATCTGGGACATGTGCATAGGCGATGCACCCAAAAATTCTGAAGTGATCTACAACTGGTTTGCGCCCACTCCAAGCTTCTTCTGGTGTCATGTTTTGAACAGCAAAAGTAGGACTTCTGTTCAAAACATGAATGCTCCAATTCACTGCTTCTGGCCAAAACTTCTTTGGAATCTTTCCTTTTGCTAGCAAGCTTCTCACCATGTTGAGAATGGTTCTATTTTTCCTCTCTGATACACCATTTTGTTGTGGTGTATAGGCAGCTGTGAGTTCTCTACGAATACCATGATCTTTACAAAAATCTTCAAACTCATTTGAGCAATATTCTCCACCCCGATCAGTGCGAAGAGTTTTGATGGTCATTCCTGTTTCATTTTCTACCTGTGCCTTGAAACTCTTAAATACACCAAAGGCTTCAGACTTTTCCTGTAAAAAATAGACCCAAGTTTTTCGAGTATAATCATCGATGAATGTAATGAAGTATTTTTTACCTCCATTAGAAATTGGTTTTATTGGTCCACAAATGTCAGAATGAACCAATTCCAAAGCTTTCTTTGCTCTCCAAGACTTTCCTTGAGAAAACTGAGCACGATGTTGTTTGCCAACAACACATTCTTCACATATTTTGGAAGGAATATCAATTGGAGGAAGACCATTGACCATGTTTTTCCGTTGGAGAGTTTTCAATCCATTGAAGTTCAAATGACCATACCGAAAATGCCAAAGCCATGATGGATCTTTCACTTTAGTCATTAGACAAGATTGAACACATTCAATCTTCATTGGAAACAACCTGTTAGAACTCATTGAAACCACAGCAATAGTACCTCTAGAAGGATCATATATTTCACAAGCATCTTTTTGAATAGTAAGTACATAACCCTTCTCTTGCAACTGACCAGCACTTAACAGATTACTCTTTAAATCAGGAACATAAAAAACATTAGAGATTGTTTCTATAAAACCATTCTTGGTTTTGATGTTAATATCACCTTTTCCCATTACGCGCACAGTAGAACAATCTCCAAAACTCACAGTAGAATGAAAGTCTTCATTCAAGTAAGTGAAAGAAGACTTATTACCACACATGTGGTTGCTGCAGCCGGTATCTACATACCATAGTTGTGAGTTGTCAGATTCATAATCAGTTTGGACTGTCATCAACAAAGTCTCTACTTCTTTCTTCTCTACAAAATTTGATTTCTCCTTCGTTTCTTTGTCAGGCTGTTGAGTATAACATTCATATTGAAAATGACCAAATTTATGACATTTAAAGCACTCTACCTTAGATTTGTCAAATTGCCGACCACGGCCTCCGCCTTTGCTTTTGCCTTGAAATTGATCATCATTAACTTTGAGATGCTTGCTGCTATCTCTGTTGTCAACATCTCCTCTTCCTCTACCTCTACCTCTACCTCTTCCTCTTCCTCTTGAATTTGAAGAATAAGTAAAGGTAGAAGTTTTCAAAGCATGCTCCTCCGTAGATGAACTTCGGCTCATTTTCTGTTCATGGACTAACAAAGAACTTTGGAGTTCGTCAAGGGAGAGTAGATCTATGTCTTTGGATTCTTCGATTGAGCAAACAACATAATCAAATTTTGATGACAGGGATCGTAATATCTTTTCAACGATTGCAACATCTTCCATTTTCTCTCCATGGAATCGCATGTTGTTCGCTATTCCCATGGTCCTTGCACAGTAGTTCGTAATTGATTCACCATCTTTCATTTGTAAGGTCTCAAAATCTCTTCTCAAGGCTTGAAGCTGTGCACGCTTCACTCTAGAAGAGCCTTGATATTTTTTCTTCATTGAATCCCAAATATCCTTGGAAGTTTCTTTGCTAAGAATGGTTTCTAGGATGGATCGATCAATGGCTTGAAATAAATAATTCTTTGCTTTCAAATCTTTCAACTTCAATCCATCCAAGTCCTTTTGTTGTGCGTCTGTGAGTGCCACTCCATCTGCTGGTGCTGTTACACCATTTTCAATAACCTGCCAATACTCCTTGGACCTCAAGAAATTCTCCATCAGCATGCTCCAGTGGTCATAGTGACCATCAAATCGTGGAATTGCAGGCTGCACAAAATTTTCAGAAGCCATTGATGGACCACCCTTCTTTCTCCTTCAAATGTTCTGGCTCTGATACCACTGTTAACTAAACAAAGCAGAAAGAATGTATTAATGGGAGCAATTAAAAGAAATACGCTTCGCACTTTATTCAGAAGACTTGAAGCCATTAAATAGACAAATCCATGACATGAAGATAGGACTCTACAAGTCCAAAAACTGCATCCTAACTAAACTACTACAGACCATACAAGTCCATGATCTGCATGCTACTTAAACCTCTAAAGACACACGAACAAAACTTCTAATGACCATACAACTTTGACTGACTAAGACTACTCAAAGGAAACGTGCAGAATTAAGGACAATTATCTTAACATAAAAGGGTGGAAAGTCGAAAGAATTCAGGCTAAAGAATTGGTGTACTGTGGTTAGCTGAAAAAGTTTGCCAATTTACTATATTCTCCTACTTTTGATGCCTCAGGATTCTATGTTATTTGGCCTTTTTTGTTAACCCTTTTTGCTGTCCCTATTCTTCTGAATTAGCAGCTGGTCTTGCAATGTAATAGCCTTCCTTATATATGAGTATGGGAACGGAGGTTATTGACATCCGAGTCTTCTTTGCCCCTGAAAAATTGTTTATGAATGAACTTCCAGTTTTACTTATCCAGTTTAATTTTCTATTTTCTCCATGTTTTGCTGACATGAAAACCGTTATAGGTTTATCCCCATATTGATGTTATGATTTAGAAGTAAATTTAGTAGCTTGACTTTTTTAGCCCTTCAAAATGAACTTAATTGATGATCTGTATTCTTCTATTTCCTAATTTTCTAGAGCAGCGGAGCAATCCTAAGTTTGCTTCATTGCGAACGCAAGTTATTCAGTTTAGTTAATTGAAACAGATTTTCTGCAAAGTATTTTAACTATGGTTCTAAGAGTTGGCCGAGACAACTTGGCTGACTGGTGTCTGGAATGGCCGCTCCCAACTCAATACCACTGAGCTGTTCCACCATATTAAGGTCCAAGGAAAATTGAATATAAGGCTCATTTTCTACCATTGTTTCATTAAAACCAATCTACATGCAATAATTTTTCCTCTTAATTTTCACGATTCTTACTAGATTTGTTTGTGTGATACCAATCCAATACACCAAGATTGATGTGGAATTGTGACCTCTGTGTCCCACATCTTTGAACCATGATTGTAACTTAGCCTATAATTTTTGTTTTCTAACGTCTAATAATTCCCCTTGATTCTTCCAGCGGTTGAGACATGTTCAATGTTTTTTGTTTTATTCTCTTCAATGGGAGTGGTGTGTTTGTCTCAAGTTCTACAGCTTTTTACTCCTTACTTTGTAACAGGCCAAGAGATTGAAGTGGGTGGATGAAGCATATGAAATGGTGGTTTTTGCTGATATACTCCTCCAATTGAATAATAAAACAGTGGAGAATCTTCATGAGGAGTTAAGGCATGCAGATATCTTGGTCACTGTTGCTGTCACGAATCAAGAATCAGTCAACTGGATTCAAGCAAACTGTTTAAGTATCCCAAACATATTATCTTTTGAGTCCTCTCCAACATTAAGTAACAAACTTGGAGGATCAATTATAGAACCAAAATCCAATGCCAGTATATTCAGTAAATTAGCAGCAATTTCTCAATCAAAAGGAAAAAATGAATTGGTGGAAGTAGTTCAAACTGTTTCTGAGGCTTGGGACAGGCATAATTCAGATGATATCAGGTTCTGTTTGTTAGTTGTAATTAATGCTTACATAAGGCCAGTCCCAATGCTGAAGAACCTAAGAGCTAAAGGTTTTTCCACCTTGAACTGCATGGTGAAAAACTGTGGGACTCAAATACTGAATTGTTTATTGGATCCCAACTGCCGAAAAGCTATCCAATGTTTGAATCAGTGCAGTCCTGTAGATCAGGTATGCAATTATAGATGTATTGCTTCATATGAGAGTCCATGTCTGGCAGAATTTTCTTTGTGTGTGTTGCAGAAGAACAACTGTCTGGAATTGGATGCTAAGATTCCAGAAAAACCTTCTGTGCTACCAATGGTAAAATTCCGAGGGGACAATCTATCCCACGAGACAGCGGAAGATCTTTTTGTTGGTTGGTTGGGGGAGTTGGACTGGAGTTGGCGAGTCATAGCAGGGCAGAACCCAGCCTACGATCAATTTCCATGCCAGTACCAATTGTTTTATAGAGGAAAGGCTAGAGGATCATTCTGGTATGAACCAGTATTTCAAGTAAAGACACTTGATGGGAATTTGGTCTGGAGAAGGCGAAAATACCGAGTCAAAAGAGGAAGTGTTCCAGGAACATTTTACTTTAGCGTCTTGGATAATGGAGTGGTTTCAAATGAATTCTGGACCATTGTGGATGTCTCTGATGATTTTAGCTGGGGTTTGTTCCATTATCATGGAGCCGCTCGAGTTGCCGGACAGTCCTACACTGGTGCAGTACTTGTCAGCCCGGATGGTGCTTATCCAGATGAGACACAGAGACAGAGATTATCTTCAGCATTAGATAGATGTGACATCAAGGAATGGGAGCTCTATACTGTTGATAATTTTTCTTGTCGAAATCCACCTTTAGGCCTTCCGGAGGGTTCAAGACTGCATTATAAGATTAAACTCGAATACATGAAGGAATCATCAGTTTAGAATTGGGAATTTGAGCACTAGTAATATTTCGGAAATGAATTTGATCATTGAAAGATTTGCCAAACGCGCTGTTCCGTATGACCGTATGATCAATCAAATGCATGTATCAACCATGATATAAATTGATCAGAGTAAGATGGAAGTTCATGGGAGCCTCAGCCAGAGGGTTGAATAAACACTGCCCCGTGATCTCCTCAATGCCATTTTATTCAGTTTGTTTACTTGCAAAAAATGGAATGTTTACCTGCGAAAACAAAAATGCAAGAAAGTAGGAGCGGGGAATCGAGCTTGACTGGCAAAAGAGAATGCACCAGCCGGGAATCGAACCCGGGTCTGTACCGTGGCAGGGTACTATTCTACCACTAGACCACTGGTGCTCGTTGTTTTCTCTCGAATATTTTTATATTCAATATTGAAAATTGACGTTTCTCACATATGATTATTACATCTTTTGCACATACTGAGAATTAAAAATTTGTAAACCCAATTATTACAATAACAAAATCGACTATTTTTGTGTATCTACTCGAATGGACACGAGATGAAATGATAGCATTTACTCAAACAAAAAATGCTAAATAAACAAATAATAAGTATCCTTGCACGAACAAAATTTTGGACTGTTATTTGAATGTCTTTAGTAACCAAATTTATTTGGCAAATTTTTTAAAACCATCCTTGATGTGTCTCAATTTGTCACCTTCTTATGTGGCGGAGATTTGGCCAAATTAAATAACCTGTAAGACACAGAAAATATAAAAAACACGAGGGGTTGTGAATTTCAAAGCGTCTTCGATACTTAAGTTAGTATGAAGTTTCTCTGAAAATCAACTCGAGACAGGGTCTTGGGTTCTGATTTACATGTCTTTTTTGGTAGAATAATGTAGCATTTATATATATTGGGAAGCATGTTAAAATCCTGAAAATGTGTGCTTTCAACTGACTCCACTAACCACATATGATCGGTATAGATCCATAATGTCAGACTTATCAAGTCATCTGAGCAGCCTTGCTACCGAAGAGAGAAACCCAAGGTCAACAATTACCCCGAAAGGTAAAACAATTATTTCAACGTTAATTGTGCCAAGGTGAAAACTGAGACCAAGCTGACGTAGAAGCTCGACTAGATTAGACCTCTACACTCCTTTTTAGATCATGATCTTTTTGACGAAAAGTTAAAAAGAAAGTGAAACAATATAACTTTAATTTTCTTCCCCTTTTTTTTTTGGTGTTATTCTACTTGAAGTGAAAGGAAAACAAGTAGAATTTACTTTGTATTTCTTACAACCTAATTTTTTTTAGAAAAAAAAAATTATATTATCACTCTTATCTAGCCAGTTGTAGGTCCTTTTTTTTTTTTTTTGGCTACCATTAACTCTACGTCCATCCACATATGACGTTGAAGTACTTTCATGTTCCTGGTCCAAGAGAAGAAGATAATCGATCACCCTAGTAAATTCCACAAGTAGAGGTGTCAATCGGGCCTTATGAGCCGGGATTTAACAAGCTCAGGCTTAGCTCATATATTTAATCAGGTTATGAGTTTCAGCCTTATAAATATGAAACTCATACTCGGCTCACAAAATATTCGGGTTGTGAGCCTAAACTCACGAGCTTATGAGCCTAAAACTATTGAAATATTCCTAAAATTCAATAATCTCACAAAAATGATGAATGGAGACAAACTAATTAGCAAATTAATATTATTATGTATAAACACAATCCTTTAGTGTAAAATTATTTTTGAAAAGTATAGCAAAATTTTTTTGAAGTGATTAAGTGAAAAATGACTATATCAAAATGTGTACTAATAGGTATTCAAGTAAAAAATTTACAAAATACATCTGCAAGATATTACGACTAAGCATAAATAGCTTATTTATATATTGATGTACGTATTTAATTAAAAAGCAAATGAAAATTTTATGGCACGAAAAAATATTATCTTCTACATTACTTCATCAAATAGGTTAAGTGCATTACATCTATGGCACAAAAAGCTTCATTCACACTAATTCATTAGACTTATAAACACCAAAAGAATACTATGATATACAATAGCTATAATATAGTATAATATATAATATAATGTATGTGTGTATATGTATATATATAATATTATATGTGTACATATACATATGTACATATATATATATACATATATATGTATGTATGTATGTATAGCGTGTGTACATAGACATATGTACATATATGTGTGTGTACATATATGAGTATATATGTATATGTGCATATATGTGTATGTATATCTGTATATATGCATATGTGTGTGTCTATAACTATATATATATATATATATATATATATATATACACACACACACACATACATACATACATACATACATTATGAACCGGGTTTATAACGGGCCTGAACCTTGTGAGGCCCAAGCTCAGCTCGAAAATATTTCGGACCTAATATTTCAACTCAAACTCGACTCGGTTTAATATATAGTTAAATTTATGAGCTTTTTTTCGAGTCAAACGAGCCGAGCTCAAGCCGGTTCGGCCCTATTGACAATCCTATCCATAAGGTTAAAATGTTTTAAGTAAAACCCCTAAAAATAAATAAATAAAAGAAAAATAACAAAAGCTTACGTATTGCATGTGCTGTGGATAGTACAATTGGCTATAGTATAATACAAATTATTAGTGAATAATTAATAAGGCATGTTTTATTGGAAATTTTCTATTGCTTAAACAACTTTCATTA